>CM076578.1:1492647589-1493247589 GCA_034641835.2 Pinus albicaulis
TCCCCAAAGGGGAAATAACCAGTAATACACAGAAATATGCCAGACAGATATAGAAAATACAATGCTGAACCAGATCATGGAACAAATACACATAGAACACCAGAAAACTGAGCCATTTTATTAATCTGAAAGTACATAGAGCGGAGTACAAGAAAATCAGAATAAATGCACCTATCCTTGTCCTAGGCAAGTGGAGGCTCTCTCAGACAAATAATGGCTGCAACAAGGTCAGCGTCCTAGCTGGCTGAAGACTGCTCTGAAGACTGAAGCTGGACTGCACTGGAATTATGAGCTGAAGACCAAAAGAAAGCTAATATCAATACTCCAAACCCTCACCAATGAAAACGCTGTCCCTGCTAGTGACAGCGCTGAAACAGATGTAGTGCTGGTCACCAAACCCTCCAGATGAAAAACTCAGCTCCTCAAGGCCAAAAACGTGGTCAAGCCCTGCTCACATGACCCTGTTCATCAGATCAGCGTCCTCCCAGATGGATCAACGTCCCATATGCTCAGATCTGCTGGATCTGAAGCCTACAATCCAGATCTGCGTCCTCCTATATCAGATCTACTGCTATCACCTCAGATCTATGCTAGATCTGACAATATCTCTTCAGATCTGCAACCTCCAAGGCTGGATCTGATGTTATCTCTTCAGATCTAGGCTGGATCTGCCAATATCTCCTCAGATCTGCAATCTCCCAAGCTGGATCTAATGCTATCTCTCCAGATCTGCACCCTACAGAACTAGATCTGCAAATATCTCCTCAGATCTGCAATCTCCAAGTCTGGATCTGTCAATGTGTCTTCAGATCTGCGTCCTCCTTCGAACTTCGTTGGGGCTATCTCCTTCGACTCCTAGACCGATTCGCGTCCTTCCTCCTCCGGAATAGCGTTTTTCCCCGCCGGGGACCGACCGCGTCCTCCCCGGAACATTCACCCTCACTTTCCAAGGCCGCACAAAGACTCCTACCTCGGAACAGTCGTCCCTCCTCCTTCTCGTACTCCGGCGTGCCCACAAGAGGGCTTTTTCCTCTCCAAATCTCCACCGAAAATGTCACACCCCACCGAAACCGAAGGGTGTTACTCTTAAAATAACTCCCCTAGGCGGCACTCGAAGTCCCCCGAAGCTAAGTGGTGAAACCAGAAATAATCGTGTGCACTCGAAGCCCCCCGAGGCTAAGGGTGAGATCTCCGAACGGAGACACTCGGTTGCACTAAACAGTGCTGCAGACCGACTAAACAACCGGCGTGCTGAAGCAGACAGAAGTCTAGCTCTCAATATCAATATAAAATCATGCATGTCCAAATGAGGTGAGAACCCCTCCTTTTATAGTGCCAAACTCCCTCCAAAACTTAACTGCGTCCTTACTCTCCTTTGACCTGCGCAGTTTACCTTGGGTCAGCCTGATGCCTCCCCATCATACTCATGTGGACCCCCAAGGCCCCCTCTCTAAGTTATAACGTCAATCTACTAGGAAAAGAACACTTTATTTATAAAGTGAGGTGAATAAAGTGAGGTGACCCCTCTTATTTCTCACTTTATTTATTACTTCTAGCTAAAGCGGCAAAATAAAGAAAAAATGAAATATTCCAATTAGCAAGGCTAATTGGGAATATTACAGTCTCCCCCGGCAAAACGTTGCTTGTCCTCAAGCAACTGAAGTGATGGATGCTGTAAGATCTTCTCATCCTCCCAAGTGGCATCCTCATCCGGCAGATTCTTCCATCTCACCAAGAACTCTCTGATCTTCCTGCTCCGCAGCTGTCTCTCCCTGGTGTCAATACTGGCCTCCGGCTGTAACACCAAGTGCCCCTCATCATCTGTCGGTGGTAGCTCCCCGGTGACTGTCACGTGCTGGCCCAGTGCCTTCTTCAGGCATGATACATGGAAGATGTTATGAATCCGGCTGCCTTGGGGCAGTTCCAACTCATATGCAACATGCCCGATCCTACGTATCACCTTGTATGGTCCATAAAAGCGAGGCTTAAGCTTCTCTGCCCCCTTCTGTTTGAGTGAAGACTGTCGGTATGGCTGTAACCGTAGGTAGACCAGGTCCCCTACCTCAAAGTGTCTCTCCACTCGACCCTTATCAGCATACAATTTCTGCTGATTTTGTGCTGTGGCTATGTTGTCCTTGAGAGCCCGGAGGATGTCTTGGCTCTCTTGGATCCATAATTTGGCTCGCGGAGCCCTGCTAACACCAAACATCATGTCCACAAAAGATAGGGAATGGTATCCATACAACGCATAGAAAGGTGTCATGCCGATGGACATATGGTGGGTTGTGTTGTAGCAGTACTCGCCCAGATGTAGCCATTTCAGCCATGCTCTCTGCTGCCCATTGACGTAGTTACGCAAGTAGCCCTCTAGCCACTTGTTAACTATCTCCGTCTGCCCGTCCGTCTGGGGATGATAACTAGTGCTCGGTGTCAACTCGGTCCCCACTAGTCGGAAGAGCTCCTGCCAAAAACCACCCATAAAACGGCTGTCCCTGTCGCTAACAATGGTCTTGGGTAGACCATGCAATCTGAAAACCTCCCGGAAAAACAACTCTGCCACCTGTGCCGCCGTATGATGCGCCGAAATGGCGAAAAAATGAGCATACTTCGTTAGCCGGTCAACTACTACGAAGATGCAGTCCTTGCCCTGTACTGTGGGCAACCCCGTGATGAAGTCCATCGAAATACTCTCCCATTTCCCCTCCGGAATGGGAAGTGGCTGCAGCAACCCCGCGGGATGGCTCATCTCTCCCTTGTTCCGCTGACAAACCTCGCACTCCCTGACATGCTGGAGTACGTCCTCCTTGAGGCCCTTCCAAGCAAATCTCTCCCGGATGGCCCTGTACATCTTCGTGAACCCCTGATGGCCTGCCAATGGTGAATCATGTGAAGCCTGGAGTATCTTCTCCTTGAGCTGAGATCCCTCAGTCAAGAAGATCCTGTCCCTGTAATAGATGACCTCATCGGCCACCCTGTATCTGCTATCTGCTACCTGTCCATCCAGCACCTCGCATGCAAATCTATCTTTGGAGTACTCAACCAGTAGTCGAGCCTTCCAGTCAGCGTCCAAGCTCATGAGTGATAACGTGGCTGGTCTATGGGAAAGGGCATCCGCTACCACGTTATTTTTCCCCTTGACATACTCTATGTCAAAGTCGTAAGCCTGGATCTTGCTGATCCACTTCTGCTGCCTCTCCTGCAACTGCTTCTGCTCCAGAAAGTACTTCAGGCTGTTATGATCTGTCCTCACCCTGAATCTGCCACCTACCAGGTACAGCCGAAATTTGGCCAATGCATGCATGATGGCCAGCATCTCCTTGTCATAGATGGGATAAAGCCTCTCGTGTGGAAGGAGCTTCCGGCTCTCGAACGCAATCGGATGACCCTCCTGCATCAAAACTGCTCCAATCCCCTCTCCTGATGCATCGCACTCTAGGACAAAGGGCTGCGTAAAATCTGGCAATGCTAACACGGGACAACTGCTCATCACCTCCTTGAGCTTATCAAAAGCTCGCTGTGCTGTATCCGACCAACTGAATGCCCCCTTCCTTGTAAGCTCCGTGAGGGGTGCAGCAAGCTGTGAGAAGCCCTTGACGAACTTCCGGTAGTAGGTGCAGATACCAATAAACCCTCGAAGTTCCGTTACGTTCCGTGGCTCTGGCCAGTCCCTGATAGCCCTGATCTTCTCCTCGTGGACTCTCACCCCGTCCACTCCTATGATGTGTCCCAGATACAGCATCTCCGTCAATCCAAACTCACACTTGGAGAGCTTGGCAAAGAACTGCTGCTCCTCCAAAATGTGCAAGACCGTCTCAATGTGCTGTAGATGCTCCTCCCAAGTCCTGCTGTAGATAAGGATATCATCAAAGAAAACCAGCACAAACTTCCTCAGATGATCCCTGAAAATGTGGTTCATACAAGACTGGAAAGTAGCTGGGGCATTGGTCAACCCGAATGGCATGACCAGGAACTCAAAGTGCCCATAGTGACACCTGAAAGCAGTCTTGGGAATGTCCTGTTCCCTCATGCGTATCTGATGGTACCCGGATCTCAAATCAATTTTTGAGAAGAACCGTGCTCCTCTCAGCTCATCCATCAGCTCGTCGATCCTGGGAATGGGGTACCTGTTCTTCAGGGTCTTCTTGTTCAGAGCCCTGTAATCAATGCACATGCGTAATGTACCGTCCTTCTTCTTTACCAGCACTACTGAAGAAGCGAAAGGACTGGTGCTGGGTCGAATGTGCCCAAGGGCCAGCAACTCCTGAATGGCCCGTTCTATCTCATCCCGATAGGCCTTGGGATGCCTATACGGTGTGGTGATCACCGCCTGTATCCCCTGCTCCAGCTCGATCGTGTGCTCAAACCCCCGATCCGGTGGCTGTCCTGGCGGAATGTCTCCAAAAACTACTGCATATCTGTCGAGAATAGTCTGTAGATCAGGGTGCACCGTCCGTCCTGTATCTACTGCCTCCGAAGCCCGCAACTCTACCGCCCACTCTATATCTCCCTTGCGGAATGTCGCCTCCATGCTGTGTGCCGATACTGTCTGGGGTGGATATGTGTTCTGCCCTCGTATCTTCTCATGCTTCCCCGTCTTGGGATCATCCCACTCCATCTCTAAGGCCTTCCAATCCGTCGTGACCTTCCCCAGAGTAATCAGCCACTGGACCCCCAATATCACATTGGTGTTCGGGATGTCCACCACAAAGAAGTGATCGGTCAATGTATAGGTGCCCATGGTCACTGATAATTCTGGTACATATCAAGCACATGCCATGGTCTGATCTCCTGGTACCAAAACAGAAAACCCATCAAAGCCTTCCGTCGGTATGCCTCTCCGTGCAACCATCTGGGCATCAATGAAGTTGTGGGTGGCCCCACTGTCGACTAAGACCGAGACCCGCTGTCCGCGTACTGTCCCTCGTACGCGCAACGTCAGATACTTGGGGACTCCTCGTAATGCTGCTAGAGCTCCTCCAGTAGGTGCGAATGATGCCCCACCTGCATCGGGTGGTGGAGGTGGTAAGGTACTCTGTGCTGCATAACATCCTCCTGCCTCCTCATCATTCTCCTCATCCTCTTCCCCGCTGCTCTCGGAGAAGACCTCTATGAAATGTGCCTTCCCTGCCGTACATTTGTGTCCCGGTGCCCACGGCTCCTGGCAAGTGAAGCATAATCGCTTCCGCCTCAGCTCTCTCCTGGCCTCATCATCAAACTGTCCTCGTCCAGGATTCGCCTTGGGAGGCGGAACCCTCGTGTCCTTACCCTTAGGCTGGAAAGCCTGTCTCTGTGGATAAGGCGGTCGGGTCCTGGGCAAAACATCCTGTAGGTCACGAGCCCTATTGATAGCATCCTGTAGGGTAGCCGGTTTGTTTGACCGGACTAGGCCACGAAGTGGCTCTGACAGCCCCTCCACAAACATATAGACCATCCGAGCTGTCGATAAGTCAGGTACCATCACTGAAACCCTCAAGAAGTCTGAGATGTATGCTTCTGCACTCCCCGTCTGTATGAGCTTGGTTAGCTCAAAGAAATGCTGCTCCGGATCCTTCCTGTCAAAACGCTCCACCACTCTCCTGGTGAACTCAGCATATGTCGTCACTGTGGAATGTCCCAGTGTTGCCATCCCATGAAACCACTAGTCCTGGGCCTCACCCTCTAAATGCAATGCAGCCATCTTAATGGCCTCCGTCTCTGGCATCTGGTTAAGCTGAAAATAGATGTCCAGCTTCTCCACCCAGGACTTTGCCGTAGTCTTCTGTGAACCATCAAACATAGGCAAATGGAATTTACTAGCTGCACGGTGACCATCACGGTGGGATCCACGTCCCTTGTGTTGGTGCTGCTCATGCTCTGGGGCTTTGATGCCACATCGGTACTGGAAGTAGCGCTCCAAGGGGAAAGAATCCATGAATACCTGACCTAGGCCCTGCCATTCTGCAAGAACGGCTGCATATTGAGCTGGACTCACATCTCTTGGTGCTGTCGACCCCTCGTCCTCTACCGGGAAGGTAGGCATGGTGGGTCGCGTGGGTGCCGGATCGACCCTCTGTGCACCACCCCGCACTCCTGTTTCTGTGTCTTCGGGTGTGAATGTGGGCATATAGGGTCTCTGCGCTGTCATAATGGGAATAGCATCTGGTATGTGGCGGGACATGCCCGATCCTTCTCCCACCTGGAAAACCCTAGGGGGTTCTCTCTGTGCTACCTCTACAACGGCAAGCCTCTTGGATATATCCTGTATGTGATGGATGATTGCATCCAGCTTCTCAGCTGTGTCTGCCATCGGATTCCGCTGCTCTGTCTCTGAATCTGTTTCAGGTGGCTCCTGTTCAGAATCACTTCCCCCGAAGAGACTCTTCCGATGCTGATCTCCATGTCTGCGAGCCTCTGTGACATATCCTGCATGTGATGGAGGATTACATCCAGTTTTTTATCTGTGTCTGCCATCGGATCCCGCTGCTCTGTGTCTACAGGCTCCTCAGAAACTGCATGGCTGTTGCAAAACCATACTGCTGCTTAACTTCGACCTCCGATTTACTCATTGGAAACTACTCAGAAAATTCCAGGAATTTGGGAAGGTGATCCTTGTCCAAAACCCAGAAAAACCCAGAAAACGTTTCTCCTAATTCCAAACTTCAAAATTTGACCCTTTTTATTTTGGCCCTTTTTCCAACTGCGTTTCTGGTATTGCACTGCTATTGCTCTCCAAAATTTCAGCAACCCTCTGTATGATCTCTCTCCCAATGTCATAGACCACAGGCTGAGCCAGAATTATGCTCTGATACCACTGTAATATCCCCAAAGGGAAATAACCAGTAATACACAGAATATGCCAGACAGATATACATAAAACAAATGCTGGAACCAGATAGTAGATCAAGTACACATATAATGCCAGAATGCTAAGCCATTTTATTAATCTCATAACACATAGATAGGAGTACAAGATAATCAGAATGAGTGCACCTATCCTTGCTCTAGGCAAGTGGAGACCCTCTCAGACAAACAATGGCTGCAAATAAGGACAGCGTCCTAGCTGGCTGAAGAGCTGCTATGAAGAACTGCTGCTGGAATGCAATGGAACTATGAACTGAAGACTAGAAGATGGCTGATCTCAATCCTCCAAACCCTCACCAATGAAAACGTTGTCTCTGCTAGTGACAGTGCAGAAGACAGATGAAATGCTAGCCACAAAACTTCCAGATGAAATGATCAGCTCCTCAAGGCTGGAAACACTGAAAAACGCTGTCAAGCCCCACACACATGACCCTCGCTCACTGCATCAGCTGCCTCCCTCCCGTATGGCATACATTAGTTCTATATGCTCTTGCCACAATAGATCCGATCTCGTTCTCCCTCTCCAGATCCGTGTCCTATCACTCCAGACATGGGCCCCTCCTATATCGTGATCTATCGTTATCTCTTTTCCGCGTATCTATGATAGATCTGCCAATATCTCCTCAGATCTGCAACCTCAAAGGCTGGATCTGATGTTATCTCTTCAGATCTAGGCTGGATCTGCTAATATCTCCTCAGATCTGCAATCTCCCAAGCTGGATCTAATGCTATCTCTCCAGATCTGCAACCTACAGAACCAGATCTGCCAATATCTGCTCAGATCTACAATCTCCAAGGCTAGATCTATCAATGTGCCTTCAGATCTGCGTCCTCCTCTTCCTACTGGAACAGCGTCCTCACTCCAAGACTGATCTACGTCCTTTCTTCCCTCTGGAACAGCGTCCTTCCTCCCAGATAGGAACTGCGTCCTTCCTCCTCCTGAAACAGCGTTCTACCTGCTAGATCGGCGCAGCCACAAGAGGGCTTCTTCCTCTCCAAATCTTCACCTGAAACTGCTACCAATTCCCACTGAAACTGAAGGATGAAACTCAGAAAATAACCTTACTAGGGCAGGCACTCGAAGTCCCCCGAACCAGAAATAACCTTACCAGGGCAGGCACTCGAAGTCCCCCGAGGCTAAGGGTGAGATCTCCGCACGGAGACACTCGGTTGCACTAAACAGTGCTGCAGACCGACTAAACAACCGGCGTGCTGAAGCAGACAGAAGTCTAGCTCTCAATATCAATATCAAATCAAGCATGTCCAAATGAGGTGAGAACCCCACCTTTTATAATGCTAAACTCCCTCCAAAACCTTAACTGCGTCCTTCACACTCCTTGGCCTGCGCAGTTAACCTTGGGTCAGCCTGATGCCTCCCCATCATACTCATGTGGACCCCCAAGGCCCCCTCTCTAAGTTATAACGTCAATCAACTAGGAAAAGAACACTCTATTTATAAAGTGAGGTGACTAAAGTGAGGTGACCCCTCTTATTTCTCACTTTATTTATTATTTCTAGCTAAAGCGGCAAAATTAAACAAAAATGAAATATTCCAATTAGCAAAGCTAATTGGGAATATTACACCATAGATGACAATTTAGAAGGAAAACTAAGTCTATATTAACTCTCATAGATTATTACATGATGCAAAATCCAAAATTAGCCTTTATAGACGAGGCTATACATCTAAGAGTCCAAAATCAACCTTTATACATGAGGCTATATGTGCTAAAACTAAAATAAAACATGAGCTAAACGCAAATAAAATTACATATCACTAATCTAGTAATCATCATCATCCTCATCCTCGTCATCAAAATAGAAGATGCTTGTCCAACATAACCACTCCATGGATTGGAAGAAGAGGCAATTCCACTTCCAATTGCATCACCACTGCGACCAACATCAAGAGCAACAAGAGAGATCGCCAAGTTTGGGAATTCTGCATCCACATCCCACCCTTTACGAGGTCCACTTGTATAATCTTCACCCTCGCGAGACACAAAGCATAGGTTTTAATGCACATATACAAGGTCCTTTTCCTTCTGCAATCCCAACCTATTGCGCTTCACATTATGAATTATTGGAAAATCGAGAGGCTTATGTATTATAGATGATCTTCCTTAACTTGATAATTGTTTGTGATATGTGTTGCCCTTTTATTATTTTATTAGATCTTGTTCATCAAGAAATTACCAAAACAATGAAGATCACAACAAGACAAAGTACACAAGATATAGACTCCAAGCCAGGGAAAAACCCCTCCAAGGGTAAAACCTAGAAAAATGCTTCTCTTCTTATATAGAATTTGCTTACAAAGAGACTTCCAAGACCCAAAGACCAAATCCAACAACCCTACCAAGCACCAAGTCAACCCCCAACAAGATCTTCTCTAAGGCAGCGTCTAATCTTCGATCTACTGCAACTTTGTCCCAAAATTTCGGCCCTGCAATTGCTCCTCGGAATTTCAGCCCTGCAATTTCATCCTCCTGCAACTGCAGCTTCACATAAACCATAACTTCGCACGTGTGGACAGAGAGAGAGAGAGAGAGATATTTCTCCTAAGAAACTTCGATTTTTCCTTCCTTTCCTCGTCCTTCTAGCTCTTCTTCTCCTTCGCTATTGCGGATCGAACTTGACATGGATGAGTGTCTCAAATGAGGTCAAGCTCCTTGTATTTATAGCCTTATTGAGGGGTCGAATAGCCCTCCCTTAGGCCGACTTGATCTACTCTTGGGCCGACTTGGTTTTGGGATACAAAATGGCTTTTTCTTGATAAAATAAATAGCTTTCGTTATTACAATGAGTCCAAATGGGACTATGAAACCTGACCAATATTATTATTTATCCTAGAAAGACCTAGAAAACATAAAAGCACAAAGAACATGCTTTTCAATCAAACTTGAGTATGAAATCCATACTCCAAAATAAAAATATCATTTTTTTCTCTTTTTCTTTCTTCATAAAGAATATACAATGTTATGATTACAATTAGGTCATTATGAAGACCGAACCTAGTTACAATTTCAACATGAATGACACTGTAGGTGCTCCAATTTCGTTCTACCAATGAAAAGCTTGCCACTTGTGATAGAATATGAGTGGCAAGACTTTGCAAATAAACACCATTTGCCCCATGACAAGTCCACTGTAGGAAGTTCATGTAGTTGTAGAATGCGTGAGAAATGAGTGAAGGAAGCACTTTTTTATAGATAGAAATTGGTTGTTGAGTTTTGAGAAATTATTCTTTTTATTTTTTAATAATAAAATCCTTGTAGATTTTTTTTCCCATCTAATAATTTATTTTTTAAGTCACTTTTAGCTAGAATCGGGCCCCGCAAACAAGTTGGCCGCCTGTGGAGCTCATGAAATGCTGAATAAATGGCCAAGACACTGCTCAAAAAGGCTGAAACTCAGCCAAAACGTGGGTAGCCATACCGTATGGTGTCCCCAACTCGGGGGACGCCATACAATATAGCTACCCACATTATGGTTGCCATTTCTTGGTGCCATTTCAACAAGAAGCCCTCTGGATATTTTATATATACCTCCTCCTCTATCATCTCGTTCAAGAATGTTGTCTTGATGTCCATCTAGTGAATCTTCCAGCCCATTTGTGTTGCAAGAGATATCAATGAACAAATGGAAGTATATCTGGCAACTGGGGCGAAGGTCTCCTCATAGTTTATGCCTTCCTTTTGTGCTACCCCTTTTCCATGAACCTAGCCGTGTACTTCTCCATGCTGCCATTTGCAGCGTACTTGATCAAATAGATCCACCGAGAGCCCACAACTGACCTATCCACAGACCTAGGCACTTCCTCCCATACATCATTTGTCATGATAGAGCTATACTCCTATGAAAAATTCAAATCTGAAGTGCTACTGCAATTATAGATTTACTTTTCCTACTTATTTCCACAATAAGGTATTTACAAAACCCTTACAGCAAATTTTGAAATAAACACTACTACAGTCATCACTTGTACATATAGAGAAAAGAACAGTAAAATGCAAGCATAAGAACCAATCCCAATGACACAGTTATTTTTGGACAATTGTCCCCAGAAAAACCCAATGTGGGAAAATCGGTGCTGCAAATGAGGGTTTATATATTTTAATCTTCAGCAGTAAATTCTTTACAAGGAAAGACTAGCAGTCTAACTGAGAAAATTCTTGAGAAAACACCTAAGATAAATTCTCATCAACGCTTTGGAGAATTTTCGACACTCTGAGGACTCACTGCCCAGTCTGCATCACCTCTTTTTGTCTCTCTGCACAGAGCCTGTGTGAGACTACGTCACCCTGCGTGAGCTCTCTACGTTGTTGCTATGTGTTGCCCTCTTCAGCCCTTCTGCGTCCTTCTTCCCTCGATCCCTGACACTGTTGATGCCCTCTGCTTCCTCTGCCCTGCAATTCTCCCTCTGAAATTGAATTATATTCCTTCAGAATCGACTTCCTTCGGGTTGCTGAGTGTATGCCCAGCTCACTTTCCAAAAGACCCTCAAGCCTTCTTTTATAATCTTCTTATTGAAGAATCAACGACCCAGATTAGAAGTTTAATCAATGGCTAAGATTAAAACTTGACTTGATCTTCGTTCTCTAGAATATTCACACTCTGTTTTATTAATACCCATTAATTATTTAATTTCCCTACGTTTAGACTTAGAGTCTCCATTAAAATAATTAATTATTTTAATAAAACATGAACCGAGTGAAATTTCCACAAACAGTTTCTGGGTTCTTTGGAATACTGGTGTCTAAGCCTCCTCACCAAATCTGAGACTTAGATCACTTTCCGATGCTACAAAAATCAACAACTCCCCCACCACGGCATCCTCCCACACACGATGTTGTGCAACCTCTTGATAATTGGAAGGTTCAACAACCTGTGCCAACAATGCTTGGTACATGTCTGCCTGTCTGCATTCTCTCTTGCTCGTCCTAGGAGTCCCCATAAACTTTTGCGCATCCTTCAGCGTCTAATGGACTTTTCTGTTGATTTGATCGCTAGTGGTGGGTGGTTCGACCAACTCCTCATCCTACCTCCACTTCGAACTCAATGGATCCTCTGCTCCTGAACTAGTGCTTGTACTGTTAACTATACTAGAACCCTATGACTGTCCCTGCGGCTATCCTTGCTACTGGACTAATGGAACTTATGTTGGCTCACTCTGATCATTTGTCGACATCTTGCGAGACCTTTTGAAGGCCCTCCCCTCCATGAACTTCACGTCCCGTCTCACGATAATCCCCCTACTGCTAGAAATGCAGACCAGTATGCCTTTGAGGTTTCACTATACTCGACGAAGTACCCCTTCTCTACAATCTGATCCAATTTAGTGTGTTTTTCATCTGATACATGTTAGTATGCTATACTACCAAAGATTCTGAAGTTATTGACCTTCGATTTCTTCCCCGAGAAAACCACCTCTGCTGTTTTCATCCTAATGCCCTGTGAGTAACCTTGTTCTAGATGTACACCGTTGTGCTACACGCCTCTTCCCATAGAAACTTGGGCAAGTCCTGATCATAAAGCATAGCTTTTTCTTCCCCAACAATACTCCTATTTTTCCGCTCCGTACTCCATTCTGTTGTGAATTGTATGGAGTTGTCCACTCCCTCTTGATGCCTCTCCTTCGCACTATAGTCAGTGAAGTCACTATCTATGTAGTCTCCTCCATTATCTATGAGAATTACCTTGACATTTTTCCTTGTCAGGTTCTCGACCAGACACTTAAACTCTTGGAACCAACTAAAGACCTCATAATTGGTCTTCTAAAAGTAAATCCAGGTCTTCCTGGAATAGTCATCTATGAAGGTGATGAAGTACTCATACCCTCTAAGAGATCTGGTGGACATTGAGCCACAAATGTTTGAGTGTACAAGTTACAACACCCCATTTGATCTACTGTCACTTCTTGGGAATGTTGCCTTAGCATATTTCCCAAGTACGCACCCCCTGCACACATCATCGTGTTTCCTGCTTAATTCTGGAACACCTGTCACTGTCATCTTGAGCATCCTAAGTGCTCCATGGTGTAGATTAGCCATTCTCCTATGCCACAATTCATTGATATCTCTCCCATTGCTACTAGTGCCTTTGGAAAATCAAGCTGCGACTTACATATCTTGTTGCTTCAAACCCCAATCCGCTTCACCTTATTTTAGTTCAGGTGTTTGATGAACACCTTATTCACTACAAAGTGGGCGTCATATCCCTTGTCTTGTAATTCTGAGACTGAAATTAGGTTCATACCTAAGCCTGACACATGCAACACATCTGTAACACTGGTGCTTGTTCCTGAATCCCTCTGAATCTCGATGGTACATCTCTCGACTAGAGTACATTTATATTTGTTTCCCATTTGGATCTGGAAGTCCATTTATTCCTCCCTATAGTTGGAGAAGTAGTCTCTAACTCGTATCATGTGCGTTGACGCTCCACTGTATATATATCAGACACCCTATGAATTCAAGCTAGAGAGGCAAGTTATCTAAGCGAATTCATCTTCCAATTTGGAAGACAAATCCGAAGCATCCTGAATGTTGAATCTCTTTGTGGCCATATTGGAAAATCTAAGAAACTCAAATACACTAGAGAAGTCTTGGGTAAAATTCTTTGTGTGCTTTTCTCTTCCTTTCCCTGCATTGATTTGTTGTTGTAAAACCCTTGCCAAAAAATCACTGCGTTAGATTTGTTCTATGAATTAACTGATCTGCTCACCCGAAATCCTCTTCGACAATCCTACTGCCCGCTACTACTACTCCCAAGGCAAATTGAAGTTTTCCTCCAAACCTGGACTGGAAATCCAAGTTCTACCTCGTAATTCGCACTGCCTTGATGGCATGCACAGATCTAGAATTTGTGTTTCATATCTTCCGCTGAACAACACAAATCTTGCTTCCTGTCGCCTAAAGCCTCTTTGATCTGATCTGCTCTGATACCATTTGAAAATTTCTTGAATACAATTAACTGGAGATTTATCTTCTAACTGTTAGCAGTTTATTTGCCTTCCAAATTATTATTCAACAAATAACGATAAATTCACAATTGCATTCTTCACAATAAAAATGTTGCGGAAATATAAAATACAGAAATAAGAAATAGATGCACACACACAAAAATTAACATCATTCTTTCTGGACAATTGTCCCTAGAAAAACCCCAAAGGGAAAACCAATGCAAGAGATGAGGGGTTTTCATTATTTCTTCTGCAAATTCAAGAGTACAATAATATGCTTGCACAACTAGCAAGGCTCTGATAATCTTCTACTGGAAAAATTATCTGGAAAACACCTTTGTCTCCCTCTGCAACTGATCTGGCCGCTCTCTGACAAACTCGCACTTCTCCCTATTTCTCGCTCAACAGTCCAAAAATGTGCACTTCCTGCGCAGATAAATTTGTATAGCCCCAGAAATGTCTCCAGCTGAGATGTCTAGCCTCCCTCTGCCTTTGAAACCCACTCGCCCTACCTCCGGGACATTGATCCGGCAACTACAAACTAAAACGATATCTTTCGGTAACTCGCACTAGGTAAACTGGCTAACTCACATTGTTGTATTCAGCCTCCTCTGCAGATGAATTCAGCCTCTTTCCTGTCTCCCAAACATTGGAAAATACTGAAGTAAATTCCTCCGGACTCCAGCTCCTTAATCTCTGCAAATCCCTCGCTTCAATGCTTTCCCTACATTCAACTGCACCCTTGTTGAACACCTGCAACTGGGTAGTCGAACTGCTCAACTCATAACTCATTAACTGATGCCATCTCCAAGCCCTTTGACTTGCTCTTATAATCTCTCGTTGGAGTCTCAATGGCCACGATTACATGTCAATCGACAGCTAAGATCAATTTGACTTCATCAATAGAAGCCTCTAGAGAAAAATCGAACTTCCTTAATTAATTAACTTTAATTAGCCACTTTTCGTAAGTTAGACTTAGGAAATAGTTAAATTATGGCTAATTAATTTAATTAAGGCATCTCCAAGTCTTATCTCGCCAAACCTTTTCTGGATTGTGGAGATCTCGAGTTCCTTAGCCTCTTAAACATCATCTGAGACTAGAACACCTGTCCGCTGCTACCAAACTCAAAAACTAACACTCCCTATTAGCGAGGAAGGTGTTCTCCACCATACCCATCTATTCTTTGAAGTAGATGAACTTGGCTCTCCCTAGAGCCTTTGTGAGTATATCACTCACCTGTTGGTTTATGGCAAGATGTTGTAGCTGAACTGATCCACGCTGCACACAATCCCTGATGAAGCAGTACCATGTGTCGATATGCTTTGACCTATCATGGAACACTAGTTTCTCAGAGAGCCTAATGCAACTCTAATTATCGCAGTAGATACTTGTCGCCTCCATCTTCTGACCAAACAAACTCACTAGCATATTTCGAAGCCAAATAGCTTCACATGTGGCCATGCTAGCTGCCATGTATTCTGCTTCTATAGAACTCAGTGCCACAAAATTTTGCTTCCTGTTGCACCAAGATACAACCCTTGATCCAACATTGAAGCAACACCTTGATTTTCTTTCCCGATCCACTGAATCGCCTGTCCAGTTTGCATCTGTACAGCCACATAACCTGATACCAACACCTCGAGTATACCTCAACCCATTCTCGACAATGCCACACAGGTACCACAATATATGTATCATCGTTGTCCAATGCACCCTCTTAGGTCCCACCATAAACTTGACTAAGAGTGTTGACCAAATACATGAGTGAATCGATGAGCTATCTATACAAGATTGGGTCAACATCCTCGTCCTCCGATGCATCTATCTTCCTCCACTTAGTAATCATAGCAATGGACATAGGCCTACAATCCTGCATCCTAAACCTCTTCAAGATCTTTGTAGTATATCTCCCTTGACCAAGGAAGATCTCACCGTCCCTTTGCCATACCTCCAAGCCTAGGAAGTAATGCATCATTCCCAAATCCTTCATGTCAAATTTTGTTGCAAGGTTCCTCTTCCAGTTCTCTATGAGCCTTGCTAACCATGTTAGAAAGAGGTCATCCACATACAGCACTAGGATGAGTGGCTCACCCTCTACCACCAGATAGTAGAGGTTGGGATCTGCATCACTCTTGATGAATCCCATCTGCTGCAAGCAGTTGTCAGTCTGACAATGCCATGCCTTGGGAGTCTATTTGAGCCTGTATAGCGCTCTCTTCAGCCTACATAGGTATGTGCCCCTCTCATGTGCCTTGAAGCCCTCTGATTGTTCTATATATACCTCCTCCTCTATCACCCCATTTAAGAAGGTTGTCTTGATGTCCATATGGTGAATCTTCCATCCCATTTGTGTTGCTAGAGGTATCACTGACCGGATGGAAGTATATCTGGAAATTGGGGTGAAGGTCTCCTCATAGTTTATGCCTCCTTCAATGCATACCCCTTTTCCACGAACCTAGCCTTGCACTTCTAAACACTGCCATTTGCATCGTACTTGATCTTATAGATCCACCGAAACCCCACAACTGACCTATCCACAAGCCTAGGCACAACCTCCCATACATCATTTGTCATGATGGAGATATACTCCACCATGGCATCTCACCACACCTGATACTGTGCAGCCTCCTAACAACTGGAAGGTTCAACAACATGTGCCACCAATGCTTGGTACCTGTCTGGCTATTTGCATTCTCTCTTGCTCGTCCTAAGAGTCCCCATAAACTCCTGCGCATCCTTCAGCATTTGACAAACTTCTCTGCTGGTTCGACCGCTAGTGGTGGGTGGTTTGTCTAGCTTCTCATCCTGCCTCTGCTACTAACTCGCTGGATCCTCTGCTCCTCAACTAGTGCTTGTACTGATAACTGTACTAGAACCCTGCGATTGTCCCAGCTACTGGACCAATGGAGCTTCTGTTGGCTCGTTTTGATCATCTACTGGCATCTCACGAGACCTTTTGAAGGCCCTCTCCTCCATGAACTTCACATCCCATCTCACGATAATCCTCCTATTGTTAGGAATGTAGACCCTTTATCATTTATGCCTTTGAGGTTTCGCTATACCCAACGAAGTATCCCTTCTCTGCAGTCCGATCCAGTTTAGTGCGTTCTTAATCTGGTACATGGTAGTATGCTATACTACCAAAGATTATGAAGTGGCTGACCTCCAGTTTCTTCTCTAAGAAAACCTCCTCCGGTGTTAACCTCCCCATCGCCCTATGAGGAACCCTGTTCTGGATGTACACCGTTGTTCTACCCGCCTCTGCCCATAGAAACTTGGGCAAGTTTGTTAGTTTGTGTAGCATCTTATGTGTTCTAGCCACGTAACTTTGTAGATATGTTAGAATAGATGAGGTCTCCAAAACCCAGAAATCGTTTATGGAAATTCCACCTAGAATTGTCTCAAGATTATTAACCAATTTTTAAATATTTCCTAAGTCTAAACCTATGATGCACGGGTACCGCTCCCAGTCCTTGGAGGGCAAGTACCCCAAGCTCCGCCGCTCCTGGGAGCTTTGGAGCCGGTACGAAACGCTCCAAAATGGGCGGAAACCTTGACTGGAGCGTTGGAGCTTTTCGGAAGCTTCTGTTTGCAAATTTTGCCGTTTCCGGAGCGGGTTTCTGGTGAGAACATGGATCGAGAGCCTGCGGCAAACCCGTTACCACATGGATCAAAATTACTATTCAAATTAATATATATAATGGCGAATATATTCATTGGCCCCAACGACTGAGCTTCGGAGGCAGCTTCCTGTTTCACTAATATTAGTAACTTCATGTTCATCAGTTGTTGGGGATGCAAAAAGAACAGCTGAGGTGTGAGGTGTTACCGTCTGTCAAACCGCGTCGATCCTTTTAATGTTTACGCGCTGAAAATTATATCTCCGTAGACTCTCGTCCCTCATTTTGTTGCATTCTGGGAAAATTTTCGATTACATTTTTAACCTTTATAAAATGGAATTAAGAAAAAAATTTGACAGAATAATGAATGCGGTATAAGCTGGCATTGGCATCATCGTTGCGTCTCAAATGTTTTAGAGTTGGATTCAAAAAGCCATGAATTTTGATGGTGTATATTTATTATTATTTTAGCCAAGAGTATAGTTTTTTAATTATTTTACGGAAGAATATAGTTTTAACTTTTTTATTATTTTATTAAATTGAAATAATGTTTGTTACGACAGGTTAATGAGGTGATTGATTTCTCTATTAGAATCTATTTACTTCTCGGCTGAATCATGGTTACCAAATTCATCCAATTTCGAAAATTCAATTATGTTGTTTTACTGATTTTTTCATTATAAAATAATGCCACTACTCAACGTGAATACAAAAAGCAAGGAAATAGAAATAATCATGAAGTTGGAACAATTCTTATCTTCCAATTTCACTAGTGCCTTGGAGATCGGAAGCCAGGAAGGTTGAAAAAGAGAGAACGTGTAAAATTGAATTATTTTAATAAACCATTATTAATAATATGTGTTTTTATGTTAACAAATTTTGATTCTGGTTAGATAAGAATTTTGGAATTAAAGAACCATATAGGAAAAGAAAGTAAGTGTGTGTTTTTTTAATTGTATTTATAATGCAACATGTTATATCATTTTGACTTATTAAAGAAATTTAATAAATAAATAAACGTAATGCATCATAAATAAACATAATGCATCATTACCTTTAGACGGAAGAAAATATATATTTCTAAGTGTTTAATATATATACTATTTAAGTTTTGGTTTTAACTTTATATGGTTGTCTTAAATAATGAATCATTTAAAAATTCATTTAAAATTTTAATTTGGAATGTACATTAAAACATTTAATTTTTACACTATTTAAAAAAAAATTATATATATTAATTTTTTTTTTAACATATTATATTATTGCCGCTCCCAATTTAGACGTTTCCTGTAAATTTGGGCAAAGCTTCTAGCCGTACCAGATACTCGTTCCCACGTACCCAAAGTACCCGCGTACCGAAAACTCGTGCAACATAGGTCTAAACTTAGGGAATATGGTTAATTAATCAGTATTATGTGAGATAAGATGAGAATCATCTAGAAACTCACATGGATCGACAGGGAATTAATCTAGGTCATCGATTATGTTTTAATCTTGGTCGTTGGTGCTCCAACAGAAGATTATAAGAATAAGTCGATGGGTAGATGGAGAGGATCGCAGTGCGGATACTCAGTAACCCAGGCAATTTGATTTTCTCAGTGGCAGTAATTTAGCAGAGAAGATAAAGCTAGAGGGTGAGTGGCAGGTGGAAGAAGAGGGTTGCAACATTCTGAGAGGAAGTTTTCAGTTTCCGGAAGGAGCAAAGGAGGGAAGCTCAAAATCCCATAGGGTCTGTGTAGGAACTGCACAGAGAGTGACAGCTCAGCGCAGAGGCTACGGAGGTAATTTCAGATGAAAAAATTAGTTGTGGGGTGAGATAAAATTCTCACAACAATTTTGCCAGTGTTTTCCTCAGATTAGATTGCCAGTTGAGCATCTAAATTATTGTACTCAAAATTGATGTTGAAGAATAATAATAAAACCCTCATCTGTTGTACCGGTTTTCCCACATTGGGTTTTTTCGAGGAAAATTGTCCAAAAATAACCATGTAAAAATTCTTGTGTATGCTAGAATTTCTCAGTGTCCAGTATTTTATTTTCTGCAGCATTTTTATGGTGAAAATTGCAGTTGTGATTTTATTCGTTGTTTGTCGTAGCAAATAAACTGCATAATTAAATTTACAATTAGAAGAATAATTTACAATTACTGCAATCAAGGCCAGGTTGATCAGTTGGAGAGCTTAGAAACGAAGGAATGGAATTTCGCTGCTTAGCAAGGGTAGCATGCCAAAATTCCCAGGGGCAGCGCAATCATTTTTCTAGGAGGCTGAGTTGATTGAGGAAGTTCAATTTTTCTGAGAGACGGGAAAAATAATTCGATCCTTGTGGTTCGAGTGATTCCAGAGGCAGAGGGAGCAACTAAGTTATTTCGTTGGCAGATTTCTATCTAGATGCAAAAGGTTTTGCTGATTGCTAGTGCATAACCAATGTCGGGTGAAAGAGGAATAAGACACTATAAATTCTTCAGCATAACCATGGGTAGAAGTGACATTCAGGAGATTTCAGATTTGTCTTCCAGGTTGGAAGACGAATTTTCTTGCTTATCAGGATCAACTTCACAGGGTGTCTGGTATATAGACAGTGGAGCATCAACTCACATGACAGGGGTTAGAGAATATTTCTCTAGCTACAAGGAGGAGCAGATGGACTTCCAGATTACTATTGGAATCAGGACGATATGTACTACAGTGGGGAGAGGTACCATAGATTTTCAGAGGGAGTTAGGAGCAAGCACCAATGCTACAGATGTATTGCATGTGCCAGGATTGGGTATGACCTAATTTCAGTATCCCAGATACAGGATAAGGGGTATGATATTCACTTCGTATGGAAGAAAGTGTATGCCAAACACCCAAGCTAAAAGAAGGCAAGACAGATCGGAGTTTGAAATAACAGATTGTTCTAGTTACAGCTTGACTCTCCAATGGCACTAATAGGCAATGACAGTAACAGTGGGAAGGCGTTGAATGAGTTATGGCATAGGAGAATGGGACATATACACCATGAAGCACTCAGGAATGTCAGAGAAACAGTAACAGGGGTTCCAAAACTTGGCACGGAACACGATGATGTGTGCAGAGGATGCGTACTTGGGAAGTATGCTAAGGTGACATTTCCAAGAAGTGACAACAGAGCTGATGGCGTGTTAAGACTTATAAATTCGGACATTTACAGCCCGATGTCCACTAGAGCTCTCAGCGGTGCCAAATATTTCGTCACCTTTATTGATGACCATTCCAGGAAAACCTGGATCTACTTCTTGAAGATCAAATATGAGGTATTCAATCATTTCAGAGAGTTTAAAGCTCTCATGGAGAATGCGACAAGGAAGAAGACCAAGGTGCTTCGCTCAAATAATGGTGGAGAATATAGTGATAAAGACTTCACATATTTCTGTGCAAAGGAAGGCATTAAGAGAGAATGGAAAGCTCCATATAATCCACATCAAAATGGGGTAGCGGAGCGGAAAAACAGAACCATTGTTGGAGTTGCAAAGGCTATGTTAGATGACCAGGAGTTACCAGATTTCTATGGGCAGAGGCATGTAACACGACAGTATATATTCAGAACAAGACTCCTCATAGAGCATTGGGGAAGAAAACGCGAGAAGAAGTCTTCACTTGGAAGAAGCCAAAAGTTAGTCACTTCAGAATTTTTGGCAGCGTTGCTTATTGCCACGTGTCTGATGAGAAACGTACCAAACTGGATCAGACTGCAGAGAAGGGGTTATTCGTTGGGTACAATGAAACCTTAAAGGCATACAAGATCTACGTTCCTAGCAATCGGAAGATTGTAGTGAGGCGAGACGTGAAGTTCATGGAGGACCGAGCATTCAAGAGATCTCATGAGATGCCTGCAAGTGATCAAAATTAGTCAGCAGAAACTCCTTTGGTCCAACAGCGGGGACAAGCATAGGGGAAGCCAGTGGGACAGGCAGGAGGACAGTCACAAGGATAGAGTACTTTGACCAGTACGAGTATTTCCTCAGGTGCAGGAAATCCAGGGAGTTCTTAGCGAACGAAGCAGTAGAGACAAGATGAGGAGCTGGTTGAACTTTCCATGACTAGTGGTTGAGCCAGCAGAGAGGTTCGTCAGACATTGAGAGATGCAGAGGATTTTATTGGAACTTCTAGGACGAACAAAAGACAGTGCAGACAACCTGACGTGTACCAAGCATTAGTGGCTTAGGTTGCTGAACCTTCCAGCTTTCAGGAGGCCACACAACATCAAGTGTGGGTAGATGACATGGTAGAAGAGTATAGCTCTATCATGACGAATGTTGTTTTGGAGTTAGTGTCAAGGCCAAAAGACAAATCAGTTGTAAGTTCTAGATGGTTCTACAAGATCAAATATGCTGTAGACGATAGTGTGGAAAATTACAAGGCTAGGTTCGTGGCAAAGGGGTATGCACAGAAAGAAGGGATATATTATGAGGAGACCTTCGCCCTAGTTGCCAGAGACACTAATATCCTATCAGTTTTATCCCTAGCAGCTCAGATGGGATGGCAGATTCACTAGATGGATGTTAAGAAAGCCTTCTTGAATGGGGTGATAGAGGAAGACGTGTACATAGAACATCCAGAGGGCTTCGAGACACATGAGAGGCACACTAATGTGTACCGACTGAAGAAAGATCTATACGGACTCAAGCAAGCTCCCAGGGCATGGTATGGTAGGATTGACAGCGACTTGCAACAAATGGGATTCGTCAAGAGTGACCCAGATCCCAACCTTTACTATTTGATGGTAGAGGATGAAACACTCATCCTAGTTTTGTATGTGGATGATCTCCTTTTGATAGGATCATCAGGTCTCATAGAGGACTGCAGGAGGAACCTGGCAGCAAAGTTTGACATGAAGGATTTGGGGTTGATGCACTATTTCCTAGGATTGGAAGTGTGGCATAAGGATGGGGAGATCTCCCTTGGGAAAGGAAGATACACTACGACTATTTTAAAGAGGTTCAGAATGCAAGATTGTAGACCTGTGTCTACGCCCATGATCACCAACTGGAAGAAGATAGATGCATCGGATGACAAGGATGTCGACCCCACCTTGTATAGAGAGCTTGTTGGGTCTCTCATGTATTTGGTCAACAATAGGCCAGATATTTGCTTTGCATTCAATACTCTATGTCATTTCATGGTAGAGCCAAAGACGATACATGGGGCAGCAACAAGGCATATTCTGAGGTATGTTCGCGGCACAGTTGAGTATGGGTTGAGATATACTCGAGGGGTTGACTTCAGACTTTGTGGGTTCACAGATGCAGATTGGGTAGGCAGTTCAGTGGACAAGAAAAGTACCTTTGGGTACTACTTCATTGTTTGATCAGGGATGGTATCTTGGTGTAGCAGGAAGCAGAAGTCAGTTGCACTGAGCTCTGCAAAAGCAGAGTATATGGCAGCCAGCACAGCTACGTGCGAAGCTATATGGCTTCGAAAGCAACTAGTAAGCTTGTTCATGTAGAGAATGGAGGCGACCAGTGTCTACTTTGATAATCAGAGTTGCATAAATCTCTCTGGGAATCCACTGTTTCATGACAGGTCTAAGCACATAGATATTCGGTGCCATTTCATCAAAGAGTGTGTACAATGTGGAGCAGTCCAACTACAGTATGTTCCCACAGAAGAGCAGGTTGAAGACATACTCACGAAAGCTCTAGGGAGAGCTAAGTTCACCTATTTAAGAGAAAATATGGGTATGGTGGAGAACCCGTTTCAGTAGCAGGGACTTTGGATGATTCTCAATTGCAGCAACAACAAATGAAAGGGAGTTGCAGTGCAGATGCAATGTTGACAGCAATACAACAAATTCAGCAGCAACACAGATGCAATGTATATCAAAGTTGCGTAGTGGTCGGTGGGTAGTAGCAGCCAGAAATTAGCAGTGTGACAGGAGATGATGCAGAGACATGGTGTTGTGGCAGGGTGTGCAACACTAGAACACATTCCTCGGTAAGAGGGAGTGTTTGTTTTTGTAGCATCGATTGTGTTCTAGCCACGAAACTTTGTGGAGAGGCTAGAATACATGAGATATCCAAAACCCAGAAATCGTTTCTGGAAATTCCGCCTAGAAGAGTCTCAATTAGATTATTAACCAATTTTTAAATATTTCCTAAGTCTAAACTTAGGGAATATGGTTAATTAATTAGTATTAATTGAGATAAGGTGAGAATCATCTAGAAACTCACACGGATCGACAGGAAATTAATCTAGGCCATCCATTATGTTTTAATCTTGGTCGTTGGTGCTCCAACAAGAATATTATAAGAAAATGTTGATGGGTAGATGGAGAGGATACTAGTGTAGATACACAGTTGCCCAGGCACTTCAGTTTTCTCATTGGCAGTAATTTAGTAGAGAAGATAGATCCAGAGGGTGAGTAGTAGGTGGAAGAGGAGGGTAGTAGCATTCAAGGAGGAAGTTTTCAATTTCGGGAAGAGGCAGAGGAGGGAAGGACAAAATCCCCACAGGGTGTGTGTAGGATCTACTCAAAGGGTGACACAGGAGGCTCAACTCAGAGGCTGGGAGGTAATTTCGGAGGAAAAAATTAGCTGTGGGGTGAAAGAAAATTCTCACAACATGTTTTCCAGTATTTTCCTCAGATTAGATTGTTAGTTGAGCATCTAAATTATTGTACTCATAATTGTTGCTGAAGAATAATAATAAAACCCTCATTTGCTACACCGGTTTTCCAGCATTGGGTTTTTCCAAGGACAATTGTCCAAAAGTAACAGTGTCAAAATTCTTGTGTGTGTGCTAGAATTTCTCAGTTTTCAGTATTTTATTTTTCGCAGTATTTTTATGGTGAAAATTGCAATTGTGGTTTTATTTGTTGTTTGTCGTAGCAAATAAACTACATAATTAAAATTACAGTTCTAAGAATAATTTCCATTTACTGCAATAGATAAAAATTTCACAAAGTCCTAATCATATAGCATAGCCTTTACTGCCACAATGATACTCATGTTTTTCCGCTCCACTACTCCATTCTATTGTGGATTGTATGGAGTTGTCCACTCCCTCCTGATACCTTCCTTCGCACAATAATTAGGGAATTCACTGTCTGTGTACTCTACTGCATTATCCATGCAAAGTACCTTGATCATTTTCCATGTCAAGTTCTCAACCAAAGCCTTTAACTCTTGGAACCGATTGAAGACCTCATCCTTGGTCTTCAAAAATTAGATCCAAGTCTTCCCAGAGTAGTCATTTATGAAAGTGACAAAGTACTCATAGCCTCTGAGAGATATGGTGGATATTGGGCCTCAAATGTCTGATTGTACAAGATGCAACACCACATATGATATACTGTCACTTCTTGGGAACATTGCCTTAGCATATTTCCCAAGTACGTACCCACTACACGACATCATTTTCCATGCTTAATTCTAGAACACCTATCATTGTCTCCTTGAGCATCCTAAGTGTTCAATGGTGTATATGACCCATTCTCCTATCCCACAATTCATTCAGGTCTCTCCCATTGCTATTGGTGTTGTTGAATAGCGCCTTTGGAGAATCAAGCTACAACTTATGTAACCTATTGCTTCAAACCCCAATCTGCTTCACCTTCTTCCAGTTCGATGTTTTATGAACACCTTACCTCCTTTCCTTCAAAGTGGACATCATATCCCTTGTCTTGTAATTTTGACTAAAATTAGGTTCATACCTAAGCCTGCCACATGAAACACGTCTATAATGCTAGTGCTTGCTCCTGACTCCCTCTCAATCTCGATGGTACCTCTCCCAATTGCAGTACATTTAGATTTGTTTCCCATCTGGATCTGGAATTCCAGATGTTCCTCCCTGTAGTTGGAGAAGTAGTCTCTAACTCCTGTCATGTGCATTGACGCTCCACTATTTATATATTGTTGAAATTTTGGGGTAGCATCGAATGTTCTCTAGCTCTGAAAATTTGTCGAGCAGCTGGAACACATGAGATCTCCAAGGCCTAGAAAGCGTTTGGAGAAATTCCATCTAGTATAAAAGTTATTCAAATAATTAAATTTTTTAATGGAGACCCTAAGTCTAACTTAGGGAAATTGAAAAATTAAAGTGAATTAATTTACACATGCGATGAGAACATTCTAAGTGGCGTGGATCAAGTTTCTTTTAATCTTAGCCATTGATTAGAGATTAGATCATGACCATTGATTTGTCAACGAGAAAAGTATAATGGAATGATTTGGGGTCAGTTGGAGAACACACACAGTGAATCTAAGAGATTGAATTCTTCTGACAGAGTAGTGTTCGGACAAAGATCAGATCTGAGTGATTAAGAGAAGCAGTGAAGGGCGTATGCAGTGATTGGTGGGAGGACCAAGAGTACAACGCAGAGCAAGGGCAATAGAGACGCGGTGGAGGCAGCGCAACCATCAGAGGGCGTGACGCAGACCCTAGAGAGAGTGACGCAGGCCCACGCCGGGGCAGCGTAGAGCCTCCAAGGAAAAGTCTGAAATTCACTAGAGACTGAGGTTTCTAAGCCGGCAGGGCTGAAACCAAACTCCAGGAGAAGTTGATCAGCGCAGAGCAAGGATGACGCAGTCCCTCAGTCAGGGCCACGCAACCTTACACAGTGGCAGCGTAGAGGCTGCGCAAAGCTAGCTGGGGTTTTGCCAGTGACTCATCTGGATCAGTCGGGACTTGTGGGAGTGAGGTAAAACTTACAGTTTTCTCTATTGCCGAGGTTTTATCTGTTGGGTGAGCCGGATAAATGGCACCATAGATGTACTCAGAATACTGTTGCTTAATAATAAACCCTCAGATCTGCTGCACCAGTTTTCACGCACTGGGTTTTTCCGGGGACATTTGTCCGAAAAATCATGTGTCCCCTTTGTCATATGTGCGTGATGTTCAGTAAATGATCTGTATTTGTGTAGGCTGCTAGTTGTGTTTACTTCGATGTTTTTCTGAATATTTTTAGTTAAATAACTTGTGTATAATAAAACAAGTAGGAGAAGTAAATTTTCACATGGTATTAGAGCATTGCAGATGAAGTTGAAGCCATTAGCAAGGGGTTGAAGACTTTTGCTTCAAGAAGGGCAGCTGAAGCAGCACAGATCCGGAAGAAGGCAGCGCAACACTAGAGGGACAACATAGACCCTGCAAAGGTGACACAGAGTCAGTCTGCTCACGCAGAGGCTAACGCAGCTCCAGAAAGGTGACGTAGAGCCAGTCTGCTCATGGAAAGGTTGAAGCATCACCAGGAGTGTGACGCAAAGCCAGTCTGCTCACGCAGAGGCTGACACAGCACCAGGAGAGTGACGCAGTCCAAGAAGGAGTTACGACATGCTGATTTTTGGGGCTGGAGTGCAGCTTGTGATCTTCAGAAGTGTTGGTGAGGCATCGGTTTTGTCAGTGCAGAACAATGCCTAGCAAAGGTGACAATGTAAGGGGAAATAGTCCCTGAGCAGACTTTTGCCAAGAAGTCTGAGATTCGATCAGGAGGGTAACCATAGAGGGTTGATTAGGCAGAGTTGGCGGATGATTTCCAAGAGGGAAATCAGTTGTCAGAGGAAGCAGTATCTCTAGAGGGTTTCTAGCGCCAAGAAACCTAGACCAGGTCTTCTGTTGAGTGCAGCAGCAGTAGAAGGGATAAGAGTACCTATTTCGACTGTTTGAGCAAAGATGGCCCTATACGGACTGAGAGATTAGGATAGGTTGGACGATGTGTCCAACTTTGCGATCTGGAAAGCCAGAATCTTGATAGTCCTGGAGGAGTAAAGTATCAAAGACCACGCGGAAAATGTCATAGTTGTTCCGACCGATGCAGATGATCTGAAGAAGTTCAACGAAAATCAGGCGCGGGCTAAGTGTTTGATCATGGATGGAGTGAAGGATCACGTGGTCCTGCACATTGCCGAGAAGAAGACAGTAAATGAGGTGTGGACAACTTTGACCACGTTGTATCAAGTAGCTCCGTCCAACAGAAGATGCTTCAAGAGAACCAAATGTAGATGTTCCAAATGTACAAGGGAGAGGAGATAGATCCCTTCCTCTTCAGATTGTAGACTATCCGGGATCAGCTGATTGCCATGGGGGCAACTCCAGATGATGGGCTCAAGGTGAGAACTGCCCTGAATGCAGTCACCGATGAGTGGGAGACCTTTGTTCAAAGCATCTTGGGCAGAGCACAACTCCCAAAGTGGGGTGACTTGTGGGCTATCCTTTGACAAAAGAAGATCCGGAGGGTGACCAAGAGGGAATTCAGTAGCAAAGGTGTCAATATAAAGAAGGAGGAGGAGGAAGATGTGGCCCTAGCATCTAAGAGCCAACGATAGCAAGGGAAGAAGAAGGACCTATCCAAGGTCCGGTGCTTCATATGTGGCGAACTTGGACACTTCGACAACACTTGTCCTAAGCGGAAGGACAAGGAAGCTTCAGATTCCAAGGCAGCAACTACAAAAGGGGATAGTGGCAGCGAAGATGATGTGGCCATGAGTACTCACGTTCCTCGAGAGAAGAGGTGGGGTGATATAGATCTGTAGAGCAGCTACAAATAGAGGCGAGATCCTTGAGGTGACCAAACTCTTGGATCATATACGAGCTATGGGAGCCTTAAGACAGTAGCAGGATGACTGGAGCCAGTGGGTGCAGAAGATCATGGAGAAGCAGAGGCAGAGCTAGGATGTTTAAGTCTGGAGCAGCGCAGAGGAGAGGCAGCAACAGCGTGGAAGCAGCAGCGCAGAGGTAGTGCTTACACAGTGCAGTGCAACAGACAGCGCAGAGCTTCAGAGAGACAACACAGAGCAGCAGCAGAGGGTGCTTCAGTGATGAGAAGCAGCCCGACTGACTTGTCTGTTAGTGATTAGGTGATGGTCTGTCAATTTCTTACTTCTCAGCAACTGAGTTGCAGTGCCGCTGTTAGCAATGGAAGTGCTATAGGCAGCATGATGCGATAATTTGAGAGGGAGCTGCAGTACGGATGTGGCAGTGTCAGTGGTAGTGACATGGGCAGCAGCGCAGTGGATGGAGGGCAGCAAGCCAAGCATTAGTAGCTCGGAGACCAATGCTAGAGATCAGGGTGATGCTTCAGTGGTGAAGTATTGCTAGAGCACACTCCTCGCTAAAAGGGAGTGTTGTGATTTTAGGGTAGCATCGGATGTGCTCTAGCTCTGAAACTTTGTGGAGGGGCTAGAACACATGAGATCTCCAAGACCCAGAAAGCGTTTGGAGAAATTCCATCTGGTGAAAAAGTTATTCAAATAATTAAATTTTTTAATGGGGACCCTAAGTCTAACTTAGGGAAATTGAAAAAATTTAGTGAATTAATTTACACGTGTTGAGAACATTCTAAGTGACATGGATCAAGTTTCTTTTAATCTTAGCCGTTGATTAGAGATTAGATCACGACCGTTGAGTTTTCAACGAGAAAAGTATAAAGGAAGGGCTTGGGGTCAGTTGGAGAACACACATAATGAATCTAAGAGATCGAATTCTTCTGACGGAGCAGTGCTCGGACGAAGATCAAATCTGAGTGATTCAGAGAAGCAGTGAGGGGCATATGCAGTGATTAGTCGAAGGTCCAAGAGTACAACACAGAGCAAGGGAAGCAGAGACGCAGTGGAGGCAGCGCAGCCATCAGAGGGTGTGACGCAGACCCTAGAGAGCGTGACACAGGCCCACGCAAGGCTCACGCAAGGGAAACGTAGAGCCTCAAAGGAAAATTCAAAAATTCACTGGAGACTAAGGTTTCTAAGCCGGTAGGGCTAAAACTAGACTCCGGGAGAAGCTGATCAGCGCAGAGCAAGGGTGACGCAATCCCTCAGTCAGGGCCACGCAGCCTTATGCAGTGGCAGCATAGAGGCTATGCAGAGCTAGCTGGGGTTTCACCAGTGACTCATTGGAATCAACCGGGACTTGCGGGAGTGAGGTAAAACTCAGATTTTTCTCGGTTGCCGAGGTTTTCACTGGTGGGTGAGCCACATAAATGGCACCCTAGATGTACTCAGAATACTGCTACTTAATAATAATAAACCCTCAGATCTGCTGCAGTGGTTTTCCCACACTGGGTTTTTCCGGGGACATTTGTCCGAAAAATCATGTCTGTCCTTTTTCATATGTGCGTGATGTTCAGTAAATGATCTGTTTGTGTAGGTTGCTAGTTGTGTTTACTTGGATGTTTTTCTGAATATTTTCAATTAAATAACTTGTGTATAATAAAACAAGTAGGAGAAGTAAATCAATATTTAGCAATAGGGTTCCTGTGCTCAGAAATTTTCACATATATCAAGCACCCTGTGAAGTCGAGCTAGAGAGGCAAGCTATCTGAGCAAATTCATCTTCAAATCTCTGTGGTCATACTGGAAAATATAAGAAACTCAAATACACTCGAGAAGTCCTAGGTATAATTCTTAGTGTGCTTTTCTCTTCCTTTTGTTGAGATTTTGGTTAGCATCGGATGTGCTCTAGCTCCGAAACTTTGTGGAGGGGCTAGAACACATGAGATCTCCAAGACCCAAAAATCGTTTGGAGAAATTCCACCCAATGTAAAAAATATTCAAATAATTAAATTTTTAATGGGGACCCTAAGTCTAACTTAGGGAAATTGAAAAATTAAAGTGAATGTAATTTACACATGTGGTGAGAATGTTCTAAGTTACGTGGATCAAGCTTTCTCTAATCTTAGTCATTGATTAGTGATTAGATCACAACCGTTGATTTCTCAACGAGAAAAGAATTAAAGGAAAGCTTAGGGTCAGTTGGAGAACACACACAGAGTAACAACACTTGAGCTAAGTCAAAATTTTGGGGCATGGTTTGCTGAGAATTTTCGAGTGAGCTTGCAGTGCTAGTGAGGGGCAAATTGGCAAGGGATGTTTTGATCCGAGGCCGAGAATACATACATCAGAGAGGCAGTTTTGTACCAGGCAACACAAAGGCCAGTAGGAGGGACGCAGCCTAGCTAGGTTGACACAGAGATCGTGCAGAGAGGGACGCAGAACCTTCTGGGTGACGAAGAGGCAATGCAAAGGCCTTCAGAGTGACACAGGGGCAGCCTGTGCTGTGCAGAGGCTAGAAGAGTTGCACTGAGGGTTCCAGTGGGCCAGAAAGGGCTCGTATTCAGTAATTCTTGAAAGGTTTGAACCAGCCATATTTTCTAACTCTGAGTGATAAGGTACAACTGTCGTGAATTTCTTTGTGGGGAAAACCACTACTGGTGCCCTAGATGTATTCAGATCTTCTGCATAATAAATAAAACCCTCAAAGAGCTACGGCACCGGTTTTCCGCATTGGATTTTTCCAGGGACATTTGTCCGAAAAATCATGTGTGCCCTTTGTCATATGTGCGTTATGCTTTAGTAAATGATTTGTATATGTGTAGGCCACTTTGATGTTTTTTTGAATATTTCAGTTAAATAACTTGTGCATAATAAAACAAGTAGGAGAAGTAAATCAATATTCTATAGTGGGGTTTCTGTGTTCAGAAATTTTCACATGATATCACAGCATTGCAGATCAAGCTGAAGCCATCAACAAGAGGCTGAAGAATTTTCGCTGCAAGAAGGCAGCTGAAGCTCACAGATCCAGGAAGAAAGCAGCGCAACACCAGGAGGGACGCAGACTTAGTCGAAGGGACGCAGACCCAGTTTTCTCACGTAGAGCTGATGCAGAGCCTGTCAGGCTAACGCTGGGCTGACGCAGGCCCTAGAGGGTGACGCAATCCAAGTTGGAGTGACATTGTGCCGATTGCTGGGGCTGAAAGTGCAGTTTTTTATCTTCAAAGTTGCTAGTGGGGCATCGATTATTTCGGTACAGAACAATGCCTAGCAAAGTTGACAAAGTAAGGGGAAACAGTCCCTCGGCAGATTTTCTTGCCAAGAAATCTGAGATTCGATTAGGAGGGGGATTGTAGAGGGTTGATTCATCAAAATTGGCAGATGATTTCCGGGAGGGAAATCAGTTGTCAAAGGGAGCAAATTCTCTAGAGGGTTTCTATCACCAAGAAACCCAGATCCTGTCTTTTGTTGAGTGCAGCAGCAGTAGAGGGGAGAAGAGCACTTGTTTCAACTTTTTGAGCAGAGATGGCCCCGTACGAACTAAGAGATCAGGATAGGTTAGACAGTGTGTCTAACTTTACGATCTGGAAAGCTATAATCCTGATAGTCCTGGAGGAGTACGGTTTCAAAGACCACACAAAGAATGTCCTGGTTGTGCAAACCGATGTTGATGCTCTGAAGAAGTTCAATGAAAATCAGGTGCGGGCTAAGTGCTTGATAATGGATGGAGTGAAAGATCACGTGGTCCTGCACATTGCCGAGAAGAAGACGACAAATGAGGTGTGGACAGCTCTGACCACCCTGTATCAAGGTAGCTCTACCCAAAGGAAGATGCTATTGGAAAATCAGATGCGGATGTTCTAGATGCATAAGGGAGAGGAGATCGATCCCTTCCTCTTCAGATTGCAGACTATTCGAGAAGAGTTGATTGCTATGGGGGCAACTCCAGATGATGGACTCATGGTGAGGACTGCTCTGAATGCAGTGACCGATGAGTGGGAGACCTTTGTCCAAAGTATCTTGGGTAGAGCAAAACTCCCAAATTGGGGAGACATGTGGGCAATCCTTCGACAGGAGGAGATCCGGAGGGTAACCAAGAGGGAATTCAGCAGCGGAGGAGTCAAGATAAAGGAGGAGGAGGAAGATGCGGCCCTAGCATCTAAGGGACAGCGGCAACAAGGGAAGAAGAAGAAGGACCTATCCAAGGTCTGGGACACTTCGTCATCACTTCTCCTAAGAGGAAGGACAGGGAAGCTTCAGATTCCAAGGCAGCAATAGCGAGAGTGGGCGATGGCAGCGAAGATGATGTGGCCATGAGTGCACATGTACCTCGAGAGAAGAGGTGGGGCGACATAGATCTGTAGAGTGAGCTATAGATGTCGATATGATCCTTGAGGTGCCCAAACTCTTGGATCACATACGAGCTATGGGAGCCTTAAGATAGTAGTAGGATCATGAAGAAGCAGAGCAATGTGCTAGGACGCTAGAGAGTGGAGCAACACAGTGCAGTGGCAGCAGCAGCGTGGAAGCATCAGCACAGAGGCTGATGGGACTTCAGTAGCGCGGAGGGGCAGTGCTTACGCAGCGCAGAGCAGCAGTAGCGTAGAGGCTCTAGAGAGACAGCGCAGAGCACTAGCAAAGGGTGCTTCAGCGATGACATGCAACTAGACTGAATTTTCTGTCAGTTGTTGGGTGATTGTCCTTCAATTGCTTACTTCTCAGCAACTGAGTTGCAGTGCAGCAGTTAGTAGTGGCAGTGCTATAGGCAGCATGATGCAACAATTTGAGAGGGAGCTGCAATACAGATGTGGCAGTGACTATGGCGGATTCATGGGCAGCAGTATAGAAAGTAGCAGCGCAGTGGATGGAGGGCAGCAGGCCAAGCATTAGCAGCACAGGGACCAATGCCATAGATCAGGGTAATGCTTCAGTGGCGAAGTGTTGCTAGAGCACATTCCTCACTAAGAGGGAGTGTTGATATTTTGGATAGCATCGGATGTGCTCTAGCTCTGAAACTTTGTGGAGGGTCTAGAACACATGAGATCTCCAAGACCCAGAAATCATTTGGAGAAATTCCACCCAGTGCAAAAATTATTCAAATAATTAAATTTTTTAATGGGGACCCTAAGTCTAACTTAGGGAAATTGAAAAATTAAATTGAATTAATTTACACTTGTGGTGAGAATGTTCTAAGTGACGTGGATCAAGCTTTCTCTAATCTTAACTGTTGATTAGTGATTAGATCACAACTGTTGATTTCTCAACGAGAAAAGTATTAAAGGAAGGCTTGGGGTCAGGTGGAGAACACACACAGAGTAGCTGCACTTGAGCTAAGTCGAAATTCTGAGGCGCGGTTTGCTGAGATTTTTCGAGTGAGCTTGCAGTGCTAGTGAGGGGCAAATCGGCAAGGGATGTTCTGATCCGAGGCCCAGAATACATACATCAGAGAGGCAGTTCCATTCCAGGCAGCGAAGAGGCCAGCAGGAAGGACGCAGCCCAGCCAGACTAATGCAAAAATCACGCAGAGAGGGATATAGACCCTTCTCCGTGAAGTAGAGGCAACAAAGAGGCCTTCATAGTGACGTAGGGGCATCCTGTGCTTCGCAGAAGCTGCACTGGGTAGTTGAGGCTGACGCATAGGCAGGAAGAGCTGCGTTGAGGATTCAAATGGGCCAGAAAGGGCTCGTATTCGGTAATTCCTAAAGGGCTTGAATCAGCCATATTTTCTGTCTCTGAGTGATAAGGTACAATTGCTGTGAATTTCTTTGTGGGGCAAACCACTACTGGTGCCCTAGATGTATTCAGATATTTTGCATAACAAATAAAACCCTCAGAGAGTTGTTGTACCGGTTTTCCTGCATTGGGTTTTTCCGAGGACATTTGTCCGAAAAATCATGTGTCATTTGTCATATGTGCGCCATGCTTCAGTAAATGATATGTATATGTGTAGGCTGCAGATTGTGTTTACTTTGATGTTTTTCTGAATATTTCAAGTAAATAACTTGTGCGTAATAAAACAAGTAGGAGAAGTAAATCAATATTTTGCAGTAGGGTTTCTGTGTTCAAAAATTTTCACACCTTTCCATGCATTGATCTGCTACTGCAAAACCTTTGCTGCAAAATCATTGCGCTAGATATACTCTGCGAATTAGCTCATATGCTCACTAGAAACCCTCTTCAGAAATCCTAGTGCCCGCAACTACTGCTCCTGAGGAAAATCGAACTTTTCTTCCAACCTGGACTGGAAATCGAATTTCTACCTCTCTGCAATTCGCACTGCCTGCTGGTATGTGTGAAAATTTCATGTATCACGACGACTGGAAATTTATTTTCTAGTTGTTAATTTATTTAACAATTTATTTATTGTCTGCTACGGAAAATATCAAATTATTCACAATGTGATTTTCACAAATAAAGAGCGGAAGAAATAGCATTGAAAACTGGAAAATCTAGCACACATCCATGACATTTCCACAGCTACTTTTGGACAAATGTCAACAGAAAAACCCAACTTGGAAAAATCAGTGCAACAGCTGAGGGTTTTATTATTATGTAGCAGTGAAATATGAGTACAATTTATGGATGCTCAGCTAGCAATCCAAATAGAAAGTATCTAATAAAAATAATTAGAGAGAATAAATTCTCTCACTCCACAAGCAATTCCGACACTGGCTCCTCCAGAAAAACAAGTCGCCGAAACCCCTGCGCAGTCCTTGCGCTATCTCTCACTCGTGTAGCTTAGATTAGCCTCTGAGAAAGTTGTCTTGCCTGTCTCTACTGCTAGAAGTGACTCTTCGACAATATGGAATACTTTCCCAACCTCCGGAAGTTGAATCGACTTCCTCCCCAACTAAATCAAACTACTCTACTTCAGCTACTGCGCAATTATTGCATTTCTTTTGCGTGGATCACTTTTGTCACTTGTTACTGCCTCTTCGAATCTAAAAAAATTCCTTCGGATCACTGTCCCTGCTTGTCATTGTCTCTACTTCAATCTTTGGCTTTCTAGCAACTGTTGTTTCTCTCTGGAAATCAAGCTTCTCAAGGGTGTTCTCCAAGTGCCCATGGACTTGTTCTTATAATCTTCTATTGGAACACCAACGACCAAGATTAGAACTTAAACAAAGGCTAAGATTATATCGGAGTCGATCCATGTGAGTTTCTAGAGAATTCTCATCTTGACTTAATTAATTCTGATTAATTAACCAGTTTTCCTAAGTTTAGTCGTAGGAAATATTAAAAAATAGGTCAATAATCTAATTAAGCCATCTCTAGGTGGAATTCCGATAAATGATTTATGGATTATGGAGATCTCATGTATTCTATCCTGTCCACCAAGTTTTGTGACTAGAACACATCTAATGTTACAAAAACTAATACTTCCTCTTAGCGAGGATTGTGTTCTAGTGCTGCACACCCTACCACAACACTTTGTTTCTGTCCCATCCTCTGTCACACTATTGATGTCTGGCCACTCTGATTGTCTACCACTGCCCACCAACTACTGCGCAACCCTGATGCTACATTTGTGCTACTATTGGCACTTCTATGTTGTTTCCAACTCTGTATTTGCACTGCAACACCTTCTCATCTGTTGTTGTTGCAACTGCAACTGAGAAGTGTCTGAAACACTGAATCGTCTTTAGTATGATGCATCCGTCTCCCAAGTCTTGACTGCTACTAGCCTCTGCACTGTCACTGAAGAATTTGTGTTGTTGTTGACTCTGCACTATGCCTCTCTGCACTGCGCTCCTCAACCTCCGACTGTTACTAGTTTGCAACTGTCACTCTAGTACTGATTGATCCATCCTACTACTGAATATTGTGGACCCCTGTAGCTAAGTAATGATCCTATGAGGTGGACTCCTTAATGGACCCTGCCCAATCTTTGTAGCTATTTGGGGCTACAACACGAAATCACCCCACCGCAGTCCTAGAGGTATATCTGTGAACATAGCAAACTCTTCCTCTAGTCTAGAGGAAAGTTTGTCTATTTCGGCTGATGTTTCTTGCTCGTCCTGTTGCTCCTACTTGTCCTTCTTTTTAAGTGGACACTGCATGCTGTAGTTGTAGAAATTTCTGAATCTTAATTCTTATGCAGAAATTATTACTGTTAATCCGGTTAAGCTTCTCCTACTTATACAAGTTATCAACTGAATAAATTTAAGTTAACATCGAAGCAAAACACATAACAGATCTCTATCAATTCAGATCTAGAATAAGCACATGCACACATTGACAAAGTGACAGATATTTCTGGACAAACTGTCCCTGGAAAAACCCAAGGTGGGAAAACCAGTGTCTGGCTGCTGGAGGCCTCTATTATTAAGAATATTTTTGAATACACAACTCTGGGTTCCAGATCTGGAAAACCCTACAGAGAAAACTCTACATCTACAGCTCCTGGTTGATCTAAAACCAAAAATACTGACTGATCCACACCCTCAAATGTGATTTACAGAACTCAGCCAGATCTAGGCCTAGAAACCTTAGATCTTCCCCTGAAAGACACCGTGCCAGCCTCTGAAGCCCTTGACAAGCTCAACATCTGCCTTGGATGGCCTCCAAACCTTCAGCGCTGCATCTAGAAGGGACTGTGTTACCCCAGACTGGGTGACTCAGTCACAATGCTGCCCCTAAGGGTCTCTGCGTAACCCCTGAAGGGTTTCCTGAAAATCACGTTGTCCTTACTGCTGCTGCTGCCTTCCTCTGCACTGTCCTTGCTGATCTCTTCTCTGCTTCTTGTGTATTCTAGACCCCGGGATCAGATCACCCCTTGGTCTAAATTCCCCTCTCTGCAACTGAAACACTTCTGAAAATTCTTAGCAACCCCACCCTAGAATCTCAGCTTAGCTTCAGTGCTCTGCCTCTGTGTGTCTTACAAATGACCCCAAGCCTTTCCTTTATACTTTTCTCGTTGACAAATCAACGGCCATGATCAGATCTTGAATCAATGGCTAAGATTAAAAGAAAACTTGATCTGTGTGACTTAAGACAATTTCATCACATGTTTAATTAAATTCACTTTAATTATTTTATTTTCCTAAGTTACAAATGACCCCGAGCCTTTCCTTTATACTTTTCTCGTTGACAAATCAACGGCCATAATCAGATCTTGAATCAATGGCTAATATTAAAAGAAAGCTTGATCCGTGTGACTTAAGACAATTTCATCACATGTTTAATTAAATTCACTTTAATTATTTTATTTTCCTAAGTTTTAACTTAGGAAATACATTAAATAATTAATTAATTTAATATCTCCTAAACCAGATGAAATTTCCCAAATCCATTTCTGGGTCTTGTAGATCAGATAAACTCTAGTCCTTCCTCAAAATTTGGGACCTAGAGCACAACTGATGCTACCCCAAATACACAAAATCTCAACACTCCCTCTTAGCATCAAGGGTGTGCTCTAGCAATACATCACACTTATGCATTACATGATTTTGGGCACTAGTTCTGTGTTGCTGAAGCTTGGCCTTCTGCCACTCAACTCTGCACTGCTGCTGCCATTCTGTACTATTGCCCATGACTCTACCACTGCCACTGCAACCACTGTACTGCAGCTCCCTCTCAATATGTTGTATCTGTGCTACTCATAGCACTGCCACTGCTGATCTGCTGCACTGCAACTTCAGTTGTTGAGAGTAACCACTAAATCTCCTGCCCAATCTTTGACAAACAAGTCTGATGGGTTGCATCCTCATCACTGAAGCTCCATAGGCTACAAATCTGTGTTGGCATCTAAAGAACGATGCAAAGTTACAGCTCTACTTGCGTAATCAGACTCCCTCTGCACTACTAAAGTCACATCAGCCCCTTGTGCTGAAATCTATCACGTTGTTGCTACACTGCGCTGTCCCTCTGAAGCTCTCTATGCTGCTGCAACTCTGCACTGCATAAGAAGTATTGCACTGCGCTGCTAAAGTCACATCAGCCTCTGCGCTGCTACTGCTTCTACGCTGTTGCTGCTATGCTCTGCGCTGCTCCTCCCAGCCTCCAGATCTGCCTCTGCCACTTCTTCATATGTGATCTATGCACCCAATGCTCCACTTGTCCCGCTACTGTCTTAAGGCTGCCGTAGCTCGCTTGTTGATCCAAGAGATGAACTGCTCAAGGATCCTGCCTTACTTCCATGTAGCTCCTCTACATGTCCATGTCACCCCACCTCCGTGGTTTATGAGCACTGATGGCTACATCATCCCCAGACCCATCATCTGCCACCGCTGATTTGGAAGAAGATGCTTCCTTTTCCTTCTTATTTTCTGGACAATGGCTGGCAAAATGTCCCATTTTGCCACACTGGAAGCACTTGATCTTAGAAAGGTCCTTCTTATTCGGCTGCTTCTTTGATGCCAAGGCTGCATCTTCCTCCTCTTCCTTCTTTACTTTGCTTAATGCAGGGTTGTGATGCTTCTTGGTGAATCTGCGTAGTTCTTCTTGCTGCAGGATCGACCACAAGTTGTCCCAATCTGGGAGGTCTGCTCTGCCCAAGATACTTTGGACAAAGGTTTCCCACTCATCTGTGACTATATTGAAGGCAGTCCTAACTATCACGACATCGTCTACGGTTGCACCCGTTGCAATCAGCTGATCCCTGATTGACTGCAATCTGAAGAGGAAATGCTCGATGTCTTCTCCCTTGGTCATCATGAATGACCTCATTTGGGCCTCCAACAACATCTTTCTTTGGACTGATTTTCCCTCATATAGGGAAGTCAAGGCCTTCCACATCTCATTAGTTGTCCTCTTCTCAGCTATGTGTGGCACAATATGATCCTTGATATTGTCCATTATCAGTCGTTTGGCATGCCCAACAGCTTCCCTATGCTTCAGTAGGAGATCCGCATCTGTCGGTGTAGCCAAAGTCTGCTCTGCATGGTCTATTAGACCATATGCCTCAAGGACAATCAAGATCCTTGCTTTCCACACCGAAAAGTTTGAGAGGCCCTCTAGCCTATCCTGATCACGCAATCCATGAGGAGCCATCTGCTCAGAATGTATCGGAGCTCCTCTTCTCTATACTAGAGATCTGGATCTATGGTCCTTTACGAACTGGGCACCCTCTGCTCCCTCTGACACTTGATTTCCCTCCTTGGAAATCTACCAAATCAACTATGATTCAGCTTCTTCTTTGATCCTCTGATCAAACTACAAGTTTCCTTTGGCAAGAAACTCTTTGAGAAGCTGATCTCCTCCCAAACATTGTCACTTGTGCTAAGGCTAAAAATTTGAAAACTTCAGAAGTTTAACCCCACCAGCTCTTCTGAATTTCTGCAACTTTTCTGCAGACTTTTCCTGGATCTGACAGATTCAGATCTGAATCACACTGGCTGGCTTCAGACCCAACCAGCATTGTTTCTGAGCTGCCTTTGTGCAGTAATTGCGTGGGCTTGCTAGGACACAGCGCTGGACAGCGTCACCCTTCCCTATGTGTGAATCTGCTCCTGAAAACTGCGCTGTCCCTTCAGATTTGCTTTTCTGCTGCCTTTCCAGCTGCTTTCTGCAGCTAGATCCTTCAGATTCTTCTGCTAGTGACCCTTCTAGATCTGCAATTGCTCTGATACCATGTAGAAATTTCTGAATCTTAATTCTTATGCAGAAATTATTACTGTAAATCTGGTTAAGCTTCTCCTACTCATACAAGTTATCAACTGAATAAATTCAAGTTAACATCAAAGCAAAACACATAACAGATCTCTACCAATTCAAATCTAGAATAAGCACATGCACACATTGACAAAGTGACACAAATATTTATGGACAAACTGTCCCTGGAAAAACCCAAGGTGGGAAAACCGATCTCTGGCTATTGGAGGGCTCTATTATTAAGAATATTTCTAAATACACAACTCTAGGTTCCAGATCTGGAAAACCCTACAGAGAAAACTCTACATCTACAGCTCCTGGCTAATCTAAGACCAAAAATACTAACTGATCTACACCCTCAAACGGGATTTACATAACTCAGCCAGATCTAGGCCTAGAAACCCTAGATCTGCCCCTGAAAGACACTGTGTCAGCATCTGAAGCCGCTGACAGGCTCAGCATCAGCCTTGGATGGCCTCCAAACCTTCAGCGCTGCATCTGGAAGGGACTGCGTTACCCCAGACTGGGTGACGCAGTCACTACGCTGCCCCTAAGGGTCTCTGCGTAACCCCTGAAGGGTTTCCTGAAAATCACGTTGTCCTTGCTGTTGCTGCTGCCTTCCTCTGCGCTATCCTTACCGATCTCTTCTCTGCTTCTTTTGTATTCTAGGCCCCGAGATCAAATCATCGCCTTGGTCTAAATTCCCCTCTCTGCAACTGAAACACTTCTAAGAATTCTTAGCAACCCCGCCCTAGAATCTCAGCTTAGCTTCAGTGCTCTGCCTCTGTGTGTCTGACAAATGACCCCAAGCCTTTCCTTTATACTTTTCTCTTTGACAAATCAACGACCAAGATTAAATCTTTAATCAATGGCTAAGATTAAAAGAAAGCTTGATCCGTGTGACTTAAGACAATTTCATCACATGTTTAATTAAATTCACTTTAATTATTTTATTTTCCTAAGTTTTAACTTAGGAAATACATTAAAATAATTATTTAATTTAATATTTCCTAAACCAGATGAAATTTCCCAAATCCATTCATGAGTCTTGTAGATCAGGTGAACTCTAGTCCTTCCTCAAAATTTGGGACCTAGGGCACAACTGATGATACCCCAAATACACAAAATCTCAACAGTAGTGACTAAACTCACCACATATGAAACACTTGACCTTGACAGGTCCTTCTTCTTCTTGTTCTGGTCCCCTTGCCCCTGACTGGGACCCTTAGATGGTAGGGCCAAATTCTCCTCCTCACTCTTCACGCCCTTATTGTTGTTGTCGCTGATGGTACTCTTTAACATAGTCTGCCTCAATTCCTCCTACTACAAATCGGACCACATCCTGTCTCACCTTGGAAAGGTATTTCTTGCCAAGATACTCTGGAAAAATAATTTCCAGTCCTCCGAGACACTGTTTAGTGCCAATCGTACAAGCTCTGTGGGTTGAGGTGCTGACCCAACAACTATAAGCTGATCTCGGAATTCCAGCGTAGGGACTGCACAGAAGATCACGCAAAGTGACGCAGAGGATGCTAGGGTGCCTTTTGGGTACATAAATTCTCCGAGAGGATTTGGAGAATTTATCTCAGGTATATTCCTAAAAATCTGCTCGTCTACTTATTGTTAAACATTCATTGTTGAAGAATAATAGAAACCCTCATCTGTTGCATCGGTTTTCCCGCATTGGGTTTTTTGTAATATTCCCAATTAGCCTTGCTAATTGGAATATTTCATTTTTGCTTTATTTTACCGCTTTAGCTAGAAATAATAAATAAAGTGAGAAATAAGAGGGGTCACCTCACTTTATAAATAAAGTGTTCTTTTCCTAGTTGATTGACGTTATAACTTAGAGAAGGGGCCTTGGGGGTCCACATGAGTATGATGGGGAGGCATCAGGCTGACCCAAGGTTAACTGCGCAGGTCAAAGGAGAGTAAGGACGCAGTTAAGTTTTGGAGGGAGTTTGGCATTATAAAAGGAGAGGTTCTCACCTCATTTGGATCATTCATGATTTGATATTATTATTGAGAGCTAGACTTCTGTCTGCTTCAGCACGCCGGTTGTTTAGTCGATCTGCAGCACTGTTTAGTGCACGAGTGTCTCCGGTCGGAGATCTCACCCTTAGCCTCGGGGGACTTCGAGTGCCTGCCCTGGTAAGGTTATTTCTGGTTTCACCCTTAGCTTCGGGGGACTTCGAGTGCCTGCCCTAGTAAGGTTTGTTCTGAGTACACCTTTCAGTTTCAGTAGCAAGTAGCAGCAGTTTCTGGTGCAGATTTGGAGAGGAGGAAGCCCTCTTGTGGCTGCGCAGTTCTGAGGAGGAGGGACGCTGTTCCTGGGAGAGAGAGGACGCTGATCAGCAGGGAGAGTGAGGACGCTGTCCCAGGGAGGACGCAGTCCAAATCTGAGCAGGGAAAACGCTATTCCAGGAGAGGAGGAAGGACGCAGATCAGTCTTGGAGGGGGACGTTGTTCCAGCAGGAAGAGGAGGGCGCAGATCTGAAGGCACATTGCTAGATCCAGCCTTGGAGAGTGTAGATCTGAACTGATATTTGCAGATCTAGTTCTGTATGGTGCGGATCTGAAGGTATAGCACTAGATCCAGCTTGGGAGATTGCAGATCTGAGGAGATATTGGCAGATCTAGCCTAGATCTGAAGGGATAACATCAGATCCAGCCTTGGAGGTTGCAGATCTGAAGAGCTATTGTCAGATCCAGCATAGATCTGAAGGTTTGACAGCAGATCTGATCTAGGAGGACGCAGATCTGGAGGGATAGGACGCAGATCTGGTTTGGAGGCTCCAGATCCAGTAGATCTGAGCATAAAGGAGGCAGATCCACCAGGTAGGACGCTGATCTGAGGAGTTGGCTTGTGTTAGAGGGGCTTGACAGCGTTTTTCATCATCCAGGGGCTTCGATCTTCAGAGCAGTCTTCAGCCAGCTAGGACGCTGTCCTTGTTGCAGCCATTATCTGTCTGAGAGGACCTCCACTTGCCTAGGGCAAGGATAGGTGCATCTATTCTGATTTTCTTGTACTCCTCTCTATGTACTTTCAAATTAATAAAATGGCTCAGTTTTCTGGCATTCTATGGGTATTTGTTCCATGATCTGGTTCAGCATTGTATTTTCTATATCTGTCTGGTATATTTCTGTTTATTACTGGTTATTCCCCTTTGGGGATATTACAGTGGTATCAGAGCCGAGGTCTCGAGGTCGAGACCCGCGGAGCGTGGTGGGCTGTAATATCCCTGTTTAGGGCAGCCTCCCTGTTGAGGGTCCGGTGGGCCTTGACACGCTGCCGGGGTCTGCGTAATTGGGGGACTGCGCGAGGGTCCCCGTCCCGAGATGTTCCGGTGGGCCTTATAAGACCCCACCCTTAACACCCTGGGATGTCGCCCTCACTAACAGTTCGAGCTTTTGGTGTAGTGGCTGGATCAATGTGGTATCAGAGCATAATTCTGGCTCAGCCTGTGGTCTATGACATCAGAAAAGAAATCATACAGAGCAATAGCAGTTGCAATACCAGAAACGCAGTTTGAAAAAGGGCCAAAATAAAAGAGGTCAAATTTTGAAGTTTGGAATTAGGAAAAACGTTTTCTGGGTTTTTCTGGGTTTTGGACAAGGATCACCTTCCCAAATTCCTGGAATCTTCTGAGTTGTTTTCAGTGGGTAAATCGGATGTCGAAGTTAAGCAGCAGTATGGTTTTGCAGTAGCCGTGCAGTTTCTGAGGAGCCTCTTGGCACCTAGCAGAAAATGCCAATGGCAGGAGATGTGAGTCCAGCTCAAGATGCGGCCATTTTTGCAGAATGGCAGGGCCTAGGTCAGGCGTTCATGGATGCTTTCCCCTTAGAGCGCTATTTCCAGCTCCGATGTGGCGGCAAGGCCCATGAGCATGAGCAGCACCAGCACAAGGGGCACGGATACCACCGTGATGACCACCGTGCAGCTAGTAGATTTCATTTGCCCAGGTTTGATGGCTCACCAAACAGTTCGGCAGAGTCCTGGGTAGAGAAGTTGGACATCTATGTCCAGCTTAACCGGATGACTCAGTCAGAGGCCATTAAGGTGGCAACATTGCATCTGGATGGTGAGGCCCGTGATTGGTGGTTCCATGGGATGGTGACACTCGGGCATTCTACAGTGACGACATATGCCGAGTTTACTCAGAGGGTGTTAGAGCGCTTTGACAGGAGGGATCCGGAGCAGCATTTTGTTGAGCTGACCAAGCTCAAACAGACTGGGAGTATAGAGACATACATTTCAGACTTCTTGAGGATTTCGGTGATGGTACCTGATTTATCGGCAGCTTGGATGGGTTGCATATTTGTGGAGGGGCTGTCAGAGCCACTTCGTGGCCTAGTCCGGTCGCACAGACCGGCTACCCTTCAGGATGCCATCAGCAGGACTCGGGACTTACAGGATGTCTTACCCAGGGCTCGGACACCTTATCCCCAGAGACAGGCCTTCCAGCCCAAGGGTAAAGACACGAGGGCTCCGCCTCCCAAGGCGAATCCTGGACGAGGGCAGTTTGATGATGAGGCCAGGAGAGAGCTGAGGAGGAAGCGGTTGTGCTTCACTTGCCGGGAGCCATGGGCATCAGGACACAGGTGTGCAGCAGGGAAGGCACACTTCATTGAGGTCTTCTCTGAGAGCAGTGGAGAAGAGGATGAGGGAACACAGGATTGCAGGGAGTTCGAGGATACACCTAGTGAGACACAGGACTCACCATCATTAGAGACCTCCTTGACCATGCCGGTTGATATCGTAGTGAAGGTAGAGCCTACCCCGGCAGAGCCATCCACTGAGGTGATGACTGGAGCCATGTCCGAGTCTTCGGGTAGTAGCAGCACACAACAGATGGGTGAGGTGTCAGGAGATGTATCCACCTTCGATGAGGTAATAGCAGGTACAGAGGTATTGGATGATGGTCGCAGACAGCAGTATCATCGGCTTCGGACGGACCTTCGAGTTTTGAGAGAGAAGGCCGCGTCAGTACGGGAGACCATTTTGTTGCAGGACCAGGAGCTGGAGGGTATGAGAGCGACTTGTGCCAAGTCAGCGGCCAAGTTGGTCCACATTGGGGAACAGCTGGATTCCCTGATGGTACAACCAGAGGGCACATTGGAGCGTCAGAACATTCCCCTTCAGGTATGCATGGATGGGACTGGCGGTGTTGTTGAGTCATCTCTTCCCGTTGGAGAGAGAGAGGCAGAGCCACCTAGTCGGATCTCATATGTTGACTTGGATAGCGGTATGAGACGATCAGAGTTGTACAGGGTACAACATCCATATGTTGAGATTGGATGGAGAGAGATTTTGAGTTGGTACTCGGTGGAGCGGGCTATGGAACACAATGATTTGGTTCCCTTCTCACAAGAGCAGATAGAAGATGGAGGACATCTTCGGATGGATAACATCTCTCATGCTTGTGTTGGACATCCTTTGAGCCATACACATCATGATGGGAGGTTTTTGCCTACCACCTATTTGATTCTTGATAGGGTCTCATTGATCCTTGAGAAGTTTATATTTCAAGATCCCATGGAGTGCAAAGTCAGAAACTTGCTTTGGGAGGATGGTAGCCCTCGTGGGAGGAATACCAGGATGAGAAGAAGAAAAAGGCATCCACAAATGATTGAGTGGACGTGGTTGATGAGCGAGGAGCTAGGGGGCTACTTGCAGATCTATGACACAAGGCAGCAGGAGGCTTGGCTGCGCTGGTTACTCTTGAAAGAGTTTGGCCATCACTTGGCAAACACTCTTCTTAAGAGTAGGAGGATGGGGAAAAGATGGATGGATACTGGCATCATTGAGCAGCATAGAGTATGGATGCATGGTGTCGATGTGTTACTCCTATCATTCATTGTGTCTTCATCACATGAGTTGTATGATGGAGGTATGGGGAGGCAACACAATGTCTTGTTGCTTGGTTTGTTCCTAGGAGAGCAAGGGCAGATTTGCTCTCACACTTTGTATGATGTTGCAGGAAGAAGGGATGGCACTATCTCTTTGATCCTTGATGATGGCTTGGAAGCACTTCCATCTTGGGAAGTATTCCGCACTTGTTGTAGCATTATTGGAGGAGTCTTTGATAAGGAGCATGTCAAAGAACAAAGTCTGGTATTGACAGGAGCTTATTTGCATGAGCTCACAGCGTTGTCACCTTGGATCAGGACATTATGGATGAAGTGTGCGCAGCAGAGATATGGTGGATCTATAACCCATAGGTCCCAGGATCACTTCATATTTGTTGCACTTGATGAACAGAGAGGAGGTAATGATGATAGAGACATTTATCGCTATGGCATATTCTTCTTGACTTGGATTTCCAAGCATAGGGAGGATTATCTTCTTGTAGCACATGGTTCATTCTCCTTCATAGCATGCCAAAACAATATGGAGGACTCATTTATGGATCCATGTACCATCTTACTTCCAGCATATGGTGAGGAGTTTGTCTATACATTCATTGATTTGCACACTCCTATGCAGTGCATTGCTTCACAAGGGGGCAAGCTTGTCATATTGCTTCGTGAGTTTTATCGGGCCAAACTACATGATGGAGGCAACCATATCTTTTGTGGCTTTGGGAAAGTGTTCTATCATTTGCAGCACTATATCATGTATTATATGAAGACATGCAGGTTTAACATAAACATTTTGCCTTGTACTCTTATCAAGCAGCAACTTGTAAAACTGCGCTGTACTTGTTGGGGAAGCTGTTGGTACTTTTTTTCATCACATGTAACCTTCAGCGTTTCCTTCATTCTGTTGCTGATCATGTCTCCATTTGCTGATATAGATCAGATTTGTATGGGAGGCTTGATTATGAGAGAGACACATGAGCTGGATGTGTTCTTGAGTATTTTCTGCACTACATGTTCTAATGGGAGCATGGGAGGAGGCATGGCCACCACTACTACATATGTGCTCTCTTCTGAGGTGGGCCATGAGATTGATAGTCATCCATTGTATAGCCATGGGCAATTGTTCGGTCTTTTATCGTTTTCATATTCAGCCATTTGCTATCCAGTAGTAGATGTACATTGCTTGCCATGTAATTTTCTGAGATTGCAGTGGATGAGACTACGTTGTATCCTTGTGAGAAATTGTTTGCATTATGTATCCTCATGTAGAACCTTCAGCAAACATCTCATTAGGATGACCCATGATGACCATGTCATATTCTTCATGGACGGGTTGTTTTGGGCCAGCTTGTTCTTCATTGATAGAGGAACCTTCGATGGTGGATTATTTTTCACTTTGCCATTGGAAGGCAATGATTTTGCAGCCCAGGATCAGCATAGACTCTACACTTGTCATGAGTGGAGAGAAGGACAGCATGGGGTAAGCTATGATGCTTGCCAAGTTCATATTTTCAGCCCACCTTCATTACCAGATCTTGAGGTGGAAGGAGATTTTCAGGAGTTGCCTTGTTGGGAGGTGGCTCATTTTGTCTGGATGATTGCTGGGAGATGAAGGGAGATATTCCTCATTATATTTTCGACTCCATGCCTTGATTGGAGAGAGGTGACGAGTTGGTTCACAGTTGAGGGGACAGCTTACACAGTCATAGGTGCAGAGCAGCAGCGGTCATGGTCTTCAGTCATAGCCAGAGGCAGTGAGCAGTCCGAGCCTTGGGACTTGTGCGATTATTGGCCACAGTGGCGATGGGATCCTGGAGGACTATTGATTGGCTGGTACCATGAGAGGCCAGTTTGGGATCCTGGCATTGAGATGTCCCTTCATATCAGGGTGATGCAGGAGGCAGAGAGGTTTCAGTGGGACCCAGGCACAGTTTGCAGTATTGGCAGGGAGCATCAGCTAGAGAGTGGGCTTGTTCAAGCATTGCTTGAGAACAAGCAAATTTTGTCGGATGAGGATGCCACTTGGGGGAGCGAGCAGACTTTACAGCATCCATCACCTCAGTTGCTTGAGGACAAGCAACGTTTTGCCGGGGGAGACTGTAATATTCCCAATTAGCCTTGCTAATTGGAATATTTCATTTTTGCTTTATTTTGCAGCTTTAGCTAGAAATAATAAATAAAGTGAGAAATAAGAGGGGTCACCTCACTTTAGTCACCTCACTTTATAAAATAAAGTGTTTTCCTAGTTGATTAACGTTATAACTTAAAGAGAGGGCCTTGGGGGTCCACACGTATATGAGGGGAGGCCTCACGCTGACCCAAGGTAAACTGCGCAGGTCAAAGGAGAGTTAAGTTTTGGAGGGAGTTTGGCATTATAAAAGGAGAGGTTCTCACCTCATTTGGATCATCCATGATTTGATATTATTATTGAGAGCTAGACTTCTGTCTGCTTCAGCACGCCGGTTGTTTAGTCGGTCTGCAGCACTGTTTAGTGCACGAGTGTCTCCGGTCGGAGATCTCACCCTTAGCCTCGGGGGGACTTCGAGTGCCTGCCCTGGTAAGGTTATTTCTGGTTTCACCCTTAGCTTCGGGGGACTTCGAGTGCCTGCCCTAGTAAGGTTTTGTTCTGAGTACATCTTTCAGTTTCTGGAGCAAAGGTAGCAGCAGTTTCTGGTGCAGATTTGGAGAAGAAGAAGCCCTCTTGTGGCTGCGTAGTCAGTGGAGGAAGGACGCTGTTTCAGGAGGAGATAGGACGCTGTTCAGCAAAGGAGAGTGAGGACGCTGTACCAGGGAGGACGCAGTCCAGATCTGAGCAGAGAAAACGCTGTCTAGGAGGAGGAAGGACGCTGACCAGTCTAGGAGTGAGTCAGTCTTGGAGGACGTTGTTCCAAGCGGGAAAGAGGAGGGCGCGGTCTGAAGGCATTGCTGAATCCGGCCTTGGAGGTGTAGATGCAGGCGATATTTGCGGATCTGGTTACGTATGGTGCGGATACGAAGGTATAACACTAGATCCGGCTGGGAGGTGCGGATACGAGGAAGTATTGGCGGATCTAGCCTAGATGCGAAGGGATAACATCGAATCCGGCCTTGGAGGTTGCGGATACGAAGAGCTATTGTCGGATCCGGCATAGATCGAAAGGTTTGACGGCGAGATCGATCTAGGAGGGCGAGATGCAGAGGGATAGGACGCGAGATGCAGTTTGGAGGCTCAGGATGACGTAGATACGAGCATACGAGGTGTATCCACGGGTAGGACGGTGAGTACGGAGAATGGCTTGTGTTAGGGCTTGGCCGGCGTTTCATCATCCGGGGGCTTCGGTCTTCGAGCCGGTCTTGACCGGCTAGAGGACGCTGTGCGCCCATTGCAGCCATTATCTGTCTGAGAGGACCTCCACTTGCCTAGGGCAAGGATAGGTGCATCTATTCTGATTTTCTTGTACTCCTCTCTATGTACTTTCAGATTAATAAAATGGCTCAGTTTTCTGGCATTCTATGGGTATTTGTTCCATGATCTGGTTCAGCATTGTATTTTCTATATCTGTCTGGTATATTTCTGTTTATTACTGGTTATTCCCCTTTGGGGATATTACATTTTTCCAGGGATAATTGTCCAAAAATAACTATATACATGTGATTGTTTCTATTGTGTTACATGTGTCTTGTTCTATTCTCTGCTTATGATAAAGTGATTACTGGAGTTGTATTTATTTCAGAATTTACTAAAAGAAATTCGTAAATAACTTATCATAAATAAGTAGGCGAAATAAATCTATCACTGCAGTAGTATTTCAGATTTGAAAATTCCACAGCCAATGGATAAAACCCATGCTTCCAAAATCAGAAATTTTATTGCTTGTTATAGGTAAGAGACTATGAAGCCTCCTACAAGCTCAAGGAAAACCTTTACAAATGAAACTTGAGGTCTTAGACTTATCCTTGATGAGAATTTTCTGCAATATAAAGACTCAATAGAAATCAGATTTTTACAAGTGAAAAAGAGAGGCTAAGCCTCCTCAATGTTCACGGCCAAGAGAGAGAGAAGAAGCCACAAAAGGAACTCAACCTTCCTCAAGGAAGCTCCTTAATTGCCCACGACCAAAGGAAAAAAAGGGAGTCCTCGTTTGACATTAGAGCTCAAAGGTCTTGCAACAATTTGTTAATAGTTTCTTGAAGGTGAATCCCACAAGTTGCTACAAGAAAACAAGTTAGAAAAAGAAGGCTACAAAATACCAACCAAGTGTTAGACAAAGAAAATCGCAAAATATTGCACAATAATCTACAAAGGGCTAAGCCAAAGAGGATGAGTAAACTCTCCTCTTTGTCTAGCCATGCTTAAGCTCTTTAAATAAAAAAATATGATCCAATGAAGCACAATGAAAAGTAAAATATTTTTAAATGACTGCATGCATACAAACTATGTCCAAACAAATCCTTGCAAGACACTTTTTCGTAAGATAAACTATGAAAATCCAAATAACAAATGAGAGTTCCTTTGAAGGTGCTTCAAGAGTGGGTTGGTCTCCCAAAGAATTCCCCTCATGCTTGATCCAAAAATAATTCTTCTACAATACTCAAGTCACACATTAGTCCATGTAATATCTTAAATTTTGCAACAAGTTTAATTCTATGGTGCTTGGAATTTTGCTTACTTTTGCAACTTCATTGCATATTGTCATTTTAATGGTCATTATAATTATGGATGATTGATATATCTTGTTTCATTGGCAAGTACCCTTATTTGATGTTGCAAACTTAATTGCATGTTGTTATCTTGATCTAACATGTGAGTTTTTCTATCACCTCATTTACATTCTCCAAAGTAGATTACTAATTGTTTGTATTTTGGCAAGATATCTTCACATGTTTTGATTCACCAATTTATTTATCTTAAAAGCATTCTTGTATCTTGCATTTATAATATCTTGTGCGAATAGTTTCTTGTTTCACTTTTGCTTTCCATTTGAAAGCATTTCACTTCATTTAAGCAAATACAATTTCATTTTAAGAGCAATACTCTGAAGGCACTAGTTTTTCATATGTTTCATGGTTATCTTATGTATTGATGGTTATCGCTCATATCACTTTTTTTGCTTATAAATCTTAAGAAGTGATCTATTTAACTCTAACAACTCTCCTAGAAAACTCACATCTTTAACTTAGTCTTTCTTTAGGGACTACCCCCCATAGCTAACCTAGGAGATAGCTTAAACGGAGAGAGTCGGAATTAGTGTGACAGCCCCTTCTCTGAGTTCCTTGCCACCAACCACACCTTGTGGGGTTAAAGGCTTTTCTCACTAACTTATAGGTAGGTGCAGGCGGCAAGGTGATAACAGGGTGATTTACCCAAAATGGGGTTTTGGACCCAAGATGTGGTTTAGGACCAAAAGAAATAAATATTAATTAATTCTAAGGGTCAAAGAAGTGAAAACCCTAGATATAGAAGTTTTCCTAAGTGACCCAAGGAAAAGTATAAAAGAGGCCTAAGGGAGAGGCCTAGTACACATCAATGAGACGAATTTCATTGAGTGTGGAAGGCTAGAAATATGTAGTCCTAGAGGAGCCAAGCTACAAGGACGAGTAGGGCTGCTAAAGGAGCCAAGATCTAGAGAGACCAAGGGTCTCTGTTGGAGGAGGATCTGTGGCATTTCTTCAGCGCGAGAGGAGGATTTGTGGCATAATTCTAAGCAAGGAAGGCCGCAACAGAGATAAAGAGTCTAGCTGCAGCCCACTAAGAATTTGATCTGTAGCAGAGATGGGGTAAAGAGTCTAGCCATAGGTGTTCAGTGACCTGATCCAAGGCAAATCTATAGGCCTTAGACCTAGATCAAGTGTTGTGGGTTAGTAAGAAAGGTTTGCTGGTTAGTTCAAGTACCTTAGAGACTACAACGAGAAGGATAAAGTGTGTGGGAGGCTCGAACGAAGGGTCTCAAGGATTGCAACTCATTTCTTATATCATCTTTTTTTCCAAGAGTGTGAGTTACCTCAGGAAGCCACAGGAGCGAGTTCTATGGTCTTTTGTGAAGGAAAAGGGCCGAGTCTGTAGAGGAGAAGTGCACTGACTGTGGGAGGTTATTAGCGCCCCAACTGGGGCTCTATCCTAGCTCCTAATCCACATAAATCTTTGTCCTAATGTTCTGTTGTATTCACTTAGGTTCTGTGTAGAAAGACGACGGTTGAGACCCTTAAAAGGAGCCTACAAACCTCTGTTTTAGGGCTGCTAAGCCTCAATATTGTTGCGTTGGTGGTTCTGTGGTATGGGCAGTCCTTAGTGAGGCCGAATCTTATCTCTGGTTGTGAACAGAAGCAGTAAAAAAGAAGGGCAAAGGACCTGGACTTGTGACAATGTGAGAGGGTTGGTTGATGGAGTGAAATGGTTGCAGTCTTGCAGAGATAGTGTGGAAGGTGTGTCTTTGAATGTGTGAGAGGAAAGTAGTGCATTGAAGACTAATATGCAGTAGTTTGATCAAAGAAGCGAACATCGCAATTAAATCGCAATTTTTTCGTAGCGCTAATATAATCGCCGATTTTTTCGCCGATTTTTATATTTTGAAAAAATCGCCAAAAAATCGTGCCCCCAAAAAACAGCGACTTTAACTGTCAAACCAGGAGGTAACTCCGCAAAACTGAAGATGAATTAGATGGAGATTGTGTGTGTACTTATACATGAAAGTGAGGCTATTGGGATTCACTTCCCAATATCTCTTGGCCTTCTTTATTTACTAAATTACAATAATATACAATCTCACCTAATCCCTTAGGATTAGGTGTCAACATTCCCCCCTTTAATCTGAAGGGATGTTGGTGAGTCCAAGCATCGTTCTGAACTTTTCAAACTTTTCTCTTCCAAGCGCTTTGGTGAAGATGTCTGCAGTCTGCTCATTTGTGGAACAATGACATAGATGGATGGTTTTGGCCTCAACATGATGTCGAATCAGATGGTATTTTGTGTTGATGTGTTTTGTTCGATCATGGAACTTCGGGTTCTTGGCCAACTTTATTGCATAAGTGTTGTCGATCATGAGTGGTGTTGAATGCATTTGTTTCATCTGAAAATCTTCTAGGATTTTCCTGAGCCACAAAATTTCCTTTGTTGCTTCAGTTGCTGCCACATATTCTGCCTCAGTTGTGGAATCTGCTGGAACTGACTGTTTGTGTGATCTCCATGAGACAACTCCTAATCCAAGACTCATGGTATAACCTGAAGTAGACACCGTAGTTTCTTTGTCCCCATCAAAGTCTAAATCAGAGTATCCGATCAAGCTGAAATCGCCTACCTGTGTATATTTGAGTCCAAAGTCTTGAGTCCCCTTCAAGTACTTTAGAACTCTTTGTGCAGTAGACCAATGTCCTTCACAAGGTTTTTGCATAAACCTGGAGAGGATTCAAACAACAAATGAGACGTCTGGTCTGGTGGTAGTTAGGTAGATAAGACTTCCTACAAGCTGTCTATACTTCGTTGCATCCTCGAATTCCTTCCCTTCAATGGATGTGAGCTTCAAGTTTTGTTCCATTGGAGTGGTTAAGGGATTGCATTCATCCATGCCAAACTTGTTCAAAAGATCTCCAATGTACTTCTTTTGAGAAAGAAATATAAATTTAGGATGTTGAGTTACTTCAATACCCAGATAGTAATGAACATAACCCAAATCAGTCATTTCAAAACCTTTCTTCAATTCTTTCTTTATGGATGCAATATAACTCTCATTGTTCCCTGTCATCAAAATATCATCTACATACACCACAAGATATACAATTGTTTTTCCAACTTTCTTAACAAACAAGGTTGCATCATCAAGATCAAAATGTTTGAAGTCAAGTTTCAGAAGATGCTCAGTTAATTTCTCATACCAGGCTCGCGGTGCTTGCTTGAGGCCATACAAGGATTTTATAAGCTTGCATACTTTGTGTTCTTGGCCCTTCACAACAAATCCTTCTGGCTGGGACATAAAAAATTTCTCCTTTAGATCTCCATTCAAAAAGGCGGTTTTTACATCCATCTGATGGACTTTCCATCCCTTCTGTGTGACTAGGGCAAAGAGAGTCCGGATGGTGGCCCATTTTGCTGTGGGAGCAAAAGTTTCTTCATAATCGACCCCTTCTTTCTGTGCAAAACCTTTTGCCACAAGCCTGGCTTTGTGCTTGTCAAGTGAGCCATCTGCTTTGTACTTGTTCTTGTAGACCCACTTATAGCCAATTGGTTTGGTTCCCAAAGGAGGATCAACCAACTTCCAAGTGCCATTCTTTATCAAGGCATCATACTCATTTTGCATCGCTTCATTCCATTCAACATGAGAAGCGGCTTCTTTGAAGGAATTTGGTTCATGATCTGTAGACAAACTCAATTCACAGTTATAAGCAATATCCATATCACAAGTGAATCAGAATTATCTACATCACCTTCGCTTTGTCTAGTGGAACTTCTTGTTCCTGTCTTTCCAACCTCAACGGGACGAAAGTTTTCTAGTGTCTTTGTCAGCCATTTGGGAGGACCTTTCTGAGATGGCCCAAGCTGCTCATTTGACTGAGTTGGAATTGAATCAAGATTCAATCTCTCAATTCTGTCAATCACATCGTTCAAGGTGTCATCTGTGGTCGGTTCTTCATGTGGGGGAGAGAGTGCTTTGAAAAATGATTCCACAGATTGATTCAGTATAGGAATCCCCCCTTCAAAATGTGGAATTTGATTATCAAATTCTTGAAAATACTTTGCATGTGTGAATCTATCCAGGCCATCAAGTTGCCGCTCAACAACATTGTCAATCTTGGAAGATTCAAGGAATATGACATCTCTTGCTATTACAAACTTCTTATTGACTTCATCATAGAGACAATATCCTTTGGAGGTACTGGAATACCCCAAGAAGATACATTTTCGACTTCTAGCACCAAATTTATTCCTTTGTACCTTGGGTATGAAAGCATAACAGGTGGAACCAAAGACCCTGAAATGCTTTACCGAAGGAATGTGGCCATGCCACATTTCATAAGGAGTTTTGTTTCTAATTGAATTTGAAGGACACCATTTCTTTATGTATACAGCACATAGAATTGCATCAGCGCAAAACATCAATTTTACATTCTTAAAAAACATCATGGAGTGAACCATATTTAAAATTGTCCTGTTCATTCTTTCAGCTACACCGTTCTGTTGGGGATTATAGGGCACAGTTGTTTGATGTTTGATCCCATGTTGACGAAGATAATTTTCAAATTCGTTTGAAGTGTATTATTTTCCATTATCAATACGCAAAGAGCCAATATGAATTTGTGCATCATTTTCAATCCATGCATGAAAATTCTTGAATGTTTGAAAAACATCAGATTTGTTCTTCAATAAGTAAACCCAACACATTCTGGTGTAATCATCAATAAATGTCATCATATATTTATTTCCATTTGCAGAAGCAACTAGCATAGGGCCACATAAATCTGAATGAATAAGCTCAAGTTTTCTATGTGCTCTGGAATGTGAATCATGAAATGGTTGTTTGCTATGCTTTCCTAGAATACAAGCATCACATTGCTTAAGTTTCCTAGGAATTGTAGGCAATCCATTAACACCATTTTTCTTCAACAATCGAAGGCTGTCATAGTTTAAGTGTCCAAATCTAGCATGCCATAAAAGACTTGATGGGAATGTACCTTCATCATGATGTGAACTGAATGCAAATTTTTGTGCATGAGCAGAGGAACCTTGTAGCTTCAAGAGTCTTCCTTCTTCTATTCCCTCCATGACAAATGAGAGATCTTATGCTTTTCTGACCTCAACCTTGCCATCAAACATGTGAATGGAGTGTTCTTGCTGGCGGATGTGGACCAAGGATAGCAAGTTTCTCCTCAACTCAGGGAGGTATAGAACCTCATGTAGAAGATGATCTGGAAGACCAGGCAACTTAAGCCTAATTGTGCCAAGCCCTGATGGCTTGAGTTTGGATTTATCTGCGAAGTATACTGCTCCATCAACTTTGTCAGTAAATTCTTCAAAAAAATATTTTCTAAATGTCATGTGACATGTTGCTCCTGAATCTAGCAACCAATCATTTCTCCAAGAATTAAATGAAACATCAAACAAGTCTTCAGTTATTCCATTGTTACAATGTGCTACAACATAATGAGCGGATTCAGGTGCTTTACCTTTGTCTCTGTCATGAGTTTTACCTTTTTCTTGATTTCTTTGCTGCTCAATTTTATTCCAAGGTAGCTTACATGTAGATGCACCATGCCAGTGTTTATTGCAACGTATGCAATGAAGATCAGATTTTTCAGTTTGAGTTTGTCTGCCCCCCCTTCCTCTGAAATTTCTTCTTCCTTTTCCTCTTCGGCCACCTCTTCCTCTGGAAGAATCTTGAGCATGACTCTTCTCTCTATATGCAAAGCATACAGCCTCTTCAGAAGACAGAGGAGTTGCCATCTTTCCAAAAGCTTTCCCTCTTTCTGCAAACTTTTTCTCAAGGGAATCAAAGGTGATTTTCATGAGGTTTCCACTTGCTTGCAATGACTCAAGATAATGTGAGTAAGTAGGATAAAATGTCTTAACATATGCTATGAGAGGTATATCAACTTCTACACCAGTGTTCTTAATTTCATGCATGATAGATCTTACTTCTGAAGCGAAAGCAAGAGGGTCATCATTTTTCAATTCAAGAATGAACAACTTAATCATTAATTGAACAATTTCAAGTTCTGAATGTGATTCATAGAGTTCTTTTAGCTTGCTCTAGGCTTCATAGGCATTTGAAAATGGTGTAATATGGCGACTCACCTCTTCATTTACGGAAGCTGCAATCAAGGCATAGGCCTTGCAGTTCTTGTTTTCCCAAATGGTGATCTCCTACTCTGAAGTGGGCTTTGTTGGTGGAAGGTCTCCTTCTCCTTCACAAATTCCTCTCCACAACTCATTAAAAATGAGAGTGTGCTTGATTTTCCGAGACCATTCAGGATAGTTCTCCTTGCCAGAGAAAACAAATCCTACAATAGATATGAGAGAATGCATTCTTTTGAAGAAAAAATTATTTTCTGTCATGGTAAAAACTCAATTGTGGTTTAAATTCTGCAATTTGGGGAAAAACAGAGGTATTATCTGAGGGAGGTATTATTTGGGGGAGGTGTTTTCTGGGGAAGGTTTTTACAAGGGGAGGGCTGTGAGGGAGTGACGGGAGGCCGAGGGCTGTGAGGGGTGGGCGAGAGGCCATGGGCTGTGAGGGAGGGAGGGAACAGGTCGGTGTGAAAGAGCTTGAGCAAGGTTGGGGAATGAGCAGCGGGAGGGTGGGCTGTGAGGGTTGAGCGGGAGGCCGAGGGGTGAGGCAGGGTCGAGTGAGGCTTGAGGCGTGAGGGTCGCGTGCAGGCGAGGGGGAGTGCGAAGATGTGAGGGACTATGAGAATGGAACTGCAAAAAAAAGGATTTTGCACAGTAAAAATTAAATGTGCAGAGAACTTGAATTCAAAATTTGAGCTGAAATTGCACAGTGGTGTGCAGAAATGAGGCAAAATTTGCCAAAAAAAATTGCAGAATTCCAGGAGCAGTAACAAAATCTAAATGCCGGGAACAGTAAAAAAAATTGAATGCACAATGACAGTCTGCAAAAAATGCAGAACATGAGGGAGTTAGACCAAAGGGAGGAATGCCAAGAATGGGATTGGCTCTGATACCATGTCAGACCAGGAGGTAACTCCGCAAAACTGAAGATGAATTAGATGGAGATTGTGTGTGTAATTATACATGGAGGTGAGGCTATTGGAATTCACTTCCCAATGTCTCTTGGCCTTCTTTATTTACCAAATTACAATAATATACAATCTCACGCAATCCCTTAGGATCAGGTGTCAACATTAACATGCAATTTTGATTTTTTTTCCTCATTTTTGCAGTCAGAGGTTAAGAAATAGAGCCAAGGAGAGCTAAGGAGGAGGATAAGTGATCTACAAGGGCAAGAGAGGAGAAAAGTGAAAGAATTTAACAACCCAAGCCAACAAAATTTGAATTTGGACCAAGTTTCTTTAGCAAAATGTTTTTTCCAAGTATGGGCATCAAATTTTACACTTTTTTTTTTGTTTTTTTTTTGTTCTTCCATGGGTTTGTATCACCCATGTATTTTTCATCATTTTTTATTGCATTTGGTTTTTTTTTTTTTTTTAATTGAAAAGAGAGAGTTTATTTTGGTCAAAAATGCAAAAAATTGGTTGTTAAATTTATTTCTTATATTTCTTCTTGTGCTCCTAGTTTCTTTCCATTATTTTTGCTTGGGTTTCAATATGTATTTTTTCCCATTATTTTTGCATTGAGTTGAAGTTTTTTTTTGTGAAAAAATCAAAATGTTGTATATAAAATTGTAATTCTTTTATTTTATTTTTTAACTTGCAATTTTTCTTGTGCCCTAGGTTCAAATTTCAAAGTTCAAAGTTCAAAGTTCATCTTACAGTAAAACTCAAGAGTCAAGAGTTCAACAAATTTACAAACATGCAAAGGAAATTGGATCCTTTATGAGAATTTGGTGAACCTGCTCAGGGGTTTGACCGATCAAACTTGAGTTGCAAGTTATGTGGTCAACACATGATGGAGGGGGGTATACAGGTTGAAATACCACCTGTCACAAATTCTTGGACATGAAGTAGACCCTTGCACAAATACCAATCCAGAAATAATCAGAAAAACCATCAAATCATTAGAAGAAATAGAAACAACTAAACTCAGCGAGGCAGCTCTGAAGAGTCAAATATCAGGGTTTAGAGTTGACCGTGAGAGTGGTAGTGGTTCTTCAGCATCAGCATCTTCTACACCCAACCCCGTAGCGACCTCCTCATATTTTGTTCCTAGAACCAGTCCTGTGCACAGCCATCTATCTCCTCACTTATTAAAAAAAAGGAGAAGGAAAAAGCTGACAGGTTATTGGGCAAACTGTTTCTTTGGAATGATATTCCTTTCTCTGTTGCCAGGAACAATCCATTTTATCAAGCTACGATTGATGTTATCGTTGTTGTTGGCCCAGGATACAAAGCCCCTTCATATGATGACTTTAGAAGGCACATTCTTCAAAATGAGAAAGTTGACTGCACCAAGAGATTGGAGGAGTTAAGGGCATCATGGGAAGTCACAGATTGCACTTTGATGTCAAATGGTTGGACTGATCAAAAGGGTAGGACCCTTATTAACTTCTTGGTCAGTTGTCCCAAGGGGACAATGTTTATGAAATCTGTTGATGCATCTGCACATGTCAAAGATGCACGATTATTATGTGATTTATTGGATGTGTTCATTCTGGAGGTGGGTCCACAAAATGTTGTCCAAATCATAACGGACAACGCTGCAAACTATGTTGTTGCTGGCAAGATGCTTATGGAGAGGCATCCGAGCATATTTTGGACACCTTGTGCTGCACATTGCATTGATTTGATGTTGGAGGACATAGGAAAGATTTATTTTGTCAAAGATATTGTAGAATCATCAAAGAGCATTACAAAATTTATATATAATCATGCATTTGTGCTTCATTTAATGAGAACATTCACCAACAAGAAGGAGTTGGTGCGCCCTGCTATTACACGGTTTTCCACTAGTTTCATATCTCTTCAATCCCTCTTCAATTCTATGTGGGATTTGAAGAGAATGTTTCTTTCAGAGGAGTGGCATGCTTTGATATACAGCCACAAACCAGAGGGAGAGGCCATCTGCAAGTTGGTTTCATATCAGGAAAGTTTATGGGCGGAAGTGCAAGAGGTGTGCAGCATTACTGAACGTTTGGTAAAGGTTCTTAGATTGGTTGATGGAAAGAAGCCCGCAATGGGCTACTTGTATGAGGCCATGGATAGGGCCAAAAAAGCCATTCGCGGCTACTATGATGATAAGGGTGATGAGAGGTTTCAGAAACAACTTTTTGTATGGGAAGTGATTGATGACCAATGGAACAACACACTCCATCGTCCCATTCATGCTACAGGGATCTTCCTAAACCCTAAATTTGCTTACTCATGTAATTTCTTATTTGATGCTGAGGTCATAGATGGTTTTTTCACTTGTGTTCGAAAGATGGTGCCAGCTCCATCAGAACGTGCAGATATATCCAAAGAAATGGAGGTATACAGAATGGCAGGTGGCACATTGAGCTTTGACATGGCTGTCCAGGATGGGACTGCTAAAATTCCATGTAAGATTTTGTTTGTCTCAAAATTCATTTTCTCCTCAAGTTCATGAATTATAACTCCATACTTTGCTTCAACTTTCAATTTTCGAATTTTCATTATTTTAAAATTTTTCTTATGTTTGTAACTTTATAAGTTTATCTTATTTGTTGTAACTTGTAACTTGTAGATGCATGGTGGAGGAGCTACGGTGGCAGATTACCAAAACTCCAAAATCTTGCCATTAGAATACTTAGCCAAACATGTAGCTTTTCAGGATGCAAGTGCTACTGGAGTGTATTTGAAAAAATACACACCAAAAAGCGCAACAGGTTAAAAACTTAAAATATTCCAACTGATTTTTTGAATTCATTAAATAATTTTTTTTATAATTATTAATTTATTGTTTATAATATATATTTTTAATTTATTAATTTATGACCCTTGTACAGGTTGGAGTCCCAGCACCTCAATGATGGTTTACGTCTACTACAATCTTAGATTGTGGGTGAGACAACTTGAGAGGACACCTGATATGGAGGCCATCTCTTTAAATGCAATTGACACCACTGCTGAATGGAGGGTTGAGGCTGAGAGGCCTGTCATGGAGTCAGCCCCTGATTGGATAGAGCAAGAGGTAGTGGAGGGGGAGGAGGAGGAGGAGGTGGAGGATGTAATATCCCCAAAGGGAAATAACCAGTAATAAACAGAAATACACCAAACAGAGATAGAAAATATAAGGCTGAACCAGATCACTGAACAATTACACATAGTGTGCCATAAAACTGAGCCATTTTATTAATCTGAAAGTACATAGAGAGGAGTACAAGAAAATCAGAGTAAGTGCACCTATCCTTGCCCTAGGCAAGTGGAGACCCTCTCAATCAAGAAATGGCTGCAACAAGGACAGCGTAATGAGCTGAAGACCTGGAAAATGGCTGATCTCAAACTGCAAACCCTCACCAATGGAAAACGCTGTCTCTGCTAGTGACAGCGCAGAAACAGGTGAAGCACAAATCACCAAAACCTCCAGACAGATGGATCAGCTACTGAATGCTGGAAAACGCTGTTGAGCCCCTCTCACACAAGTCTGCTCCTCAGATCAGCGTCCTACCTGGTGGATCTGCCTCCCGAATGCTCAGATCTGCTGGATCTGAAGCCTCCAACCCAGATCTGCGTCCTCCTAAGTCAGATCTGCTACTAACCCTTCAGATCTATACTGGATCTGACAATATCTCTTCAGATCTGCAGCCTCCAAGGCTGGATCTGATGTTATCTCTTCAGATCTATGCTAGATCTGACAATATCTCCTCAGATCTGCAATCTCCCAAGCTGGATCTAGTACTATACCTTCAGATTTGCACCATACAAAACCAGATCTGCAAGTATCTGCTCAGATCTACCCTCTCCAAGGCTGGATCTATCAATATGCCTTCAGATCTGCAACCTTCTCTTCAGAATTGGACAGCGTCCTCACTCCAAGGCTGATCAGCGTTCTTCCTTCTCCTGGACAGCGTTTTCCCTGCTCAGATCTGGACTGCGTCCTCCCTGGAACAGCGTCCTCACTCTCCTGGATGAATCAGCGTCCTCTCTCCTGATGAAACAGCGTCCTTCCTCCTCTGAACTGCGCAGCCACAAGAGGGCTTCTCCCTCTCCAGATATGCACCAGAAACTGCTGCTACTCTGCTACTGAAACTGAAAAGTGTACTCAGAACAAACCTTACTAGGGCGGGCACTCGAAGTCCCCCGAAGCTAAGGGTGAAACCAGAAATAACCTTACCAGGGCGGGCACTCGAAGTCCCCCGAGGCTAAGGGTGAGATCTCCGATCGGAGACACTCGGTTGCACTAAACAGTGCTGCAGACCGACTAAACAACCGGCGTGCAAAGCAGACAGAAGTCTAGCTCTCAATAATAATATCAAATCATGGATGATCCAAATGAGGTGAGAACCTCTCCTTTTCTAATGCCAAACTCCCTCCAAAACTTAACTCTCCTTTGATCTGCGCAGTTTACCTTGGGTCAGCCTGATGCCTCCCCCATCATGCTTATGTGGACCCCCAAGGCCCCCTCTCTAAGTTACAACGTCAATCTACTAGGAAAAGAACACTTTATTATAAAGTGAGGTGACTAAAGTGAGGTGACCCCTCTTATTTCTCACTTTATTTATTATTTCTGACTAAAGCGGCAAAATAAAGCAAAAATGAAATATTCCAATTAGCAAGGCTAATTGGGAATATTACAGAGGAGCACATAGCAAAGAAAAGGAGAAGGTGACACTACCTACCCCTCGCTACCGATAGAGGACGTGGCCCGCCTCCTTTAGCTCCTAGTGCTCGTGTTCTCGTTCGGTGATTCGCCAGGTTCTAGAGCACAACAGAATCCATTGCCAGCCCCACCAACTTTTTCATCTAGAGGGAAAGCTATTACATTTTCTCGCAAGAGGGGCAGAGGAAATCAGTAGTATAGGACCATAGGTTATATGGTGCATTGACATTCCTTTGTATATGACATTATGACTCATGATATGAGATACATTATTATATTTTTTGTTGATATTTTGAGGCTGAGTTGATTCTTGAGACTCAGGACTTAGTATTCAGGACATGATTCAGTTTTATGTGTGATGTAGCACTAGACATGATATTACACATCTTATATATTAGTTTTTTTTCATATTTATGTGTCAATGCATTTATTTTATGCTGTAGATGCTTTAGATATTAAAAAAAATTGAAAAAAAATGAATATTTTTGTATGTGCCGATTTTTTCCCGATTTTTACCGATGTTTTCCTGATTTTTACAATTTTTTCCGATTTTTTCCCGATTTTTCCCGATTGTTTCCCGATTTTTACCAATTTTTTCCCCTCGCCGATTTAATCTCGATCGCGATGTTCGCAACATTGAGTTTGATGGCAGTCAAATACTTTAATAAGTCTAAGTTTTAGGGCTGCATAGAACAGCGATCTAAGGAGCAGAATAGCTGGAAATTGCAGACCTTGTTACAGTGCCTATGTACAGTGATGTTTGAAGTAGCAATCCACTGTTAAAAGGCAGATCTGTTGAGCCTAAGAACAGTGACTCTTTGAGCAGAAAGAACATTGTGTGAAGGCTGTTTGTTGATGCCCTATATACAGTGACATTGGAGGATGAATCCGCTGCTAGAAGGAAGTCTATTTGGGCCTATGTTCAGTGTATTTGAAGTGGCAGATCACTGAGAAGGCAGACCTTTTGGAGCCTATGATCAATGTCTTCGGGGCAGCTTAGACCACTGAAAGAAGGAAGTTTGTTGAGGCCTATGAACAGTGCTTTTGATGTGGCAAATCACTGTAAGAAGGCTGAGTAGTTGAGCTGGTGTGTGCAAGGAAATCTGGAGTAGCAGAGGACCTTGTGAGCAGCTGATTGAAGGAGGCAAAGCACCTGCCAGATGTCAAGGACAACATGAACAGAAAGGTCTGAACCAGATGGGCTACTTCAGCAAGTAAGCTAAGTGTTTTTTCTTGTCTAGTTCTTTGTGGGAAGATTGCAGATCTGAAGTTGCCGACTGCAAGCTCTAGTTGTATGATCCCTGGTAGGGGAGCCCCATGATTCTTTTATTGATTGATCATTGGCTGATAAAATAATCGAGCCTTGGGCTCATATGTCTGTGCACTAAATTGATTTCACTGCTGAAGATTTCTGCTGCGCGAAGTGCTAGAAAGTTGTGGTATTTCAGTGTGTTTATGATCGTGTGCTTAGACATAGACCTGATTCTGAAGTGCCAAGGAAAAATCAACAAATGGGCCTTTTTATACTGGACATTCTTTAATCTGGCATTTGCGACTAACAAGAATTTTATCATTACAAGGGCATGGGATATGGGAAAGCGTAATGATTAAAAGGTTCAATTAAAAGGAAAATAAAGTGAAACATAAGAGGCAGCACAACAGAGTTATAAGACATATCAATAGTTAAGTCTAACATCAAAGAGATTATTTTAGATTAGAAATTTTTTGTTTCTTGCATGTGTGAGAATTTAATCTGCAATGCTTCTTAAAATTACTGTTCCAGAATAGACAGTGTTCTAGAGAATGGAGTATAGACATATAGAAACCTAAAAGAGGTGGAATCCTTAGTTATGTTCCCAATTTTTTTGAACAACTTCCTCTTATCAAGACGCAGGAAGCATGCCCTTAGCCAATCTGGAAGTATTACAATAAAGTGCAGCCAGTTGACAGCATTCAATGAAGATTTTTCGGCTAAGAAGCCACAGTTGGGGGGCATCTATTTCCCCAAATGCACCTAGCTCTGACTGCTTGGAACAACTCATTCGTACAGGTGAGATGACCCACAAGAGGAGAAACATATTTCTGGAGGATTTGAACCTTGCTGTGGGTAATATTTTTATCTCTGCTTAACCATCAAACCAAGAACCCATTGACTCAGTTCTCAATTTAACAGCAGAGGGAAATGCCAAAAACAACCTAATGTCTTTATTAGGAGATTATCTAATTAAATTCCTACTCAACCAATCTTATAAAGGTAGATGAGAATTGCAGGCATTTCCAAAACAAACAAGACAAGGTGGGGACTATATCTAATTAACAAGGGTGATAACAAAGCCTGTAAGCTTACCATACGCATTTCCAATTTGAGTTGTGTTGTTGAATCCAATGGTAACTATAATGCAAAGAACCATGAGAATCCAATTAATTTCAGGAATGTAAATCTGTCCAGAGATGTCTTTTGAAGTATGAAGGACCTTCACTCGTGGAAAACAACCAAGCGCAACCGCCTGCTTAATAATCGTGAAGGTAGCAGATATGGTAGCCTGACTGGCAATAACAGCAGCCATGGTTGCAATGACAAACACTGGCCAATAAGCTAGGTCTGAAGGACAATATAACAACCATCAACCAAACTCAATTAGTATCATTTGCTAAAAGGAGAGGCAACAATTATACGTGCTAAAAAAACCAACCTGGAATAGACCTATAAAAGGCTTCTTTGACATCTTCTTGATGGTGCATAAGATATGCTGCTTGTCCCATATATTGCAAAAGCAGGCAAGGAAACACAATTGATGTGAATGCGATCTGCATAAAGAGCAAAGCTGATTTTTCATACAGGGAAAACAAGATAAACCATAAAAGAATCAAATGGGAAAAAAAGAAGAGAAGCTTCTCTTCCTACATGATACAACCACCAAACATATTAGCAATTACCTGAACAGCTAAGGTTGAAAAATGGCCCAAATCAGCAAAGAGTGCTTCTGTACCTGCAATAACGATGAAGTTCATAGCAAGAAGAGTCACACTGTTTTAGTATAGAAGACATTGTATTGATATAAAATCGAGTTAGAAATGAATTACTTCAAAAGAAAATATTACCAACCTGTTATACTGAGCATAATCCCTCCTAGAGAAGCCCAGCTACGTTTTCTCCCTACTCTGAAATACTTCACTATATAAACTGGAGAAAAAGCTTTTAAGACAACTGTATCGTGCTTACATATATTGTAAGCTCCAATACTTCCAATGCATAGGAACCAAAGAAGAACTGCTGGGGCAAATAACCATCCAACTTTGTCTGTACCATAATGCTGTACGCTAAATAGAATAACCAAGATGAGCACTGCAACTGCCACAACTGCAGCTGCAAGAAATAGAACACTCTTAATGCCATAAAATATCATAAAAAACAATTGCAATTTCCTCCATCGTTTACACAAAAATTACCAGAAAACAGAGGAAAAAAAATTGATTTCTGAATATTTTAATGGCATTTTTCCAGTTTCTGTTAGGTAGTCATTTGATAAGGCTGCTTGTATTGACTTCTTTTAGCTGGGTAATTTTATCATTGCAGGCACAGAGGCAAACTGAAAAGCAAGGGACGACAGCTACAAGAAGTATAAATTGCTTATTTTGATCCTAGTTAGAACAATCTCTTTCTGTTTAACCATCTGTCTTTTCGTTCACTGACCATAATCTTGTTTGACATGCTGATGAGAATGCAAAACCTTTGAAATGAGACAGGCATTGAAAGTTCAGTAAAAGCGCTGGATTAACTCCAAACTATGCCACCAATAAAAATTAAAAATGACCGCAACAAGAAATACATATCCCATAAACAAGGATAGCAAGCAACAAGAATTAAATTATCAAAAGATTCTAGCTCGCTTACCAGTTTTCATTTTAGGATGGTCTACCTTGATACCACCAACAGATGAAAGGACTGCAAAGGACATACAGATTTATATGAGTACACCAAACAAGCTGTTTTAGAATATCCCACACAAATATATATACTGACTCCTCAAGAAAAATATAACAAGAAAACCACTTGGACATAAATAAATTACTTCCAACCTCTGGTGTTAGCTTTTTAATTCAAGCCAACTATTACTTACCAAAGCCCCTAATCTAGAAGCGTTAATAAGAGAGTACCATCAACTCTACCTCCAATCTATGCTTTTCTAGAAATCAACATATTTATTTTAAAGGACCATATTGATATACATTATTTGGATACAAAAGTACAAAATGGTTCTAAGCACTAAGTACTTTTCTTAAATGGAAACATAGCAGGCTCCAATATCCCTCCTTATGGGTGCTTATAAGATGCATCCAACTACTGCATTAGGACATATGTTGTTTGTGCACACTGCATATGGTGTGATTCTAAGGAATTTAACCAAGTGACACATAGCTTGGTACACATGCTGCACATTAACCAGTCAGCCAAACTCAAAGTATTTTAATTTTATAATATGCAAGGAACCAATGAGACAATCGTTTATTGCATATGTATTACAAATGTGTTGTCAAGTCAGATTATCCAATAGGGGTCCGCCCCACCACATCAATTGCACATGTGCAATGCCTAGCCTCCAAGTGTGTAATGTCAACCCCTCAAACAACATCAATTTCAGGGCTACAAGGTCTGCTTACTACAAATTCTATTTAAGTCAATTCAAATCTGGTTTGTAGGTCAGCCCTAACCCCCAATACAGGTCAACCCAGTCAATTTAAAATATTGCTGCACAAGAATATATATATACACCCAACCACAAGAAGCGATCCATAATCTCTGGCTGCTATACTTCTCTGGATTAATGTCTCTAGGATTGGTTCCTTGTGACCTGAAACCATAGGATCAACACCTTACATCAAGACGGAGTGAGCCCTGATTGTAGGGGAGCAGAAGGTAACTCATTTGCATCTTATTGATCTAGTGTATCAACTGCTGGGTGTTTCATACTAATGTTTGACGTGGGATATCCCAGCAGAAAAGTCTTCAGCTTGTGCCATTGCAAATCTGCAAGGGTACAACCAGTACTTGACATATTTTCAGACAACATTTCTGGCATGGCATCCTTCAGCAGATCTTCAATTCTGTCTCTGTTCGAGCTCCCTGAATAATTTCCTCTTTTTTAAACATTACGTGTGTTAGGCTGTTAGCAGCCATATTGGGTATCTCCAAAGTATGGCACAAATCAGATGAATGGCTTTAAGCAGTTCCAAATTAATATGCACATGATAAAACATTTGACGCCTTCATTTAAGCCTTTTACTGCTCTGGAGTTTTCTCATAATATGGATTCTGTTGTACCTTGGTCTATGGAGGAAAGAGGCTCACTGTTATCTGACTTTTTCTGATCATTTAGTTCTGTCCCATTCTCTAATTCTGAAGTTATAAAACCCATTGAGTCTGCCTGAGTTGTATTTTTTGGTTGTCACATTCCTTTTCTATATTTGGATTAACAACAGGAACATCCTTATTGCTATCCAAATTGCCAATTTCCTTCTGTTTTGGAATAACTTTCTCAACCTTGATTATATGTTAAGACATCTCATTTAGAACTGATACTCGATGCAGCAGTCTTAAAGTATCCTTCCAAGCAGTCATCTGGTCTCTTGTCACAATTTGCATCCAAGCTGATTCAGAGGGAAAAAGGAAAATTCCTTCAACCATCATGCCTGAACTTTCTACTAATCATTTGCTGTTGGTGTGCATTGGCTGGTGAATATTCTCAACATGAAAATTTATTGACATGAGTCAGAATTTCATTGAGTTGTCCCTGATGGATAAGCACTACCTGTCCTTGCACCATATATCATTGGATAAATTTACTAGTTTCTCAACTGTTGCTCGCCTGGAAAAGACTGTTCCTCTAATCACAGTCTGCCCTATCTCGTGTAATGTTAGGATGGTCAATGATGATTCTACTACGGTACTCTATGAACAGAGTACTCCACCCCATCTTATTTTGGCAATTGATATAGGCCTTATTTTTCTTCAAAAGCAGCTTTGGGACTCCATTTGTTCTCAAACAAGAAAGTTGGTAACAGGCCATATCAGCCTCCCGAACTCCATACCTCCCATGCCAACACAGTTCCACAACATAGTGAAGGTAGACTCCAGTAGAAGTATAGTGAAGTCGATGTCAATTATCTAGATTGTTGAAAGGGGCCGAATGTAAGGCATCCAAAGTAAGCCAACAGTGCAAAGAGAGATTTACTATAACATGTTGATCAACTGAACGTTCTAAGGGTCAATCAAGTTGACCCTGAGGCTAAAGTAGCTGAAAACAGTACATCTAATAAATAATAAATACCAACACCATAATGTCAAAGGAAGAGATCCACTAATATATGTTGACAATTATCTATAAAAAGTAGTCGGATAGAGCTTTTGGACATACGAATAGAGGCTATATTGGAGAAGGTCAACAATGAGATCTAGGCCCAAAAAAGAGGTGAGCCTTATATCACAACAAAATGAAGCATCCACTGGAAAATCACCAAGTTTGGTAAGTTGAATTGTAACATAAGCAATGTCTCCAAATGTGATAGGGTCAATAATGAGATTATCACATCCTGAAATAGGTAAGGAGAATCCAGAAAGTTCAACAACATTGTAGAAGTCTCTATAGATGATCAGAAACAGATCTGAAAAAGAAAATGATTGTAAGATTGAGTGCCTATTACCCATCCATAGACATGGGTAACCCTAGGAGAAAAATTTTCTCCAATAATGCAGCTTCTCAATTAGCATCCCCTACTATGATCCATAGATAGCCAGTCTTAGATGTCTCTCATCCATTTTCCGATCAGTGCACTCTTTGATCTAGCCTACTCATCCAATGAAAGCGGGTCATCTATTGTGAGGCACTTTAATGGCTAACCATTCCTACATTCAAGTGATTTCATTTAATGTTTAAGGCATTCTAGCATGGATCACAAGTTGAAATTGGATTATAGACTGGTATAGATTGTGTACCTGTTCCCTTACGTTACCTTGGTGGTTTTCCTTTGTACCTAATTTAGTGTGACCTTCCTCAGGGTCTTTCTTTCACTGTCTGGGAGGGGCATAAATAGGAGGTTCTAATGATGGTAGTGCTCCATGTTGAATTTTTGTAGCATCGGATGTGCTCTAGCCTCAAAATTCTGCAGAGAGGTAAGACACATTGTAAATTTTTGTAGACGTTCTATGCTTGACGCAACTTTACTTTTCTTCAATATTAGATAGCAATCACATAAACCATAAAGTAAAATGCTGATAGAACATACCAGTAGATCGATAGAATTTTGGTTTTTAAACTCATGTGATGATCATTTTTTAAAAAACTTTCCGGATTATCCACATTGCTAGAAAACGAGTGTCAACGTTTCGAATCCCAACGGAGATCCATCATCAGGACTTTCTTGAATGAAGAAACCAGAAACAGATAAGGGTGGTGGTGCATTATGGTGGTCAACGGGATGCTTCAACCAACAAAGTCTCGATATGGTTGGCTAACCAGCAATGTCACACAACCCTCAAAACAGCCAAATGGTCAACTCAAAAGTCAACCCTAGAAAAAGTCAATGTTGTCAGTCAACGGTCAATGCACAGCAGCACCAGCACCAACAGCAACAGCAGCAACAACAGCAAGTAAAAGTCAACGCAACACGGTCTAAGGTCAACCTTTGACCTCGATTCTTGTGCCAAAAATGTACAAACTTCAGAAATCGAGTCTATGTCAAAAATCAGCGCCTTTGGACCATGTGTTGACCAAAGTCAACGCTGGTCAAACCTGCAGTGGAAACCTTAGCTGCAACAGAAATATCTTCGACCTTCTTTCCACGTGTGAACCGAAAACTACCTCCAAGGAGCTCGAACTAATTAGAAGAGGAGAGAGAATGTGTGAGGATGAGATAAGTGAAATGTCCTCCAACGTTGACTCTATTTATATCAATCACTGAGGGTGTGTGACACATCTGGGGTACAAAACCTTAAAGCCGACCTGCACATATTTGAATGTATTAGAAAATAAATTCAAAATAAATGTTCTGCTCATCGGATTAAGATGATCTTTAGATCGATCTTACACCTCTCCGAAAGAGGAACCCAATAAAAATATTGGTATCTTCATCTGAGCGTCACAACATGGAGTTTGGCCCTAGTTGTTCAATTTTAACACTCCCTCTCAACTAGGGGGAACTCCATCCACATGTGCAACCCAAACATCGTGCGTCATCCCGCCGTAACTTGCTTTGCTGGCCTCTTTATTTTAGAACAGAGGTGGGTCAATCACGAATACATCATTCCCAGATGACAGATTCAGCCCAAAGGTCCTAAACCTCTATAGGACTCACAAAGAGTCTCATACCAACCCGAAGTTGGTTTATCTGACCCGAAGTTCGTAGGAGGTCCGAAACCTCACTTGGACTCAAGAGAGTCATATATACTAACCCAAAGTTAGTCTCAATGACCCAAAGTCAGTTGGAGGTCCGAAACCTCGCATGGACTCAAAGAGTCACATACCAACCAGAAGTTGGTTTATCTGACCCGAAGTCAGTAAGAGGTCCGAAACCTCACTAGACTTGATCCCAGATCAAGTGGTTGGACACGTGTCATCCTAGATAGAGAGTACGAAAAACTCTGATGCGTCCATCAGTCTTTACTACTAGTCTCTAGCTTTTCCCACCTCATTGGCCAAATGAGAGGTACTTCCCAAGAGCCCGAAACTCAAATGGGTAGGATGCATACAGGGCACAGATCATGAGAGGCGAACCAACTCAATCATCATAACGGTGGGTAGAAGCACCACAAGGTTCGGCAAGCCTAGTCCCGTGTGTGCTTATAGCTCCGAGAAGCTATCCCCAAAGCCCCCCAGAGCTTCAAGAGCTCATCGTCCAACAAGACCCTCAAAATAGGGTCGTTCCACAATTCCAAGATTCTCACGGAAGGTTAGGAATGTGACCTTCCCCAAGGGCATAGTAAGAATATCCGCAACTTGCTCATCAGTTCCTATGATCGAGCCTTACGGCGCCTCGCTGTACCATATCCCGGATAAAGTGGTACCAGCCATCAACATGCTTCGATCGATCGTGGAACACGAGATTCTATGACAAACAAATCCCCCTTTGGTTATCACAAAGGATAACGGTGGCATCTAGCACATGCCTGAACAACTCTCTTAAGAGCTTTCGCAACCAAGTGACTTCACAACAGGCCATACATGTTGCAATGTATTCGGCCTCAGCGGTGCTCAAGGCTACCGACTTCAGTTTCCTACTCGAAGCAGATCTACGTGTGAAGCAGCATCCTGATGTGCTCTTGCGATCCATCACACTTCCAGCCCAATCCGCATCAGTATATCCATAGAGTGTCATACTCCCGACAATGTATCTCAGCCCATGGTCTATCGTACCTCAAAGATATCTCAAGAGTTTCTTGGCACCAACCCAGTGAATGTGATGAGGATCAACCATATGTTGACTCAAAGTGTTCACTGAAAAACATATGTCCGGACGAGTGTTCACTAAGAACATCAGGGCCCTACGAGTTGACGATACTCAGTAAGATTTGCTAACATGGGCCCAACAGCGCTGCCACTCAACTTCTTAAAGTTGAGCTCCATTGGTGTCGACACAGACTTATAGCCCATCATACTAAATCTTTCCAGAAGCTTCACAATGTATTTTCCTTGAGAAAGGAAAATCTCGCCAGGTCTCTGCCAGACCTCCAAGCCTAGGAAGTAGTGCATCAGTCCTAGGTCCTTCATCTCGAACTCAATAGCGAGCTCCCTCTTGCATTGATGAATGAGAGGGACAACACCTGTTAGGAAGAGGTCTTCCACATATAGCACCAGAATGAGAGGCTTCTCTCTATCAACCTTGAAGTAAAGGTTTGGATCAGCATTACTACGAGTGAAGCCTGGCTTCATTAGGTAGCTATCTATCCTCTCGTACCAAGCTTTGGGTGCTTGCTTCAACCCATAGAGGGCTTTCTTCAACCTTCAGACATGGGTGTCCCGATCCTGGACTTCGAACCCCAGAGGTTGCTCTACATACACCTCTTCCTTTATCGCACCATGCAGAAATGCGGTCTTCACATCCATCTGATGAAGACTCCATCCTTGCGTAGCAGCAAGGGCTATGATAGATCGAATGGTGGTATATCGTGCCATAGGTGAAAATATGTCATCATAGTTTATGCCTTCCTTTTGAGAGAAGCCACGGGCAATGAATCTTTCCTTAAACTTTTTAGTACTTCCATCAGATCCATGCTTGATCTTCTAGAACCATTTCGAGGTGACAACTGCTTTGTCCTCCGGTCTTGGAACCACATCCTAGACATCATTCTTCATTATGGACTCATACTCTTCGTGCATAGCATCCTTCCAGACTTGATGCTTTACGGCTTCCTCAAAAGATCCAGGCTCGAGTTGTACAATAGTACTCATGACTGCTAGATACCCTTGGTATCTACTCGGCTTCTTGCTTTCATGGAATGTCCCCCTTGGGGCCATATGTCCCTGAGCCATGATGGTCTCTTCCCTAGTGAAGGAGATGGATCAATTGGGTCCATCGATCCTACAATATCAAGCATCGTCTTATCCTTCGATTCTTCTTGATTTCCAGGCCTTGCTTCATGATCTTCCTCAAATCTCGGAAGATTGACTACTTTCTTCAGGGAAGCATCTTCGTCAAAAGTGACATCGTGACATATCTCCACTTCCCTTTGACCAGGCACATAGAATCTATAGGCCTTCAAAGTTTCGTTGTAGCCCATAAACATTGTGGTCTCCCTCTTGATGCTAGCTCCTCTGTAAAAGTTCTTGAACTCGTTCGTCCATATAATAAGAACATCCTCCCAAGGATGTCACGGGCAACATACCAGACATATCAAAATGTATCAATGCAAGACATCAAATGTCTTTGTGACGCTTTAGGGGACAGGTCCCCTTGAGTGTTTTCCTTCGGCACAACCTTGTCATACACCTTCATGATTATTTGAGAACTCGGGCATCCCCGTCACCACCTTCCTTGCTTCAGGAAGGGATTTGTAGTGAAGGTGTCCAAACCTCCGGTGCCATAGTATCACATGTCATCGCTCCTAGTGGACTTCCTCCAACCTGGTAGAGTGTATCCACTCTAAATCCAATCGTGATAGCTTCCTTGAAGCTTTTCTTCCACATGCGCACCTTTCCATCAATGAATGCCACATTGAAACCTTTGTCTTCCATGGCTGATATAGACACAAGGTTCTTCTTCAAATTTGGTACATAGAGTACATCCTGCAAGCAGAGGACTTGTCCTTGAGACAAGTGGAGGGTCATAGTCCCTGTCCCTTTCACGGGATATGTGGCATTATCTCCAAGGATAATTTCCAAATTAGTATCCTTCTCAACCATATCAGAAAGTGCTTCTTTGAACCCAGTGATGTGCCTTGAGGCACCACTATCTATCAACCAAACATCCATAGTGTCGGGTGGAGATGCAGCAGAGAGGGCAGATACAAGAATGAATTCATTTCCTTTATCAACAACATTTGATTCCTCATACCTGGAGTTTCTCGACCTTTTGAAAGGTTGACCATTTCCGCCGGAGGGAGCCTTCCTCTTTCCATTGAACCTGTTGTTACTTTGATTTCCATTCCTCCGGTTGTTGTTGTTGTCATCATCATCGGGAGAATCCTTCTTGAAAGGACATTCTCTAGCATAGTGACCTACCCTATGACAAGTGTAACACTTGCCCTTTTTTCCTTGGGCCCCTACTCTTCCTTTGTTCTTTGGACCACCAAAGTTCTTCTTTCTAGAATGAGCAGCGTAGGCAACATTTCCTTCATTTTCATACTCCCTCATTCTTGATTCTTCTTGAATGCATCTCGACAATACTTCATCAAAGTCAGGTATCACATTATTATTTAGAATGGTAGTGTTGAACAAATGCCATTCGGATGGGAGCCCTCCAAGTGCGGTGAGTACCATCTCTCGATCAGCTATTGTCTCCTTAATAGCCAACAGATTGTTCCTGATCTTGGTCAGCTTCAGAAAGTATGATTGAACAGACTCATCCCTGCCTTTCTTCAGATTCTTCAATTGATTCTTGAAGAATAGTACTTGATTTGCATTGTTGGCCTTGAACATGTGGATCAATTTATCATACATCTCTTTGGATGTGCCTAGCTCAGAGATGTAGGCCACCAGACTCTTATGAATAGATTCCCTAATCATCGGCTTTGCTTTGATCTCCCCCTTCTGGTACTTTGTTTTGGCAGCAGTAGTAGCAGTGGATGGAGGTTCTTGGATTTTACCCTGCACATAGTCCATGACATCTTGTTCTTCCAATTTAAGATCCAATATCATCTTCCAAGCATGGAAGTCATCCTCCTTGAAGCCATAGTTTCTGGAACCCATTTTCGTCTTCGGTGATTGCTACATATTAGGGCTTGTCTTCACCTCAGCTCCGATGCCATGTAAATTTTTGTAGATGTTCTATGCTTGATGCAACTTTACTTTTCTTCAATATTAGATAGCAATCACATAAACCATAAAGTAAAATTTTGATAGAACATACCAGTAGATCGATAGAAGACAAACCAGAAATAGATAAGGGTGGTGGTGCGTTATGGCGGTCAACAGGATGCTTCAACCAGCAAAGTCTCGATATGGTCGGTTAACCAGCAATGTCACACAACCCTCAGAACAGCCAAACAGTCAACTCAAAAGTCAACCCCAGAAAAATTCAACATTGTTAGTCAACGGTCAACGCACCGCAGCACCAACAGCAGCAACAACAAGTAAAAGTCAACGCAGCACGGTCTACAGTCAACCTTTGACCTCGGTTCTTGTGCGAAAATGTACGGACTTCAGAAATCGAAGTCTATGCCAAAAATCAGCTCCTTTGGACCATGTGTTGACCAAAGTCAACGCTGGTCAAACCTGCGATGGAAACCCTAGCTGCAACAGAAATATCTTCGACCTTCTTTCCACGTGTGAACCGAAGTTACCGAACTAATCAGAAGAGGAGAGAGAATGTGTGAGGATGAGATAAGTGAAATGTCCTCCAACGTTGACTCTATTTATATCAATCACTGAGGGTGTGTGACACATTTGCTGGGGTACAAAACCTTAAAGCCGACTTGCACATATTTGAATGTATTAGAAAATAAATTCAAAATAAATGTTCTGCTCATCAGATTAAGATGATCTTTAGATCGATCTTACACCTCTCCGAAGGAGGAATCTAATAAAAATACTGGTATCTTCATCTGAGCATCACAACATAGAGTTTGGACCTAGTTGTCCAATTTTAACACACATGCATTCCACAATACCCAAAAATCGTTTTGGGAAATTCCACCCAGGGAAGATTTAATTAAAATAATTAATTATTTTTAATAGATAAGTCTAAACTTAGGAAAAGGAAATAATTAAAAGTTATTAATTAAATCGGGTGTGAATCTTCTAGATGAGTCCAAGCTAATCTTAGCCTTTGATTATGTTTTAATCTTAGCCGTGGATTTGTCAATGAGAGATTATAATAAGGAGCTCAAATTATCGAGTGAGAGATCTAGAGATCGAATTCTCAAGAGAGCAGTGTAACAGTTGCTGGACAGAGATCGAGTTGATTTCTTGCAGTGACGGGCAGGGATGCTTTTCCGGTGGAAGGTTTTCCTGATCCGGAGAGTGCAAGGTAGATAAGGCATAGAGAAGTCCAGAGAGGTTGCACAGTGCCACGCAGAGGCAGCACAGAGCTACGTTGAGGCAACGCAGAGCTTCAGAGGGAGTCTAAAATTCTGCTAGGAAACAGTTGAGATCTAGTGCCAGAACTTTGGTTACCACCATGATCTTCTGCAACAACCAAAGTAGGATTTGTCTTTCAGAGAATCTCGTGTTCCATGACCGCTCCAAGCATATTCATATCAGGTACCACTTTATCTGGGATATGGTACAACGGGGAGCAGTAAGGCTCCATCACATTGGAACTAATGAGCAGTTCTTAACCTTCCATGAGAGACTTGGAGTCATGGAAAGACCCTCCTATGAGGGTCCCCACATGTGTTGGACACTGAGCTTTGGGAGCTCCTGCGGGCTAGGGGTACTTCTTGGAGCTATGACCGACCATAGGGTGAGTGGTTCACCTTCCCCTGTGACACCCCATGATGGTTGACATGTGTGTAGGGTGAGTGGTTCACCTTCCCCTACAATTGCGGACACATGTATGTAGGGTGAGTGATTCACCTTCCCCTACTGATGATGACATATGCATAGGATGAGTGGTTCATCTTCTCCTATGGCATATGAGCAAAATGAGTGGTTCATCTTCTCCTATGGCATATGAGCAAGATGAGTGGTTCACCTTCTCCTGCGGATCCCCCAGTGTATGATGCATTTAGGCATCTGTGTATGGACATGTTGATGGGACGCGGTTCATCCTTTCCCCACATGTAGGATGCTCATTCCTATAATTGATGGTTGACATGTCGATGGGATGTGGTTCATCCCTTCCCCACGAGTAGGATGTTTCCTACGATTGATTGGTTGGCTTGCATGTAGGATGTGCTTCATCCTTTCCCTACTCTTAGTGGTTTGCATGCATATAGGATGTGGTTCAACCTTTCCCTACGTGTGATTGTGAGCAAGATGTGATATATTCTTTCCCTGCTAGTGTTTTTGTATCATCCTACCCTTGGGAAATGAGGATAGAGACCATATCACTATCGATGGATGCATCGTGTACTGCCGTACTCTCTATGCTAAGATGCATGGTGTTCAACAACTTGATCTAGGATCAAGTCTGATTGAGGTTTTACCTTTGGACTGACTTTGGGTCAGTGGAGAGTGGCAAGGTCTTGTGACTCACTCTCGATCAATTCATCTTCACTATTTCTTCATAGTTCAGCAATGTATAGTAGAGCAGTGTAGGGATGACAGAGATAGTACAAGTTGACAGATGGATTGGGAGGTGGTTTTCTCCCTAGTTGAGAGGGAGTGTTAAAATTGGAAAATATGGCCAAACTCCACCTTGGACAACTCATATAATGGAGATGATATTTTATTGGATTCCTCTTTCCGAGAGGTGCAATATTGATCTAAAGATCATCTTGTTTGGATGAGAAGAAGTGTGATTTTGAATTTATTATTCACACGTGTAAATTGTCAAGGTTGGCCAGAATCTAATGTAGGCTCATGAAGCCCAACAGATGTGTCTTTACAGCCTCATCAAACTGTATAAATAAGAGTGACCTCTTGCCTCATTTGGACATCACTCACTCACACATTCTTCTCTCTCCAAATCTGGTTGGTTCGTATAGCTTGGGTTCTCTCTCTTCCTCTCTCACACGTGTGGCTGAAGGACGCATTTCAGGAGCAGAATTGCAGACCGAAATTGCAGAGCATTCGCTGAGGGTCAAACCTTCCTCTTTGACTGCATTTTTCAAGCAGAAATTCCGATCTCTAGAGGTCGCATTCTTTGGCACAAAAAATGAGGCATTTGGAGAATTTTGACCTGCGTTGACCGCAGGCTTGTTTAATCGCAGTGTTGACTGAAGTTGACCAAGTTTGACTAAAGTTTCAGGGACTATTTTTGGGCTGACCTTGACTCATCCTGGAGGTCGAGTTGATTGACTTTGACCGAGCCGTCTTGGGGATGTTTTGCTACTGATTTGACCAGCATTGACTTTCTGGTTAGGGCTTCTGGTTGACTACTGCTAACTGTTGTTATGACAGGGCTAATTTGACAGTGTTGGGCATGTAAAATTGTATTATGTACTCTCTCTCTCTGCTGAATTATTGAAGGATAACAAGAAGAATTTGATCAAAGGGTTTTCCCCACATTAGGATTTTTCCCTAGCATCAGTCAAATATTGTGTCCTCTTGTCTTGGCTTGTCTTCTTCTTATTTTTTATGTTCTATTTGCATTTACTATCAATGTTAATGTGATTGCTAATCCAGAAATTGATATTGGGCTTATAAGAAAAATTGAAGTAAATTGCTCTTAAGCATAAAACATACCATTGTTATCAAAAATTAACAACATGTCATTATGAAGATGTTACTTTTCAACAAACTAGAAATATGTATGGCCCTAATTGAAACTTGCACTTCCTCCGGAAATTCGTTCCAGTGATGAACTCTGCCTCCTGCAAATCTACTGAGCAACTCGCACCTCCTCCGACACCTATCTCTGGTAACTGGAAATTGTTTGTTGCCTAGTTATGCACATTGACTAATTCTCCCTGCTTGGTACAGCCTCACTGCAGAATAATTCAACCTCCCTTCCTCTCCTGGAATGTTGGAATCTCTATGGAGAATTTCTCCTTAAATTCTCTTCCCAATCTCTTTGTTGAAAGTTGAAACAATGTTACTAGTGTCTCCCTCTATGCCCTTGCTATCACTACAAATCGTTATCTCTGAGTGATTTCCAATGCCCCATCAACTTGCTCTTATAATCTCTCGTTGAGAAACCAACGACCACAATCTAATCTCAATTGATGGCTAAGATCATCTTGACCCCATCAAGTGACCTTTTTCAGAAGTCTCTAGATCAAAACCGATTTAGCTCAATTAATTTGATTTGCTTAACCGATTTTTCTAAGTTAGACTTACGAAAATAATTAATAATGGGCTAATTAATCTAATTAAGGCATTTTCCTTCGAAAATTTTTCTGGGTCTTGGAGATAATTATCCTCCTGTGTTCCTTAGCCTCTTAGACACCATAGAGACTAGAACACATGTTCGTTGATACCAAAAACTGACATGAAAATGATACTTGTGTGAAGTATTTTGATGGCTTTGACATTGAATATGGTCCACCTTGATGCTCTTATGGTTCTTATACCCATGATGTTGATCTCACTTGATTCTTTGAGTGTGTGTTATATGATTCATCCAAGTGCAGCCAGGATCCCTCGATAGATGATATGATACCTCTCCAGCCTTTCATAGATGATGTCCAACCACTTTGATGATGAAGCAGTTCTCTTTGACAGAGAATGTTGGCCACCTTTTAAGGGATGTTGACCTTGAGGATGAATTGGCACAAATGATGAGACCCTTTCTCATCCTCAAAACCTTGAACATTGTTGATCTAGCCTAGGACATTGCCTGGAGACCAGGCTTGCCCATGAGATGATAGGACATGCCCAAGATGACATTATACCCTCTTGATGGATGTTATTTCTTTCTTGGTAGTGATTGATGATGATGATGACTTGATATCCCTCTGGAATGGATTTCACGCCTTCTACCGAAGTCACATCATGCCCTGGCATGATGATGTCACCCTTATAATGTATTTAATGATGATAGTGGATTACTTGATGATGATGTTGGTCTCGAGATGTTTTTCGTTGGTGATCAGGAACCATTTTGATGAGGAGACATGAATTTTGGAGATGACATCGTCCTTGGAAGCTTTTAGACCTATTACCACAAAATCTAGCAGGCCTTAGAGAGGGAAACCCTTCAAGAAAAGAGCTAGACAAAGTGTTAACAATGGGGTAGAGGCCCAATGTCACCTCAACCAAAACCCCCCTTTATGGACTTTCACAGATTGGAGGATTCCCAGTAATGAGAGGGATCACTTCAAATAGATATGTTAAGTATATGGCATAGAATGATCTAGCTAGAGCTCAATCAAGAGAGAGGCTCAATAATGGCTCAAGGCTTCAAAGAAGTAAAACGCACTCAAAGAAAAGCCATAAAAAATAAGGCTCGTGACCTAGGGTTTCAAGATTTTTCTTTGGTGATAGGTATTCCCAAGGTCAAGGCTCGAGGGAAAGGGTTTCTTACAATGATATTCAACTAAGCCGAGGCTCATGAAATCCTCAAGAAAGCCCTTAAGTTGAGGGGAAAAGGATTTCCCTCTTGGAGCAACACCTATGGAAAGAGATTTTATGGATGAAATTTGAGTATATGCCCACCAAATTGATAGGTTAGGTAGCCTAGACCTATCTCTTGATGTTTAGGCTCTCAAATCATCAAAAATCCTCCTCAAAATTTCGTTGCAAGCCCTAAATTTTCACCCTTGCCTTAAAAGGACCGAATTTAACGAGAGAAATTTATGGAGAAAAGTTTGGGATGATCACCAAATACTTCGACTAGTACCATGTCCTTTAGGCATATGGAATTGTGGATGTGATAGATAAGCCAAATTTGTTGCTAAGGAGATCGAAAATTGATGCCCTAGGTACCAAAATTTTAGCATTTACCCACTCTATGATAAATGGAGTTTGATGACGAGTTACAAGAATTCCTCCACCAGAAACGTTCATTACATTTTATACAATGAGTAACATATGAAATTCTAAACTAGACAACCTTTAAAATTTATTTTCAACCAGTTAGGGCATAATCAAGCATAATCTAGAAGCAACAATTCCATATATTAGACAGATTCAAAATGATGATCTTCAACAATAGACACTTACAAGATAACATGTAGTATATGTTTGTTGTTTATGGTTGGGTAGCATCATATAGGTGTTCTAGTCTCAACTTTGGTCAGAGAGGCTTAGAAACACAAGAGCTTTAGAACCCAGAAAAAGTTTTAAGAGAAAACACCTAGAGATGGCTTAATTAAATTAATTAGTCAGTAATTAAATATTTCCTGACTTAGGAAAAATGATTAATTAACAAGAATTAATTGAGAAAGGTGATATTTCTCTAGAAACTCACATGGATCAACTCAGGAATGATCTTAACCGTTGATGGGGATTTAATCATGGTCATTGGTTTGCCAACGGGAGATTATAAGAGGAGGTCGATGGGGTTGGAGTGAGACACACTTGAGATCGATTTTCCTTGGCAGATCAAGCTATCCAGCAGCAGTAGGGAAGAGGAGTTTGAGCCAGAGGGGATGAAGAGTTAGTGAGGGTAGAGATAGTGTGGCCGAAGGAAGATTTCCAATTCCGGAGAGGCCACGTCAAGTGACAGAAGTGTTCCACAATGAAGCTGCGCAGTAGCTTCAACAAAGCAGTTCAATTCAGCTGAGAGATGTTGAGAATTTGGTAGGGCAAAGTTTAATTCAATTCTCTACTTAATAATTACTTGTGAACTCATTTATCTTATTTAGACCTTCTCTTTATTAGCTTATTATGTCTTTCATCAAGTCAACTATCAAAACACAAGAGACACAAGTTTTAGGCTCTTCAAGCCAGGGCCAAAACCTCTCCCTCTTGGAGAGGAAAACCCACAAGTAATTCCTCTTATAGATCTTCAATTGACAAATACCATTACCATGACCTAGACCCTTGACTTTAGTATGCCTCCAAGACCTTGTCACTGATCTTCTTGTCTTTTCCTTGCCGATCCTTCTGCACTGCACTGCTCTGCACCAGTATTAGGAAAAAATTGGTTCCTAGTTAAACTATCCTTGGCCTCCTTATTATTGATCTATCCTTCAGCGCTCTAGAGACTTCTTCCTTGATGTAGTATATACTTCTGAGATATAGATCAAGACTTATGAGTAGCCTTACCTTACTGCTGTAGTGACCTCTTAAAGTATACTTGAGATGATTGTTCTCCTTCGCACTGTGTAACAGATTCTTCCTTTGATGAGATAGCCCTCGGTCTATCTTGTCTTCAGCCTTCAGTCCCTTCTTCGCTCTATCTTACAGTCCTTGAAATAGACCCAAGACCGAATGTGAAATCCATTCTCTTCACTGTAATGCCAACCTTCTTTGCATCATACTTCATATCTAAACTTCGCACTGTGATCTCAGAGCATCACCGAATTGTATTTAACCCTTAACTCTTCGTTGTAATACTCTTTCTCCACAGACTGTATCTCGCACTTTTTCACCTCAAACTAATACGAAAATATCAAAGACATCCGAACTGTTCTGTTGTAATTTTTGGATCTCAGAGTATCACCGAACTGTATTTAACCCTTAACTCTTCATTGTAATACTCTTTCTCTACAGACTGTATCTCGCACTTTTTCACCTCAGACTAATACGAAAATATCAAAGACATCCGAACTGTTTTGTTGTAACTTTTGTGCAGTTCACTGGGGTATTTATAGTGGTTGGGCACAGGTAATTAGCCGACCTGTCTATGAATAGTTGTCACTACATCAATGAGTGGCCTTTATAAGTGTAACAACACTTCATATACATGACTCTAAATTATACATTAATGACAAGATGACAAATCCCCAAAAGACATTAGGAAGAAGTCTTTGACCTATAATAAAAACTCCTTGCTCATGAAACCCATGAGGCAGGCTTTACAAAAATACATTTTATTATCTTTGTCTTCTTCATTACATAAATTCATAATTACATAGTCATTATGAAGACCGAACCTAGTTAGACTTTCCAACAAGAGGGAGATCGATTCAACTTCCAAAGACCGGGAAAGTCTTCCAACGGTCCGAAGAGTCACTTCCAGCAACAAAGACAGGCAGGACAGCTTGATCTGTGGCTGATCTAAGCCACACATGTGAGGATTTGCATAGAGGCAGTGCAAAAGGCCCTGCGTAAGGGTTGGGCAACAAGTTTTCAGAGGGAGCTAGAGGAAGAATTTGCTCATGGATTGAGAGAATTTTCTTCTAATTATTTTTGTCAAATATTTGTTGATTGTATAGCCAGTTGGGAATCCATAGATTGTACTCAAAATTTCTCACTGCTGCATAATAATAAAACCCTCATCTCTTGCAACGGTTTTCCCACATTGGGTTTTTCCAAGGACAATTGTCCAAAAATAACTGACATGTTTTTGTGTGTGTGCATCTATATTTCTCAGTTCCTGTTTATTTTCAACAACGTTTCTATTTGTGAAGAAATTGCAATGTGATTAATTCGATATTTTTCCATAACAAAATAAACTGCATAATTAATCAGTTAGAAGAATCAATTCCAGTTGCTGCATTTCAAGGAAAATTTCACTGTATATCCATCCATTCACCAAAGAGATAGCTCCAAAGAAAATCCAAAATAGATTCCAAACATCAAAATGCATTCCAAGAATCTCCAATAGCCAAGAAGGAACAAGTGTGAATTCTCTTATGAGGTCCAAATTCTCCAAGCAATGATGATGAGAGAGTGAAATGATGGGAAAAAATAAGTGGGGTTACAAGCCAACCTCAAGGCCTCGGGAGGTTTCATTGGACAAGAGTCAAAGACTAACATCCCGGTTGAATTGAGGGAACAACAATACAGTCAAAATCATTCAATCATCTAGATCGCACTTGATTCATATTAGTATGCCCCTAAACATTAAGTAAAAGAACATGATTATAAAATGGTTAAAGTACCTATCGATGGAAGACCCGCCTTCCTTCAAGGAGGAATGCCGAATGGGAGAAAGAAATATGACCAAAGCAATATGTGGGGGATTTATGGCATCATGTCACATGCTAATCAATAGGGTTGCTAACTGGTGGGAACAAGAATACAATTGAGATCGGCCAATCATCCAGTTTTCCCCATAATCCATATCAATATGCCCATAACATTAAATGAAAGCACATGATTGCAAGAATGGTTAGAGTACCTACCGAGAGATGACCCACCTTCCTTCAAGAAGAAATGCCAGATGGAAGAGAGATATGACTGGAGCAAAAAGTGGAGAACTCTAGCATAGTGTTATGTGTTGACCATCACAAGGCTACTAGGTAGTTGGTTGTCAAATGAGGAGAAAAAAATTCTCCTATGGGTTACACACTTTTGGTGGGTAATAGTCCACTTAAGTGCCACATCATACCCCCTTTGAAGGCATTATTTCACTCGTGGGGGATCTTTTGTCAGAAAAGTTTTCTTCTATGGGTTATCCATTTTTGTTCGGTGACAATCCAATTTAATGCCACATCACACCCTTTGACGAAATTATTTCATTCTTGGGGGTCTTTTGTCATTTAATTATTGTACATGTGACTTCTATAGCCCACATTGATTGTATTTTTAGAATAATTAATCAAAGAAGAGGGATTTTTCCCCTCTATAGGCTAGATTAGGGGCTTTTACTCAAGAAACTAATATTTTATTCTAAAAGAAAGTTGAGCAGATCATGTAAATAAAGATTATTTAATCAAAGAAGGGGGCCTTTTGCCCCTCTATAGACTAGATTAGGGGCTTTTACTCATGAAACTAATATTTAATTATAAAAGAAAGTTGAGCATATCATGTAAATAGACATGCGCTTCCTTTCATTTTCTCATGGTTGGATTGGGGGAGAAATCCCTTAAGCAAGTCTGAAATTTCTGAAATTTGTTGGAGTTCTTTTGTCTTGGATGTGGTTCTATGGATGGAAGACTATTGTGCTTCACTAAGGAGATGATTTGTGGATGAATTTTTGCAATTTCTTGATGATTCATGGCTAGGGATTATGGATGAGCAATGGTTCCTTAAGTGGTCTCTCCAAGTCTTGTGTATTTATTTGTTGAATGTATTAAGTGCACATGTGCTTATCTAGTGGCACTGGTGCATTTTGCTTGTATTTTTCTTCGATAGAGCTTAGCTTGTAAACCCTAGGAAGAGTTCTAATGGAGAACCTTCCCTTGAAGTTGTATTGCAGCTTCTAAAAGGTAATAGGAAGATCTTCTAGGTTTAAAAGTGGACAACCTTAGTCACAAGCCTTAGCCCATTCATTACCTTCTCAAGGGAGACCTAGTTGACCCCATATGCCCAATGAAAAGACACTAGTCCCTAGTCGTACCATCAAAATTCCATACCCTAAAGTTTCACCAAAACCATTTTGTTAGATTTACTCTTAATATCACATTAAAACTCAATGCCTAAAATCCTAGCAATTTTAACTTACAAAGCCCCCCTTCAGCCGAAGGAGAGCTGACCTAAAGTGACAGTGTCCCCCTCTTAGTTTCTCTCAAATCACCTTGAGCTTTTCAGACTTTATCTCAAAAAGTGCGAGTTTGTGTGGATAACAATTATAATACATGTTCACAAATGTTTGTCATGCTAAGTCTTATGAAAAGTCATTTCAAGTACATAATGAATTACCCTTTGTGATCTCATGTACCTTGATGATTATGCAACGACAACCATACCACCTCAAGGACTGAATGGTGAAGTCTATGATCTAATTTTTTTTTCCAAATTACTGTGGGACCATTTTAAGAACCATTTTGCTCCAGCACCTGCTATAATGAACACAATGCTTTAAGGCACTATGGCCCTAGTATGAAATGAACATGTCAATTACAAAGTAAAAATACTAAGCAGGTAACAGGCAATGCATGATTATGTGTGCCATGCACAAAGCGTGTAAAACTGCATCACACCTGAAAATAACTGATCGTCTGAAGGTTGTATGTATCGAAACCTAATCATCTCATCCATATAAATCATTTTGTTTTTGTCCTTGTACAAACACTGACTATATTTCAGATGACCAAACTCCAAGTATTCAAAGATTAATTTTTCAGTGATATTAATTGTCGTTGGCTGCAACTAAGCAATTTCGCAAATTTTCCGAAAACTAAAATGAATGCCATCACCAATTTTGGAATAATTTAAATGTAGTCGTGTGCTTTCCAAGAAAAGAAACCTTTTATGCAATTCTCCAAGCATCGAGCTCGTGGAATGTATGCAGCCCTGTTTAATTCCATGGGACACAACTGTGGTTTCAGGAACATTAATAAAACTGTTTACTTTATTCTATCCCTTCTTTATCAATCTCAGAACTCGAAGAATCATACTAGAGTTGTGATTGGGCCAAAAGCCAATATATGTCCATACTGCTCTAACGGTTCCACACTAAACTGAATCTGCATCTAGCATTGACTTTATGAAGCCTAAAAACTCCACTATTAAAAAGAGATCACACACCATCCTAAAATCTAAAACAGCTGCAAGGCAACATAAGAATAGATTCAATAGATATTTGCAACTGAAACAATTTTTCCAACTGGAGTGACAAGCATCTCGTTGAGCACTCTTATAACCCAAACCCATTGCAAAAAAAGAACAAAAATGCAAAAAGTTAAAATCCAATTTAAGTTAAGCATTACCTGAGATAGCAGGAGTAAAAATTCCATCACCGATGACCATGCAAGTGCCAACAAGTACAAGAAGAAGAAGTGCATTTTGACGGTCAACTTTTGCTTCCAGCCATTTCTTTGTTCTTGCAGCAAATGACTTATCTTCAATCTTTCGCCTGCTATAAGTTGTGAGTTCTTCATCTGTGCGGTGTTGATTCGGAATAGTGTTCACGTTAACATGCCGACAGAGTAATGAATACAGAGCAAATGTTCCACCTACATCACAGAACCAGTGATATCTTACAAACCCTTGTTAAGATTGCATTTTTATGCATACTAAAAAGCAAGTGACAGGAAAAGAAATTAGATAGCTTTATAAACAGAATGGCCAAGTGAATTTATCAAAACAATTAACAGAAAGTTCTAAACTAAACGTTGGAATTGTATATTGGGTTTGATTAGAATCACCCAATGATGCTTAGAATGTAAGCCTAATGGATAGTTACAAAATTCGCAAGGGCCAGGAAGATGCAGGGCATTTTGATTTTATCATATGCAGTGTCCTATGTAAATCCATATTCTCATGTTACCTTCTCCGTTGTCATTGGCCCTCATGACCACAAAGACATATTTCAGAAGAGGAATTAGAGTCAAAGTATATATGATTAGCGACAGAGCCCCCATCAAATCTTCAGGATCATTGACACCATCAGGAAATGTGCTGTTAAAAACATATAGAGGAGATGTGCCCAAGTCTCCATAGACAACCCCAAGGCTCTGAAATGCAAGACGCAGAACCATCAAACCCGACAACTCCTGCACATGAAATACAGAGGATCAGGATTTTACTGCTTTTTATATTTGATAATTGCTAACAAGGACTTTAACAGCTAAAGCTTCACGATAGCTATTTACCCCGGCCAACCTGTCAGGGAATTTATGGAAATAATAGTATATACTATATTCCAACGAAGCAATTTAAGATTGTAAATGCTATTCAAGATTCCAGTTATTGTGATTTGTAAAATGGTTCACTCTATCTATCAGATTAGGAAAGGAAGAATCTGCTACAATGAATGTGCATCCTGTGAAAATATTTTATGTTTCAGAATCATTTAGCTGCAATTGAATTGTTGTTCTTTTCTTTGTGAAATTTGATTGTCCTTATTTCAATTGAAGTAGTCCAATAAAGTTTCTATGCTCTAATTTAATCTAATGTTGAGTTAATTAATTTGGAGTTAGAGGTTAACTGTTTTATAACATATGGAAGTATAAAGCACTCATCGAGATCATATTATATATTTGGCTTGTTTGGCAAAATCGAACTCTCACATGGGAAAACTTGCTGAGAAGGGGCTATTGTGGTCCGGGTAGATGTGCCATGTGTAAAATGGACATGGATACTAATACACATATGCTGTTAGAATGCCCAATTGCAATACAAGTTTGGACTCATAATGTTAGAATGCCCAATTGCAATACAAGTTTGGACTCACATTATGAGGCGCAGCGAAATACCTTTTAGGCGCTTTGGCTTCAAAGAAGAGTGTCTAAATGGTGGATTCAAAGGGGGACGGACTGAAAACGGTTCATATATATATATATATATATATATATATATATATATATATATATATATATATATATATATATATATATATATATATATATATATATTGGGAGATATGGAAAGCAAGGAATAAGATCAATCTTTGAAATTCATGAGGCAGATTATTACTAGATCATTATTAAGGTTTGTGCTTGGCTAGATTCACAGGGTACAGGCAGGTTTGTGCTTGGCTAGATTCACAGAGTACAGGCAGACACACTGCGCACAAAGGACCTCTCATATCGACTCATGCCACCCCTATATCTTTCCCTGCTGGATTTTTTGATGGAGCCGCACAGCATGGGAGATGCTGGTGTGGTGCGTGGCTTAGGATCAACAACAGAACACACTACAAGATTTCTTGGTTTGCTGGAGTGGGTACAAATACCAGGGTGGAGGCTGTGACGCTCTGGGGATGACTATGGTTGGCCAGACAAAAAGATATTGACCTGATAGATATCTATGGCTACTCAAAATCCACCATAAATAGGTTCTCACAAAACTCTACTTTGCACTTACTCAGCGATCTAACTGGATTGCTTATATAAATTTTCTCATTCAAACCTTCAAACAGATCACTTTTCAGCATATTTACAGAGAAGCAAACACAGTAACGGACTCACTATCGAAGCATGATCTCAGGGAGGAGGCGGAAAACATGCACTACTCTCACATGGAAGACAACATTATCTTGGCAGAAAGATATTTTAAATTGCCATAATTTATACTATTAGTGTCTTCGGTTTAGAGCTTTTTGGAAAATATTTTGTTACGGTCCAAATAGATCATTATTATAAGGCAACAGAATGAACTGTTGGTTTATGTGAACAAATTATGATATGTTGGGTTATGTGAACAAATTATGATATGGTCTGATAGGATCTTGATCTGGTATTTGATAGCTGGTATATAAAGCGGAAATGTTTGTAAATGATATGCATTTTGTTATATGGCTAATACATAATTTTTTTTCAGAGGAAAAAAAACATCTATATTATATTGATAATAACAGTACATTGACATAATATTAATCCTCGACATAATATTAATCCTCATGTAACAGAGGAGAGACATCGATATGTGCCATCTTTTAATATATCATTTTCATAGAAATGAAAAGATCATGTCGAAGAGGCCCAATTAATAGGGAGTGGAGAGGCCACTCAACACCTATGGCTAATACATAATATAAACCAGCTGTTTTTTCACAGCAGCCATAATTTCTGATTTTTTATTTTAACTCACCTTCCTTACGTCCATGCCTCTGATATGTCCGGCCTCTGTATCTTCAATGGGCTGATCTATTTTCTGATCCAGAGACCACATGCGCCCTTTGTGACTGCCATTCATTTCTAGCTCTTCGTCAATCTCTGTCTCCATTTTCTATTCTGCTGCTGTTGCTTCGCTGTCTCAGATTGAGGAGGGTGAGTTTAGCGGGAATCGAACCTTATACCACACCATACCAATCATCGTCATAATTATTATTATTATTATCGTCCAGACTTCTGATCGACAAATTTGCAGGGGCTCCTTATCCGCCGCCTCTCGCGTGTTGGCCGTGTTCACCGGCCATTTGTGTGGCCGGCCGGAATCGATTCATGGTCGATCGCTTTCCATTTCTTGGCGTCCACAAAAGTTCCTTCGATCATGATTATTAAAGCAACGTGACTATAAACGACTACAATTGCATCCACACACGTTGCATTCCATGTCACAGCAGAAATCGCTGACGTAAGCAGCACGTCATGGCCGGGCATTTTCCGTCGCGACTCGCGACGTAAGCAGCGTCAAGATCATGCACGCTCTTGCATTATTGGGATTTGAGATAATTAAGGTGGGGACTATTCCTTTAGAAATTATTGAAAAAATGTAAAGGGAAGGGTGAATATTAGGTTCTGGCCGATCTTTAATCATGGAAATTTTTATCACGAAAATATATTTTAAAGTTCAAAAATTTTGGTGAATTTTATTAGTTTTTAATATGTAAATTGTAAATTTTTTGTTTATATTTTTATAGAAATATTTGGATTTCCAATAATTTTATATTCATCAATATAATATTTGGGCGATTAAGATAAAATATTATACTATAAAATATAAGCGAATCATTTAAAACAAAATGAAAATTGACAATTTTTTTTTAGAAAATTAACCCATCTACAAATAAAAATCTCGAAAATTTTAGTTACCTTTAACTACACTGCAAATCACATTAAATGAAAAATTTCCATATAACTAAAACTTCACTTTCATAATGATGAATAACCACATTGACTTAGCATTATATGCTTATCTAAAATTGTGTGAGCAATATACATTCAACGAATTATTCATATGATGTAACATTTAATGCTTGGTCATTGAGATAAGAATGGTATAAACAATTCCTTTAATATAATATAAAATTTTATAATAATATAAAAGTTTGATTATAAAATAACATATTTTTACAATAACTTATAATTAAAAGTTATATATATTAAAATATGAAATAAATAAAAAACAATTCCTCTTGGAATAATGCGTCTTGCCGACCTTTTCAATTAGGTTAACAAAACGATGCGTGTTGCCTCTGCATCTCATTATAAATAGAATATAACATAAACTAACTATTTATATAAAATGATTAAGGGTTAATCCGTCATACGCAACTTTGACCAATTTTGGATTACCTCTTAATTGTTCATGTGTTTATCTTTTTACTTACTATTTATATAAAATAATTAAGGGTTAATCCGTCATATGCAACTTTGACCAATTTTGGACTCCCTCTTAATTGTCCATGTATTTATCTTTTTATATATTACATATAGTAAATTACTGCCAACTCCACTTGCCTTGGTGTTAAGAGAATCTCATATATACTGAAATTAAATTTTAAACGAGACTAAATTACTACCAACCTCACTTGCCTTGGAGTTAAAAGATTTTCTAATGATAATAATGATAATGATGATGTTTAGATGCACAAAATTTGATTTGGACTTGGAAAAAGGAGTGACATGTTTATGAATTTAAATGTATGAGAGTGCAAGCTTCTGTGATCCATAACATATTAGATTATAAATCTTTCTGGAAATCACATGGTCCTAAAAATTTTATGTGATTTCCCGAAAGATTTATAATCTAATAATTTAAATGTACTTACTTTTTTCTATCTAATAATAAAGATTTAGTGAAAAAACTCTTAAAATATTTTCATATTTTAAAAATATATATAATTATATTATTTTTATATATTTTTATTTAAAAAAAAAATATATATATATATATATATATTAGGTAATTACTAACAAATTTATGGGGGTTATGAATTGTTTTGGATCACAACAGGAAGATTTGAACCTAGGTCTTTCAAGTTACAACAATTTCACATTTCTAAAATAACCACTTGAGCTACCCATAAGACTAAATTTTAATGTTATTAAGTAAAGTAATTTTAAATAAATTACCACAATATAAATAATATGATTTTAGAAAATTATTTAATTAACAATATTAAAAAGATTAAAAATTTAACTATATTAATTAAAAATGTGTAATATATCAAAATAGAAAAGTTATATATTATTATTTATTTATTATTAGTTAATTGGGTTTATCTAAAATGATTAGGTGGAATAATTGTTCTATTTATTACGATTCTATTTCCACAAGTGATATGTTGAGCTCATATTAAATATATTATTATAATGATTTTGAGCATTGTTGTTGAATCCAGAAATATCAAAGTTTTTATTAAATAAATATAAATATAAATATCAAAGTTTTTATTAAAGAAATATTTATATTTATAAACATTTAATTGTATGAGAACATAAAACTATTCATAACAAAAAGAAAGGAAAATTCTCTTCTTAAAATGTTTCTACTAGATATTTTAAGTTATTAAGATTTAAAGACATTGTCTGTGGGATTTTGGTTAAACCACCATGAGGCGGGCTATTATGACACTCATCACAAGTTCAATTCCCTTCTCCAATACTATAATATTTTTTAAAAAAATAGAATTCTTTGTTCAATTTAATTGAAAACATTAAATACTTATTTTTTAAACATAAAGAATTTTTTTTATGAATAATGGTTATAAATATGATCTAATATTAATAATTTAAGTAATTTCAAATTAATCTATATGAAAATGTAGATAACATGATTGTATTCATTTATATTAAAAAAAAAACTATTATTTACCCATTATTACTTATTATAATAATAAAATAAAAAATTTAATCATTTTATTAAATTATTCAATATTAAATTCTTGTATATTATTTATTAATTATTTTTAATAGAATTATATCATATGAAATTCTTAATGAGCACCCATGGAAGATGTTATAGAGTGAAATGAAATGTAATGTATAGTATAAAGGTCTTCAAGATCCATGGATGATGTCATGGATGATGTTATATAGTGGAACATCCATGGATGATGTTATACAATGAAATGTAATGTATAGTATGAAGGTCTTCAAGATCCATGGATGATGTTATGTAGTGGAATGTTAAAAGGAAGAGTATTAAAAAGATATATAAATTATATATTATTATAATTGTTTTTATTAATTTTTATTTCAAATTATAATATATTAAGTTTTTAATGAACATTTATGGATGATGTTATATAGTAAAATGTATGGTATGAAAGTTTTTATTGTAATCAAGATCAATAGATGATATTATATAGTGAAATGTTAAAAGGAATAGTATTGAAATGGTTATTCAAAACAAAGTTTTTATTAAAATACTATTTCAACTATAAATATTTAATTACATAATGAAGAACAAATCTGAAAAATAATAATAAAAAGGAAGAAAGGTATCCATATTGTTAAGACATTCTTTGTGAAGATTATGGGTTCAAAATCTCTTGGATAGTCTAACTGAACCAAAAAAATAAAAAGGAAGGAAGGTTTTTGTATAAAGGTGTTTTCACCACATGCTTGAGTTTAATAACATTCAAAGGGAGTATTTAAAAAAAAAGGATCAATATTTGTATTTGTCCAAACAAAAAGAAAATAAAAAAAATTCAACATTAATCTTGAAAATCAATTATTAATTCCAAATCCAAATATAATCACTATTTGCAATGGACAATATGAAATTAAGGAACAATTAATGATTATAAATACATATTCAAATTCAATGTTACAACTATGTACAAAAAGAATTTGACATCATTTTATGTTCAACATAGTTAGAAACATTAAATACCTTCATCATAAAGATGGAGAAAAAGTTTGACATTCTAGTATAATAATAATAATAATATAAATATAATATTGCAGGATGTTGTATTGGAGTCAAATTCAAAAGTTTCATCATCGAAATACATTAAAGATATCTAGAAGGTAAAGCCAATACAAAATATACAAAAAAATATTTGACAAGGTTGTCACATTAAAATAAAGATTTTTTCCACCTTAAGAATCATTGTCAAAACTTGATCCATAAATAAATAAATAAGAAGCTAAAAAGTGAAATAAAGTTGCACGAATAAAAAATGGAGTAACTTTTCCACAAATAATCAACAATTGATAAAGAAATAATGATCAACCCTGTTGAAATCAAATGTAAAAATCAAAACCTTGGAGAACACAAATCCGATCCAAATTTTATTGACTACAAAATTGCTAGAAGTATCAACTAGACAAAGGTTACAATAGAAAGATACATGAATGCCTCATCATCATCCTAATAATAAAATCTAGTATTATTCAACAAACTAAACAAAGACAAAATAAATATAAGAAACTGAGTAAAGATTATATTATATTAAAGAGAAGATCAAACATTGAAAGTAATAATTCCCCAGTTTGCATAAGCCATTCCCTCACAACTTTGGAAAAAAGTGAATTAGTGTGATCTAACACTTTCATCTCGAAGCTTATGTGCTTAATGCTTGATAATCATATCATCTCATTTCGTCAACCATCACAGCTTCATGAAACAACATTACAAGTGATGATAAAGACATAAAAATTATCTATAAAATGCTTTGAGGAAAAAACATCCTAAAAATTTGGGAAATAAAATGAGTATAGATATCTCGAATAAATAATAATAATAATAATGGCTCTGAGAACTATGAAAACTCTCACGGTGGTTAGGGTTTTTCCCTAGACAACCATTCCTCTGATGCATGGATCCAACAATCGCCTCCTGCAACGTGGCTCACTCAAGCATTCTGATTAATAGTAAACTCCCAAGTTTCAACAATGACTACCATTTTTCTTGAATGAATGGATGTTGGTTCAACAAATCATATTTCTCAAGTAGATCAAGCCAAGGTTTCTTACAATGCCATGTTGAAATCTAGATATGCTCTTTTGATTGTTCAAGAAGTTCCCGCCTGCAATGTCCCCCTTGAGGATGACGCCTTTAGTTGCATTTTTTCTTTTTTTAGTAAGCTTGGTTTGGTCTATAGATTTAAAGGATTTTGGCTGCGATTGATTAATCTTCATAAGAGGATCTTTGAATCTCAAGAACAAATATCTACCCGATGGCTTGGGGTTTTTTGTTGTTGTTGTTTTTTTATTCTCTTGAGGATAAGAAGCTTAGTTGTGATTCTAGGCCCTGGTTTTGGGGTAGTGTTGGTCTCTTCATGCAACCCTGGACTCCTATTTTTGACCCAGATATGGCATTGATCTCTATGGCTCCAGTTTGGGTAAGGCTCATGAATCTTCCCTTGCATCTTTGTAATCTTCTAATGTTAACTTCTATTGGAAATGCAATAGGAAAATTTTATTGTTGTAGTTCAAAAACTAAGAGCTTTTTTAAGACCACTTATGCTCGAATATGCATGGAGATGGATTTTAATAAGGGTTTCTTTATCAAGATAAATGTAACGACACTAGAATATGTATGGGCTGAGAATCTTGATTATGAAATTGTTTCATTTTGAGGTCGAGCGTGTTATGAAATAGGGCATGTAATAAAAAATTACCCAAGCGATTGTAGAATAATAGAGTCAGGAAAAGTAGCCAGAGGCCCAAATGGTGGGAAGGATCTTAGAGGAACATTATATGATATACGAGGAAAAAGGCCAAAAATATATTTCCAATGAAAATGAGAAGTCAAACAAAATCAAACCAACAAACAGTGAGAAATGGAACATAAATGTATCTGGATTTTGGGAGTATTTTGGAAAAAAGTTAGCTGGAAAGGGAATATTTTTTTGGGGGTGATTTCGTTCTTTCTTAAGGATTTGGATTGAGCCATCGTGCTCAATTTCAATTCCAATACAAGAGATATTGATATTGCTAAAGAAATGTAACGATTCTAGGTCGAATCCTAGTTCTCTTTTTTTATATAAATCTTCATATGTGTTTCATTAAATAATACTAATGCTAATAATAATGATAATAAAATGAAGTGACACATTAGATCTAAAGGAAATGACATATTCAAGGGACATGACCTATCAACTGGTGTGACTAGTCAATGTTGTAAGTACACCATCACATGGCATTGTATCATAAAATTTATTAAATCACATATATATGTTTGTCCTTATACATTTTGACATATTGTCTTCTTCTTCTTATTTCTTTTTTCTTTTTGGTTTATGTTTTTTATGTTAGGTATTTTTTTAGTAAATTGATTTTGTTAATTTCACTCACTCAAATATACTAACAATTCTATAGTTTATAATATGTTTATAGCTCATGGCTCATGAGATACAATCTTTACTCAGACCAATATTTTATACAATAATACAATAGGTTTAAGGGACCATGTATGTTTGTTCACTAGGTGTAAATTCATCATTTGTAACAATGTTAAGCAAATTAGAGAAATTTCGAGGTTTAAAATGGGTCTCATAATGAAAATAATAAAATGAAAAATTCATTTTTTTAAATGAAATGAAAAGAACTACATTTTAATCATATTTTTTACTTATTTTGATATGTGTTTACTAAAGTTTTAAGTAGAAGCACTTATCCAATGAGTGCCCACTCGATATACCTTTGATAGGCATGAGATTAAAAAAAAAACTAGAAATACATGAAATAAATGTTTTTTATTTAAATAAATAAAAATCGATGGATATAGAGACATTCAAAGGTTAAATCATGTTAGGGTGGCTCAGGTAAACTTGAATTAGTCAAGTTACTGGTGGTTTTCAAGCTCCAGGTTTATGAGAACCCATGGTTTTCCCCATAGTATTAATTTCTAATGTAGCATATTTAAAGGCCAAAACATTCCATGTTATTTTCCTAGTGGCCATCAAGATCCCAAGAAACGATGTATTTAGACACCACCACTTCTATCAGTGTTTCGTGATCCTAGAATCGATATCAGAGTTGTGGTCAAAGTTGTTGTGTGTGTCGATCAGAATGATAAAGAAATGGCATAGAGGAAGTCATGGTGTGTAGCTCCATAACATATATCCACGAGGATTAGGACCTAGGAAATTCCAAAGAATTTCAAACGAGCACATAAGATTTTCATTGATTATATGGGAATATTTTTCTAGTGTGGACTGTGGAGGAGTTGAAGCAAGAGGTATTTAGTTATGTGCAGCAACTTAGAACTCATAAGGAAGAAAGAGAAAAATGCAAGTAAAGTTTCAACAAAGAGAAAGATATTGGGCATTGAGAGTAAAGACTCAACTTTGGAGAGAACTACCAAAGAGGATGGTGAGGCTGGAGGCGGTGACTGCATGTGTTAACTAGCCAAGGATAATGAGATATTATGTAGTGCCTAAAGAGATTCAAATCCCTTACATCAAGGATGATGAGCATTTGTATCTTGATGGATATGAATGGAGCATAATGGGTCACAATTTCAATCCCAAGGAAACTAATCCATTTACATTTCTAAGGAAGGAGTTATTGTCGTGGAAACATGACCAAGGTTCAAGGCGTGGAGAATTTTATTTCTAAAGAAAAATACATGGCGATCTATTTGGTAATGTTGGCAAGAGGAGTGAATACTGAAAAGTCAAAGGACGGAGCTAAGGAGTCCGCTAATTTTGGAACAAGGGACACGAAGGAACCTGTTCCTGAGCCTCGATTGGATGATTTTAAGATTATGAAGAAGTGAAGGACAACACTTACGATGTAATCGAGAGGAAAAAGGAAGGCCTTCAACAATAATTCAACAATTTAGATGAAAAAGTAGGTGAAACCAGTGAGCAGTCCAAAGAGAAATACAAAAAAAAAACCAATGTTACTAGGTAGAAGGTGACAAAAATGGGGCAAGTTGTTTCTGATAAATCCATTTAAGCAAGAGAAGTCAAAGAAACAACTGGGGGTGCCACTGAATGAGGAAAATGAACCTTACAATAGGCCGAAGAGAAGGCAAGGGATAAATTTCGTGAAATTGCATAAAATGTAGGAAAGATGAAATATTCCAAGAAGAAAATGGTCAAAGTAGCCCAACAACCCAAGCAATCTTGGGAGGAGGATCAGGAGAAAAATGACATAGTTTGTCTATGTCAAGGAATATAATGGGGAAGAGAATACAGAAGCTTTTGTTGTAGTCATTAAATAAGGTGATAAAGGCATTCTAGAGGTCATATCCCACTAAAAGGGCATAAGTTGTGCTTATGAGATATTACATGCATATGGTGAGTGCGAATAATGTTGGAATTCCAAGTCAAGATATGGATCAATAAAGCTAACGATGTAGTGAGAGAGTGGTCATATGGATGAGAAAATGGAGAAAATTCAATAGTTTGAAGTTTGGTGAAGGAGTCGGCATGTGATGAGAGTTGCAATGGTGTGATAACACTAGTGGAGTGTGAACACCATAAGGGTTTTGTTCCAAGGCAAGTGTATTTCCCTAGGAAGTTGTAAGACCCATATTTTAGGCATCCATGTTGTGTAGGATCACAAATTGTTGTAAGGCATTAAGAATTTGATCAGGCATACATGTGGTGGAATGGTGCATGGATTCATCAAGTTATAGAATGTACCACTTGGATAGGTACCAAGGTGGAAGGTGTACTAGTATCCTAGCTTGAGGGGGGCATGTGAGATCTCAGGTGAGATGGTTGATGAATTATTGGGACTAGGTTAATTTCCTTGAGTCAAGTTTAAGTGGGGTATTATTAGGGTGGTTCAGGTAAACTTAACTTAGTCAAATTACCTGTAGTTTTTCAGCTCTAGGTTTATTAGAACCCATGTTTTCTCCCATGGTATTCATCTCTAATGTAGCCTATTTAAAGGTTAAAAAACTCCATGCTAATTTTTCCTAGTGGCCATTGGGATCCCAAGAAATGTTATCATTAGACACCACTTCTCTTGGTGTTTCTTGATCCTAACAAATCAATACATACATACATACATACATGCATACGTACATATATATATTTGTGTGTGTGTGTGTGTAATTGAATTAATTTAACTCTTTAAGCAATTGAATGCACATACATTCATTATCTACATAAATTAATCTATGTATCTCTAGTTTATTCTATTTCACATCAATTAAAAGGTTGTACAATCAGTACTCGTTAAATGCGAAATTAAACCTTGCATCCAACAAGTGCCTCTACACTTGAAATTTAATTAACCTTATAAGGAGACAAGTCAAAAGTATGATTAAAAAATGTATTTTTTATCCTTTTTTCCTTTCGCTCCAAACTATTTATATATATGGTTGACATCATCATCTTGAATCATATTGGTTCGTTCAAATTTGATGTTGATTGCACAATTTTTAAGGCCTGTTTTTTACCTCAAAATTTCTCTAATGATGCATTACATAATTATATGTTCCTTCGTGATTATTTATAAGCCCTTGATCATCCCCCATAATCCTTCATAAATATCTATGTTTAGTGGTTAAGGATAATTGTGTTGCTTCCAAAAAATTCAATGTTCAACTTTGACTCAAATAACAAATCTTGAGTTTAAGTTAATAACTACTCCATTATTTTGCTCCGTATCAACATAATTATCTTGATTCCCCAATTTTTCCCATGTCTGTATATATGTCACAGTGCTCCAAAATTATATCTACACCTTTCTTCAACATTGTGCCCATACATCTAAGTGTTCATATTCCTTGTGACTAATGTTTTCATGAAATATTCCCAACATATACACGGGAGGCAAGAAAATTTGATTTTGACTTGTTCAAATTTCCAAAATTCAAGTCTCAATTGTAGCTATATGTTATTAGGCATCCTATTTCACACCAGCCACTTGAAATTTAAAAAAAATGCATAAGCTAGCAACTAAAAATAAGAATTCCATAGAATGAATTATAGGATGCACTCAATAATATTTTTTTTTGGAGAAGTAAGGAAATAGGTCTATCAGAGAGAAAATAATTTCAAGAAGAGATGGTGTCTAAAGCCAATATTAAAGTTTCACATAAGCACAAGTAATCATAGCTCAACATAAATAAAACCACGAGAAAAAAGACTTCGATACACTACACACTTCATATATATTTAGATCGACCCATAAGACCATCTTATATGGAACCAATATGTAATAAACTCCCTTGTAGTGATGTAAATGAGCTCCACCTAGATAGGTTATGGTGCATCACAAACTCCTTAAATTCTACCTTATTTTGTGTGCCAATTGACTGATTTAATTGAAATAAGTATTCAATTGAACACACAGTGAACCACTTAGTCGATTGTTTAATTGAATCTTTTATCCACCTATCAACTATTGAATAATTATCATTAGAATATCCATACATTCATTAAACTTGCATAGCCTATTGTTCCAACCCTCCCCCATTGGCACAACTCTTTAAATATTCTAGAAGTTAAATTACTTCTATGCACTCCCCATAATTGTATCTTCTTGAAGCCTAAGTGTAGCCACAAGTTTCACAAAATTAGCTTCTAATAATAGTTTTGTAAAGATATCATCAATGTGATCATCTGTCTTGGAATAAGCAATATTCACAATGTTAACATATACCAAATGTATCAAGTAATGAACATGAATCTTTGTAGGCTTCATCTAATTGTGTGCAATAAGATTCTCCACAACATGTATTACACTTTATTTGTCACAATATAACATTCAATTTCTCAACTAGAAAATCAAGTTCACCCATAAGGTGTTAAATCCATACTGTCTTTTTGCTTTCAGTCACAAAACCATGACATTCTACTACTTTGCTAAAAAATGATGTCGTTGTCTACTTTTTAGAAGACCAAAATGTTAATCTCTAGAAAAATCCCATGTTAATCTTAAACCCATTATTAAAGCCTAGATATTTAATTAGTATATTTATGTTTTTATATTATTCTGTAGCGTAGAACCTTTCATTATACCCTTTGTGATCTCCTATATGTATGGAAAGGAGACCTAATATTAAGATAATCTCATCTTATCCTATACATTGTATTCATTGTTAAATGAGGTTCCCCCTTGAAATGGACTATAGTTATTGGTTTCTTATCATCTTTTAGGAACATGGCTCATAAAAATCGATATCAAAGAATACAAACCTAGAATTTTTCTACTTGAAATCAACGATCTTGGAATTTTCAATATATATATATATATATATATATATATATTTGGGGGAAACATTAGATCATGAATTTTTTAAGCAACCGAGGAGAGATCATTGGCTACATTTAGTAAAAAAATTCGATTCAATTTCCCTACATTTTTGTAGATATACCTTGCGGAATTTAAGGTTTGTGAATAGTCCTAAAATCGGTTTCAAATGAATGATATTGGAATTTTTGCTGTAAATTTCTCCTAGAGAAGTTTCAAGCTATGAAATTTTTAGGGATCTAAGGAGACATACCAAAGAATCTTAGGTAAAATAATTTAGAATTATTTTTTGAAAATTGGACATATGGCACACTATAAAAGTTTGCTCTTGGGAAGAGGTCAAAAATCAAAAAAATTTGGGAAAGTTACCATAACTCTCACTCTGTACGTAAAATTTTGGTCAAACATGTGAAATTGAAAAGAAGACATGTCAACATCCTATAAGGCAAACTTTCAAATTTAGAAGTACTTAAATTTTAGAAATATATTAGGACAAAGGTCAGTCTTCTAAATAATCTACAAATCGAGGTTTTGAAAGGTATGCACCTTATAATTTGCATAACTTTTGATTGGAAGATCTATTTTGGTGATTCAATATTTGTCATAAAGAGGAAAAAAGAGAATAATTATTATTTACACACATGGATTCTAAGGGTTCTTCAAAATTTACTTCACCACTTGAACCTTCAAAATTCTCATCCATAATTCATGAAGAAATAGAAGATGTCTAGTACTAGGTATCAAACTTGGAAAGTTAGTTGTCATAGGTGCAAAAATTAGTGAAAAATATGGGGGAAAACAATGAAGAAGTACAATCTATCAATAATAGATACAAAAATCCACAAAGGAATGAATACAAAAATATGTGAATTCCATAGAAAGTCTTTTCTTAGAAAATATTTTTCAAAAAGGATATGGAGATCTCGAGAAATCGTCAAAATAAGGAGAACAATTGTATTGAAACTAAATAAAATATAAGGAGTTTTTTATCACAATTGGAGAGAGAAAATATTTAATCACATGTTAAATTCTCTTAGGACTATATTTTTCTTTGCTTTAAATAATTGTATTTCTTCATTTGCATATTAAATTCACCCCACAACACCATATCATTATTAAGTTTTACAACATTATTCGATAACATATAAAACTATATAGAATAAAAAAATGTCATCATAAATGCAAGGAAACATAAAGGAACAACAGAAGAATATCATTCACACATAGAGACACTAGGATTGGTTGAAGACCAAAGAAAAACCCACTATGGGGAAAACCCTTTCAAATTATTCTTCTTATTAGATTTTCATTGAATGTTCATCAAAAGAGACTACAATTATATATTCCCTTATCTACAAGACTATCCAAAAAAAATTAACTAAACCATATCCAATAGATGAACCTATCACTACTCTTAATCAAATCCCTGATTTAGAAGCTTGCGATCAACTGTCACTGTCTGCGATCAACTAAAAAATCAAACCCAAGTTTCCAACCGCACATAGATAGTGTATGTGTGTGCGGTTGAAGCCCTCCAACCACACACATGAGCCTACAATTGTGACCAAAAACTTCTTGTGCTATCCCTATGGTTGGAAACCAAAACCCTAGATCTCACGTACGAGCTTTGGACCCTACAATTTTGGACCTGTACAAACCCATATCTGCGAACCACCTCAGAACTGTGCGAGCCAAACCAAAGAAAGAAGAATTATCATGATGATGTCCAAATGAGGGTCATTTGACTTGTATTTATAGCCATCCATGGGTGTCTGATTTCTCTTTTAGGTCGACCTATCCTTTTGTGCACATGTGGGTTTTTCTTCAAAAATATAATTTCCCTTGTCCAAATTGAGCGCTTTAATAGTCAAAATTGGTTCTCTAAAAAAGAGGAACATAGTCCCATAACTTGAATTTTTCACTGAGCTACCAAATTAACACTTCCTCTCAACTCGGGATAAATTCCAACTACATCATGTAATCATTGCAAGTATAAAATCATGGCCTATCTCAAGTATATCATCATCAAATGTTGTCATTGCTCATCTCCGCTCATTTCTGCTTATCCCCACTTATCTCTTGATTTTCTCTGCTCATATTCTGAACATTGTTGAATCTAAAATAAGAATAATTTGACATCAGAGGGGAGTCCAAGCTATCACCCTCAATTCATCAAGGAGCCACTTCTACCACCCAAAATCATCTGCCAATGGGGAGCTTAATGCTATAACTCGGGAAACATAAGAGAGCTTAACATCAGGGAGAACATATCAACCTAAAACCACATTGGGGAGCTTAGTCTCAACCTAGAATCCAATGATAATTAGGAATGTACTATGGGACACTCTCACCCCATGTCATCTCATTGGGGATAAAAGATCTTCCACCTTATTTCGAGCAATAAGAGTCATCGTGACATAGGGGAGAAAACATATTCCACTCTATGTTAATCAATATCCCATCCATCCTATCACCCACTGATATTCCCAACAATGACCTTGAATATTCATGTGGTAGAACACCTGCATCATAATCAGCTTGGGTTACACACCTCCAAGTTCACTCAACTCGTTGGCCAGATTGGGAGTGATAATCCTAGCAAGCCTAACTTGTGGTTATGATGCCAATTGGGGTATACTATATATAGACCAAGATACATGATCAACATCTTCCACCCTATTGGTAATAGATAGGGGTGATACCCTATTTTCTAGAGATCCCTCAACCCCAGTAGCCCTTTGTCTCAATTCCACACCCTGGGAGCTCAGACAGGGGGAAGAGTTGGCTCAGTGTCCTTGATCAACCCTACTCTTTATAGATCAAAAACATATCAATGTGCTCATTGATGGTACCAGCTTAAACAACTCACTGAAGAGTTCAATCATAATGTCACTAAAGCAAAAGTTTATTCTTCAAGTAGGATATCAAATCATATATTATATTAGAACAAATATATATCACAAAAGGATACCTTATTCGTCCTCCCTCTCACGGAGGCAGCAACCACAAGCCTAAGCTTGACGTATACAACAATAATGTCTCAATATATGAAGATATCTCAACCCCATCTATATATATGATTCTCTTCCAATCAGATCCCCCTCCCGAGTCATTGCAATGTATCATTGTTTCATCTATAACTCGTTCAAAATAGTTCTCCAAATATTTTCTTCAACCTGCCTCACAACTAGCCATGCTAGAAACATCATACTCAACCTCGGTCATGCTTAAAACTACAAAATTTTCATCCAAAATATCATGGCAGATCTCATGCTAAAGTAGCACCCATATGTTCTCATCTAATCAATAATGATCCCAAACAACATTAGTGCATCCATGTAGTCATATATCATAGGAATAATATCTTAGACCAAAATTTGATCATCCCATGTGCATATCTCAAAAGGTGCTCAGTGGTAACCCAATGTGTATGAAGCCTCTCAATCATGAATTGAATTAAGTTTTTCTCTGCAAAACATATTTCTAGATGGTTGTTTATAAGTAAAATAATTTTCTTAATCAACTCTCAGTTGCCAATTTATGTCCAACAATATATTTTCATAAATTATTTAAATTCAATTGGAGTGTCCAAGGATTTTCATTTCCTCTTTCCAAAAACTCTTTAATAGCTTCACCATATGTGTGTGTGTGTATTTCAAAATTCATAACGTAATTCATCATGCCTAGATTCTTCATTTAGAACTTCAGAGGTCAACTCCCTCTTAATTTGATCATCATCATTGATTTTCAAGAATAGACCACCAAAATAAAAGGCATGCCACTTTGAAGTAGATGTTCATTTTGGAACATCTTCCTGGATTCACCAGGTAACTATCAATGTGGACATACCAAGCTCGGGAAACTTTCTTCAAACCATAAAATGTTATCTACAAACATTATATTGATCAAACCAATATACTTAGCCTCACACAAATCAATATTGTGCAATCAAATAAACTAATTCAACTTATCAATCCTTACATGCCAAATCAAAACTAATATTAAAACCATAAAAGTTTCTTCCAATAAAACTCTTCGGACCAAGTGTCGGGTAGAGCTCACATGAAAATACCAAGTTAAAACCTTATCTATTTTCATGTCAACAACTATTATTTACCAAGCAATATCAAACCATCCTTATGATCATAATATAAATCATTTATGTCACTAGCTGAAAATGTATACATTCATTGTGAGATCACTACATATCGAATCAAAATCTTTTATACTTCAACCAATGTGCCAAAGCCAATGATGCTAATACATGATCATTATTGAATACCAATACTAGTCACTGAAATTCAGTATGCCCGCATAACATTGCCATCAAGGAAAATCATCAGTTATCAAATCAAAACCCTAATTTTTTTATCATTGTGAATTCAATCAATCCATAAACCAAAACATATCTATGAACTATCAAGCATTATGTAAAAACTCCATACTGCTCATCTATATTAAACCAATAAGCCAAATCTTATCAAACCCTTGCAATTGTTATCAAATCAAAATAACATAATGATATGCATATTTTGGTCCCCTACAAACACAAGTTTATTAAACGCATTCACATTCTCTAAACATTCAAACTTTCTCTCTCATAGGAATTTTTATTATCTGCTCCATATGTGTAGGAATGTCATACTCCAGGTGCACTCTTGGTTTTATGCATAGGATTTATTTTTTGTGTCCTGCAAACACAAATTCAACCATAGGCCTTCTTCTGTGTGGTTGGGAGGCCTATAACCACACTCTTAAGCCTCTCTCCCAACGGTTGGGGATTAGACTAGGAAAAACCTTCTCTTTTCAGACCAGAACTTGTTGCATACTAACACATCAGATATTTGTCTATTCATGTAAAAAATATTACTTCAACAATGAAAAACCTTCTATACATTTAATGAAAATGATATTAGGTGTAGGGATATTATGGAGATTTTCTCCCTCTTAATGAGAAGCCACTTCGATCATTATTAATCAAGACATCAATTTGTCTATCAAAATACTATCACGCATCAAAAAATGGTTAGGTCATGAAATCAAACTATATTAGATTCTTAGACATATAGTCATAACTTCATCATCACATATGAACATGACATCAAAATTTCATCAAGGGTTAAAGTCATATAATTAGTGAAGTTGAAAAGTGCTTCATCATACTTTAAGGATAATAATCACTGCATTACTTCTTTTACATTATTCAATAATCAAGTCAGGACATTCAATTTTTTCATACTAGCAAAGTTACTAAACTTATTAAAATGTAATCAATGTCAATAAGAGGATCCAAAATATCAATTTTATTGTTACACTTTTAGCATTAGGGTTATCATGCTTATCACAAAAATTATCAATAGTATCAAGTTATCATATATAAAAAATCAATGTTTATAGGTAGCTTTACCATGACTTTATAGGATGTAAGATACTTGTCCAATACCAAGTGCACCATCTTATCATAAGTACCATGAATCAAACTTACTTTCATATGCATATATGAGTAATTCATGAGGGTGATATTCCCATCATACCTTAGGGCTTACATTTCCATCCAATATTGCAATTGAAACAATATACTATACATACCTTATAACATTTTGATACCTTTTCACTTTTTATCACTTACATGTCATGGGAAACTGTAGCTCTTCTCTTCATGCACTAGCTATCTTTTTCTACGCCTCAGATGATCCTTAAGAAGGATCCACTTATCACATCTCATTAGGAGGTTTGAAATATCCAAATACTCAAATATACATGCAAGACGTATAATCAATGATCAGATTAATAAAACAAAAGTAAATACATAAAGAAGTAACATAAATCGAAAAAGTAATTATCTTCAATGAGAGGTGATCATATCCCTCTTGAACCAACCTTCAAGAGTCATGATTTTCCATTGTCCGTATAACATTGTTGCCTTCATTATATTTCAACCAACTTCATCAACAATCAGGCCTAGTTGGGAATATCCCATCTAGTGCTACATCAAACCCATCACAAGTGCTAGAGAAACTCCTCTTTTATCATGCTATGGTTTCAAAATTGTAAAAATCAATCCTTTATCTTATCATAGGGTTTCTTCAAAACCCTAACCTCATGATTCCCATCAAATCCTAATAACCAAATTTCCTGGGGTTTCCTTCAAACCCTAGTGTTGTTTTAGATCTCCACCATCTTCTCTTCCTTCATAAAAGGTGTCTTCTTAAGGGTGATCTCAATGACTTTTCTTCAACCCAGCTTTGACACCATGTTAAAATTTTCTTAGGGATATATTGTTATTTGCTTTAGATAATTTTATTTCTTCATTTTCATATTAAATTCACCCCACAACAGCATATAAATATTCAGTAACATATGCAATTATATAGAAAGAAAAATATCATAATAAATGCAGTGGAACATAAAGGAACAATAGAAGAAAATAATTCACACATAGAGACACGAAGATTGGTTAGAGACTAGGGAAAAACCCACTATGGGGAAACCCTTTCAAATTATTCTTCTTATTATATTGTCATTTAATGTTTTAGCAAAATAGAGTACAATGATCCATTCCTTTATCCACAAAACTATCCAGCAAAAATTAACTAAACCATATGCAATAGATGAACCCAACACTACTCTTAATCAAAACCCTGATTTAGAAGCCTACAATCAACTGTCACTTTCTGCTATTAACTGTTGAATTATGTAGTCAACTACGGTTAACTGAAAAATAAAATCCCAGTTTCCAACCAAACACAAAGAGTGTATGTGTGTGGGGTTGAATCCCTCCAACCACACACATGAGCCTATGAGCCTATGGTTGTGACTCAAAACTTCATGTGTCATACATGTGGCTAGAAAAAAAACCATAGATCTCATTTGCAAGCTTTGGGCCCTGCAATTTCGTACCTTTATAAACCTATCTCCATGAACCATCTCAGACCCATGCGACACAAACCAAAGAAATTAGAATTATTATGATTATGTCCAAATGAGGGTCACTTGACTTGTATTTATAACCATCCATGGGTGTCCAATTTTTCTTTTGGGTCGACTTGTCCTTTTGTGCACATGTGGGATTTTCTTCAAAAATACACTTTCCCTTGTCCCAATTGAGCACTTCAATAGTCAAAATTGGTGCTCTCAAAAATAGGAATCTAGTCCCATAATTGAAATTTTTCATTGAGCTACCAATTTAACATCACAAAACCATAATCATGGTTTTTTCAATCCAATATCCACATCATCAATGCTTCAATTTAGTAACAAGAAACTACTTCATTCCAAAGTTGATATGAGGAAGTTTGATGGTAACAATCTTGTAACATGAATATTATAGGTGGAGTAGTATTTTAATATACACCAAGGTAAATATGGAATTCATGTATTTAGATCAAGATAAATTTGTACACTATTAATGGCTTTGTGAAAGGAAAAAAAAAATCTCTTGTATTTCAATCCATTTTTATAGAATAATTATGATGCAAAAGCTTCATTTAAACCTTTATTTTCCTAAGTGTAATAAGGTATAGGGTTCTATAGAATAATTTAAGTATGCTGAGTTAGTTTCATTCACATACCATGTAATGTAACAAATCTATAAAGTATACATATAGTTGGGGGAGTTCAGTACTTGTAGAGATAATGGAGATATTCAAGAGATTAGGTTTGATATTTTCTAGGAATGGAGGATACGAACCATTCTCTCACGGTTTAAGAAATTCCTCATTATTTGTATAAATTATACCGTTAAGAATTGAATGGGAATGCACAATTAATTGAGTTAATTGCATAATTGTTTAGGTCTACCTCATGTGGTATCAAAGCGATCAGAGGCTTCATCTCTCTCTCACTTGTGATCTCACCTATGGCCTTATGAGAAGAGATGAAGTTTGGAGAGAATAATTTTTTGAGATGAATTGAGTAGACTCTTTGTAGAAATGAAACACACATAATATTGTAGTAATAAAGCACATTTTTTTTTCTTTGACTTACTTTAAAATTGGGAAATCTCTTAATATTGGGAGAGATGTATGGGACTAGTTTTTTGTACTCGTTTACAGTTCAAAACCAAGAAGGTTGGCGATGGATATGAGTATCAAGAGGAAGCTTTGATAAAATACCACAAGCATCTTGAATTCATGTTGTAATTTCTGTAAGAAGAAGAGAAGGATATGTAATTTCCTAATCAAATGCTAACATTATGAGGCACAACAAAGGTCTTGGAGAAACACATGAAACAAGAGACAAAGTTGTCACTACTGAGAGCTTACATGAAAGAATAATCGATAATCTCATTAGAGAAGAAGATGCATGAAATATTTGAAGGGAGAGCATTAAATTATATACTTATAGTGGCCTAAGGTGCCAAGAGTGGAGGAGCTACCTTGGAGGGTTCCACCACTAAAGGTATATTTAGCATTTTATCACCATTGGAGATGAAGCCAGATATCCTTGTCATTGTTTTAGAGAAGGCCATTGGTTGTGTATAAGAAGACCATATCACAACATGAAATCACATCCACATGAAGTTGATAGAGGGGTTGATTTTTAAAGGAGTTTTATCCACTAGGACGTGCTATTATTTTCCAAGAAAGAGGAGTTTCTAGTTAGTAGCCAATATTGGAGTTGGAATCAATGTGGGAGAAGGTGGCATATAAGTAAGAAATAAGGACACTCCTTGTATTGTGGTCCTTTGTAAATTCAACCATAGAGTATAGTTTCAATAATTTATGAATTTTTAGTGTGGATGAGGTGACTTAATTCTAGTCTTAAGGAAATGTTTCCCAATGTCCCCCTTTTGGGAATACGTGAGGAGACGTAGGGGGAAACGTTTCCATGGTGTGGGGGATGTGTTTCTGCAAAAGGGGTGCTTGTGGGAATCCTTCCTCAGAGAGGGATAGGTGCCCCACCTTAATTTTTCTTGAAAACAATGATTTATGAGTGGGGGATATTAATATATCACTACAACAGAATAAGCCATTAGCACCACAAATAGCTCTAGAATCCAATGTTTCTGAGCATGCGAATTGGCTTGAATAAACAACGCAATATCTGGAGAAATAAGGCATGCTCACATCGGTGCCTTGATTTTACCTGGGAATAGCGTTGGGAATATCCTCGGGAAAAGTGCCAGAAACAATTTATTCCATTCTTGCTTCCATTGTTACATCCATTTGTACTTCTAGTTTTACTCCCAATTGTGCTTCATGTTTTTATTTTGGCATGGCATCGAAAATAGCTTCTTTTTTGGCTTCCTAATTAACTCCAAGCCATGTTTCCACCGTAACACCAAGTATTGCTTCCAATATGTAGCCACCTATCGCATCTAGCTTGGCTTCCATTATGCCATCTTCTTTAGGTTCTAATACGACTTCCATTATAGTGTCTTTTGTTGCTTCTAATATTTCTTCCATTATTTCTTCTTGGTTGGCTACCTAAATGGATTATTTTTTTTCTTCTTTGGGAACTCCAAGTTTGGATTCTAATATTGCTTCCATTATTACTTCTTTGTTTGCTACCTAAATTTCTTATGTTTTTTCTTCTTACATAACACCAAGTTTTGCTTCCATAATTACTTATTTTTTGGCTACCTGAATTGATTTTGTCTTTGATTCTTAGATAACGCCCATTTGGGCTGCTAGTATTGCTTCCATTATTACTTCTTGGTTTGCTACCTAAATTTCTTATTTTTTTTCTTCTTAGGCGATGTCAAGTTTTTCTTCCAAGATTTATTCTAGTGTGCTTCTAGTTTGGCTTCCACTGTTGCTTCCTTTTTTGCTTGCATAATTGCTTCCAAGTTAGCCTCATGGTTTTCTTCTTGTTTAGCGCCTGGGTTTGCTTCTTTTTTAGGTCCATAGTTTTCTTCCTTTAAGTGTTGGGATTTTATTCTAAAGTAGCCTCCAATTTTTCTTCATGTTAAGCAACCAATTTAGCTTTATATTTAGAGCCAGTAATAGCTCCAAATATGGCTTCCAATTTAATGTCGAATTCTAGTTCCATTTTACAACCACATTTGGCTTCCATTTTAACAAATCATGATGCTTCCTTTATAGCTTCCATTTATTTATTTAATATTTATTTATTTCAATTAAACTAGTTAGGTATGTCATACCTCTTAAATAACTTATATGACTATAGAGTAAGTCATATTTCATTTGTAATATTTTATAGCATACCGCTTGTAAAGAATTTTTAGGGAAATGGACATCCACACAAACTAACAACATTTTATTTTAACTATAACTGGTATTTTTATATTATTAATAAACAAAATTGCTAGTCATAAATAGCTACACATAATGCAAGCCCAAATTCACATCATAGAAATTTTAGAGCAGAGCTCTTTCAAGTTTCTTGTAGTTACATACCACACCACAACATTGGAATAAAATAATAAGATAATTTTTATTTTTTTAACTATAACATGTATTTTTATATTATTAATAAACAAATTTGTTGGTCCATGACCAACTACACATAGTGAAAGACTAGATAACACATGTCCAAATGATATAAGTCAAAATGGTACAACTCAATATGGTACTACAGGTATGTCACATCATGGAACTAATAAAGAATGGTTGGATTAAATTAAAGGATTGGTGAAGGAGTGTGATAATGTTTCTGAAAACCATGACATCTCTGTAAGCAGACCTTGGTGGTCATTTTGTCCCTACACATTAGCAATCGCAGCAGTCTGTAGCGCTAACGGAAGACATGAGTGCACCCACAGGAGGGGGGGGGGGGAGAGGTCCCCTCTTATCGGAATATAGTGATCAGAGAAACAAGTTCTCAGGGAGCAACATTTGTAGGCACCCTGAATAGTATAGGGAAATGACAACCTGTCTTATGGGCTGAATGGCAGGCTCGCATGTGCGACCAATGCCTCCCGAGGGAGACTAAGAAGCCAAGATTTTTAATACCCAATAAAAATTTGAGACCTATAGGACGTACATGAAGGACCACGCACTCATTTGCAAATTCATAGGAGTCTGTCCAATAGAAAGGGATCTATTCAAGTGGATTCAACACAAATGGCACCCTAAATTCCATATCAAGCTGAAATTGGGGGCTCGTGGCTTTTTCACAGTAATTTTCTCCAACCTGGAGGACAAGGAAAAGGTTTTTGAAGGTGGGCCTTACTTATTCAACAATGGAGGCCTATTCATGAGGCATTGGGAGGAATGCTATAACCCAAATCAAGATAAATTCTTGGCATCTCCAGTTTGGGTCCGCATTTTCGCCCTACCAGTAAACTTCTAGGATTCAGACATACTGAAGTAATTGAGAACTCCAGTGGGAGTTTTGTGAAAGTAGCAGGCTCCACGAGGCGGGGATGGTATACATCATATGATAGTATTTGTGTTTATATGAATATAATAGATCCTTTACTTGAATCCATCGAGTTGGAATACGATGATGAGGTATGGCAGCAACCCCTTGACTACAATCACATACCCTTTAGATGTCATAGGTGCCATGAATTAGAAAAAATTGTTCCGGGACTTCCCGCTAAACCAGTTCAATCCCTAAGAGCCACCATAAGCTAATAACCAGGGGAAATCACAAGAAGGGGAGGAGGGTTTTCAAGACGTTCAAAGAAAGAATACGACTCATAAGAACCCTCATACCTCAGCTCAACCTCCAGCAAGTAAAGGTCTGCAAAATAATAACTCATATGGCATCTTACAGGAGGAGGAGGAAATCATGGATGGCCAAACGGAAGCAGCAGGTTGGGAAAATCAACCAACACAACAAAAGGGCGGAAAAAATTTCAAACAAAAGGCTAAGAAGGAATTAACAGACAAAGAAGCCATGGTACAACCAATTGAATAGTCTAATATGGATATCGACAATCAAAAGGAAGACTTAAGTACTGAAGAGAAATTCATGCATCAGCTGCTGAATGAGTGGCGGCATCTAGATGAATGCTTCATCCTGGAAGACCATAAGCAACTCTACAAAGAGACCTTCCAACAATATAAAGAAAATTAGGGGATAATAGGACCAAACCAACCGGAACAAATGGGCTAAAAAATAACCTAGGGTGTGGATCGGGGACCTCCAGGAAAAGGAGGGAAGAAATGTGGGAGGAATAACTTGAACGAGACCATACAAATGATAGGGAAAATGTTAGTAAACTCTAGAAGGGTGGTGCCGCTATCGACGGTATTTCACCAACTCAAAAAATCGTCAATATGATAACTACATCCTAGAACATAAGCAGCCTTAAAAACAAAAGCAAACAAAGATACTTGAAAGACAAACTCAAGAAATATAAACCCAACATCATGATGATCTAAGAAACCAAAATCTCAGAAGTAAAGCTCAAAGATATCATGAAGACTCTCAAGTTGCACTATGAGGTAATAACTCAAGATGTTAGGGGCAGCGCTGGAGGACTTGCTATCCTATGGAACTTGACGGAAATAGTTTTTGAGGACAGGGTAAGCCTTCTTAGAAAATTTTCTGGGATATTTCGACATATTGGATCTAGATATTGGGTTATGTTAACAGGATTCTATGGGCCTCACATTCCAAGAGAAAAGGGGTTTTTCTCCAAAACCTCGAAAATTTGAGAAGAGTTTATCCGGATGATTTATGGATTGTTAGAGGGGATTTAAACATGATTACATCCCTAGATGAGAAAAAAGGGGGAATCAGAAGACCAGAAGCGGACATAGAGATGTTCTGGGAAATAATCACAGATCTGCATCTTGTCAATTTGTCGATAAACAATGGAATCCACACCTGGAATAATATGAGAGGGGGGTTACATCAGATTGCATCATGCTTGGACCATTTTTTGGCTTTAGAGTAGGTGACAAGTCATGATATCTTCATGGAAGCTTCGATTCTGCCATCCATGGGATCATACCAATGGCCAATCCGGTTGGAGATAGACCTAAACATAGGCCTCAAAAATTGCCCCTTCAGATTTGAGTCCTTTTGAATTAGGGACCCCAAAATCATGCAGAGAGTGGAGGGATGATGGAAGGGGAGTGAGGAACAAGGCAAAAACCACATGCACACATTCCAACTAAAGCTTAAGGAGATCAAATGTAAGATCAAGAAATGGAACCAAGAATAATTTGGCCACATCATAAGAGATCAACATCAACTAGCCAACAAAATGAAAAAGATTCAATAGCAGATCCTCTTCCAGGGAATATAAGAACACCTTGTGGAAGAGGAAGGGAGGGTAATCAACTAGCTTGAAGAGCGACAGAAACAGGAAGAGATCCCATGGAAGTAGAAATCCAAAGTCAATTGGCTACGAGAAGGTGAAATAAATACTCGCTTCTTTCACAAAGGGATGATCCAACATCACCAACACAACAAGATTTTCTCTCTAAAGGATGAAGCTAGAAATAGATTGGTTCAACATGAGGAAATGGAGGACCTGGTCGTGAACCACTTCCACTCCCTCCTTATTGAGCCAAATAAATATAGTTCTGAGGAAATTCAAAGAATCACTCAGAACATTCCCCACCTTATTTCTAGGGATCAGAACCTAGCCTTTATGTGAGTGGTCACCTTAGAGGAAGTGGAGGAGGTTGTTAAAGGAAGGGAAAAAAATAAAGTCCCTCGTCCCGATGGCTTCACTGCAGAGTTCTTTCATCAGAAAAGATGTGCTGGACGTAATGGAGGAATCTCGTCGCAACCAAAAGGTATGTCCAAGCCTCAATGCAACCTTTATTGCTTTAATCTCTAAAATTACCAAATCGAAGGATCCCTAAGGGTTTAGACCGATTTCCATTTGCAATGTCATCTATAAGATCATTTCCATGATCATTGTTAAGTGCCTCAAACCTTTGCTTCTGCATCTCATTTCCCTTGAGAAAACCAATTTTGTGGATGGATGACATATCCTAAATGGATTTATCACCTCCCAAGAGGTTGTCCACTCCCTAAAACAACTCAAAGTCCCTGGTATGATGATTAAAATTGACCTGTCCAAAGCCTATGACCGTATTAACTGGACCTTCCTCATCAAAAATCTCAATTTTTATGGCTTTGATCATAGATGGATCAACTGGATCCTTGCTATGGTGTCTTCCCTTGTTTATTCCATCCTCCTTAATGGATCTCCCAATAGAACCTTCAACCCCTCTCGAGTCTTGAGACAAGGAGACCCTATCTCGCCTTTTCTTTTCATCCTGGAAGTTGAAGGCCTAGGTCATTACCTGAAAAGGGAAGTTCAATCTCTGCAAATTTGTGGATTAAGGTTGTGGGGGAATGACCTCCCTATCACGCACCAACAATTTATTGACGACATTATGCTCTTCTACCATGTTTCCTTGCGGGAATCCCGTTGTGTAAAATAAATCCTCCAAATATTCATGGACGCCTATGGGAATATGATAAACAATGAAAAATCTTGCATTTTATTCTTCAACAGACTGAGGAACATCCAATCCTTTTTATCCTAGGAGATATGATTTGGTATTAGATCTCTTCCCACCAAATACCTTAGGATTCCTTTATCTTTTAACTATTTAAAAACCTCTTGCTGGTAATCCTTCAAATTTTTTTATCGAAACTCAGCATCTAGACTTTCAGATCCCTAAACCTTTTTGGGCACAGTGTTCTAAAGGTCGCTCTCTAATCCATCCCGATTTACTAGCTTTCGGGGATGGAAACCCCCAAAAAAACATGTGAAAAAATTGTAGAGACTTAAAAAAAATTCCTTTGGGGAGAGGCTCAACAACTAAAGAAATGAGATATGGTTTCATGGCCCAACCTAATCAAGCCCAAGTTGGAAGGAGGATTGGGTCTTCGAGACCCTTTCATTTTGAATCAAGTGATGGGAGATAAACTCTGGTGGAGATGGATATGAGGAGGAGGTTATTTTTGGAAACAAATTTGGACCTGCAAATATGGCATGCCAACCCGCACTGAAGACATCCTTAGGTATCCTGACCCCCCCCCCCCCCCCCCCAAAGGGATCTGCAATATGGAACTTGTCAACGTAAAACAAAGACCTTATCCAACAACATTTTTTCTGGGAAATTAGAAATGGGAAAACAACCCTCTTCTGGAAGGACTCCTGGTAGCATAGAGGAAAATTATTTGGAATACAAGATCTGAGTGACATTTTCCTGTACAATTATGGTAGGAACTTTCATTTGGTGGAGCAGTATTGGAAAGAGGATTTAACAAATGATGGATGGAGGAGATGGAAAGATCAAGAGGAGTGGCCTCAACCTCCTGACTCAAATCAATGGGTTCAGTAGGATGGGGAAATGTCATCCAGGAGGATCACCATACAGGAGGTTCTAGACATTCTTAGGTGGGGTTAAACTACAAAAGACACATTCACCATTCAGGAGGCATACAAATTAAAGACAGGATGGGGGGAGAGGAAACAACAACCAAGTTTGGAAGAAGATATGGGGAGGATGGTGGTGGCCGAAAGTTGCATTTTTTCTCTGGCTTGTCTGTAGGGGTATAATCCTAACTTGGTATCAACTCCAAAAAATAGGTTTCTATGGACCTTCATATTGCATCCTTTGTGGTCGGCATATTGAGGATCTAGAACACCTTCTAAACTTGTGCCCTTTTTCCACAAAAAATGGCACCAAGTGGAAGATATATTTGGAAAAATGGATAGATATCCCCAGAGAATTAGAGAATCCATCCTTCTATGGTGGCAGGGCCTTTTCTCTAGGACAGTTCTCAATCAGGCCTAGGACTTAGCTCTTGGCTTCACTATTTGGGCCATTTGGAAAGAGAGAAACCACAAGATATTTAAGAACAGACGTTACATTACCCAAAGCCTTGGGTCATGGTTGGCAGTTCCAATCGAGTAGTTCTCTTGAATGAAATATTTTGTAATATCCCCAATAGGAAATAGACAGTAATACACAGCAATACAGGCATACAACTATATGGAAAAATGCCGGAAATAGAATATAGAGCAAGTACACATAAAAATGCCGGAAATGCTAAGCCATTTTATTAATCTGAGAATATAATGAGATACAATGGATAATCAGAATAAATGCACCTATCCTTGCACAAGGCAAGTGAAGAACCCTCTTAGAAAAACAGGAAATGGCTGCTACAAGAACCGCATCCTGTACTGTTGGAAGAACGTCAGAACCGCCGCGGGAATGAATCGGAGCTAGGGGTCGATCTCATCGAATGAGCTGAAAATCTATATATCACCTGTACTCACTGCTCCGGACAAAACCCAGAAACCATATACAAAACGGACCACCTCCGAAAATCACCCCCAGAAACCCTCCTCCTAGAAAAACGATGTCCCTCCAAGAACTGCGCAGACACCAACTGAAATAGACTGAAATGGGGCCACAACTCCTCAGGAAAATCTCCCACTGATAAACGTTGAACCTCCACACCGGAATAGGCCTGAATCTCCTGCAGAAATCTCTACCACTGAACAGCTCCAACTCAAATTGCGTCCTCCCTCCAAGGACTGCGCAGTCACCCAATGAAGCTCAGCTCCTCAGCAAAACTCCCAACAAAACACCTGCAAATCTCCTGCTAAAGACTGAAGAAAAACCTTGCCCGAGCAGGCACTCGAAGTCCCCCGGGGCCAAGGGTGAGATCTCCGATCGGAGACACTCAGTCGCACTAAACAGTGCTGCAGACCGACTAAACAGCCAGCGTGCTCAAGTAGACAGAAGTCTAGCTCAATATCATCAACAATATCAATAATGCCAAATGAGGTGAAACTCCCACCTTTTATAGTGCTAGCTCCCCTCAAAACCCTAACTGCGTCCCCTCTCTCCATAAGCTCCTCCTATGCCTGCGCAGTTGCTTCTAGAGGCTACGTGAGCCTCCTCTCATGTGTGGTGTGAACCCCCAAGGCTCCCCCTTAAGTTACAACGTTGCCTCTACTAGGGAAACACTTTATTTTATTTAAGTGAGTTATACCCCTTTTCTCACTTTTATTTATTAATTAGCTATAGTCGGCAAAACTATACAAAAATCAAATATTCCAATTAGCGGTGCTAATTAGGAATATTACATATTTGCACAGTATATATCTTTTTTTGCATCTGGTTGTATGTACATTGGTAAGGTAAACATTGAAATGAGGCCTTGACCATCAAGCCACCATTGTCTAGTGTTTGTCATGGTATAATTTTTTGGTTAGCAAATCGCAGATAGAAATTTTGTAATCTCAAGACATTAAACCTTTACTATTGGGTCAGTTTCCCAGTAGGTAGGTCGGTAGAAAAGCCCGTTACTCTTTGTAATACCCTATTCCAGTAATTCATTGACAAACTTCAAATAAAAAAATGGATGTTGTAGATTTTATTTTGAAGAGATTTAGTAATTTTAATGATGTTGTTAGTTTGTATGGATGTCCATTTCACTAAAAATTATTTATAAATGGTGTGCTATAAAATATTTCAAATTAAATATTATTACTCTATAATCATATAAGTTATTTAAGAATCATGATATACTTAACTAATTTAATTGAAAAAAAAAAAATACTACATTAATAAATGGAAGCTATAAAGGAAGCAACATGAGTTGTTAAAATGGAAGCATAATGTATCTCTAAAATGGAAGTAAAATTCGACATTAAATTGGAATTCATACTTGGAGCTATTACTCACTCTAAATAGGAAGTTAAATAGGTTGTTTAACAAGAAAAAATTTGGAGGCTACTTAAGAAGAAAATCCCAACAATAAAAGGAAGCAAAATCTAGACCTAAAAAAGAAGCAAACCTGGGAACTAAACAAGAAACAAACCTTGCAACTAAAAGGAAGAAAACCATGAGGCTAACAAGGAAGCAATTCTGGAATCAAAATATGAAGCAACAATGGAAGCCAAACTAGAAGCACACCAGAAGAAATTTTGGAAGCAAAACTTGGAATTTCTTAAGAAAAGAAAAAAAAAAGAACTTAGGTAGTAAACAAAGAAGTAATAATGGAAGCAATACTAGCAGCCAAACTTGGCATTGACTAACAAGAAAAAACATAAAAAATTTAGGTAGCAAACAAATAAGTAATAATGGAAGCAATATTAGAAGTCAAACTTTGTATTCCCTAAGAAGTAAACAAAGAAGCCATTTAGGTACCACAACAAGAAGTAATAATGGAAGTAATATGAGAAGCAACAAAATAAACTATAATGGAAACCATATTAGAAGCTAAAGAAGATGCCATAACGGAAGAAAATCTAGATGCAAAACATGATGCCACAACAGAAGCAAATCTAGATGCAAAACATGATACCATATTAGAAGAAAAAATTGAAACAACAAATGACATTATAATGGAAGCATAACGTGGCATAAATTGTTGAAAATGCAACAAGACGATGGAGCTTAGTGAAATGAAGTCGCCTTCACTAAGTGGGCCCGCAGGCTATTTTTGGCGCAAAGTCTATTTTTAGACATATGGATCATGGTCTATGAGTTGCAGGATGCTATTTATGGATGATTGGTTTGTGCTGGTGAAAAATAGATGGACCTCTATTTTTAGACATGCTTTATTTCTAGATCACGTAGCTGTACTGTAACAACAAATATTATTAACCCTTAGTAATATTTAGACTATAAACATTATCTTATCCTCTTGGAGCACTTCAGTTTGATGCTTGGATGTGGCACATGCAGCTGACAGAAGGAAATACGCTTTTCCTAAGGGTTAGTTGAGCTATTGCATGGCTGACTTCAGTTAGAACTCATGTGGCAGAGTTTGGTGGAGTTGATGAGACAGTTGGTGGAGTTGTGTTCGGTTTAACTTAGTTGAATTAGTTGTATTTAGTCTAACTGATAAATACACTAGTGATGAGTGGTGTGAATTAATTATTAATTAATTCACTAATTATTAACTCATAAATCAACTAAAGAACACATCAATTAACTGCAATGCATGGACAGTTCAGTGGAGACCAATGTTAGAGGTGGGTGAAAGGGTGAGTGTGACTATCAGTTGTGACTATAGCTGTGCATGAGATTTGCACACACATTGATTGAGATTTCCAATGAGGATTGCACAATACGAGCCAGTGGGATTCGAACTTGGATCTCATCATTATTCATCTTGGATTGCGCAGTAGAGGCAGGCAGACTTGTGGAGGAGATTTGAACCCGTGACTTGTTCATCTTCCGTGCTAGTTTGTGTGTAGCATGTGAGATAGTGCTGAGAGCTGTGAGAGCTTTGTGCTATGTATTGTTACATGTTCAATATCATTATATTATACAGATAGTTGGGGGTTTTCAGCTATTGCTTTCCCCATTACATACTGTGTTGATATGTGTGCTTGATTATTGTTTTATGTGCGCATGCGACTGTTTCTATTTCCGCATATTGATGATCAATTGTAGAGAAGGTTATGTATTATGCATGAAGCTTAAATAGTGTGTAATCAGGATAATCTCGGTGAATAATTCAAAGAATTAATGATCTACCTATTTCGGTAGACAGTAGTCCGTAAATCGAGTGTACTGATCCATCTCTTGACCAGTGACATATCCAAGAAATTCCCCACGTCGATCTTCCGTGCTAGAACAATTTGTTCGTTTACCTGTTTCGCTGAGTTTTGAGCTGGTGGAATTCGAATTTGCAGCAGAATTTGGAATTCGAATTTGTAGCAGTTTTCTTGGTGTCGAAGTTAAAAAGTATTTCAAAGGATTGCGACTGGAATATACCCTTGAGGGCAGTTCGAATTATGTTGCATGGAAGGACAGAATGGAGGCGGTATTAGATGATAATGGGCTGAAGGATTTCATAGAAGCTGAGATCCCAAAACCTACTGGTGCTGCTCAAGTTGAGGCTTGGCAAAAGAAGATGGCAAAATGTCGAAGGATTTTGTTGGAGGGCGTGAAGGATCACATTGTATCTAGCATGCATGGAAAAGATTCTCCATACTTGATGTGGAAAGCGTTGACAAATTTATTCCAAAGCAAGAGCGACCAAAGGAAGTTGGCGCTCAAGGATAAACTTAGACATATAAAGATGGAGAAAGGCAACAGTATGCCGAAGTACCTCACGAAGTTCATCCAATGCAGGGATGAGCTGGGAAGTGTGGGGGTGACTGTCGATGATGAGGAATTGGTGCACCCGTTCTTGGTCTTCCGAAGAGTTGTGGCCCTAATGTGGACTCCGTCATCATTCCGGAGATGCGCGGATGGGAGCGACTTTGGCCTGATCTCATGCAAGAAGTGGGGAAGGCGACTACTGTGGGATGTTTTATCATCAAAGGCATCCGATGAAGAAAATTGCGCTTTGGCTGCCAAAGAAAAGAAGGGGAAGAGCAAGAAAGCTTCTCATTCCGGTGCGAAAGGCAAGAAGCAGGACATGTCCAAGGTGAAGTGTTTTCACTGTCACCAGCACGGACATTATGCCACAAATTGTCCGCGGAAGAAGAAAAATAAGCATGTTGCTGGATCTGTAGCAGGAGAGGCCTTAGCCTCGCAGTTTGAGCTAGATTTTTCGCTGATCGCATGCTTGGTATCAAGTGTGATAGGATCAGTATGGTTCTTAGATAGTGGTGCATCTTTTCACATGACTGGAGATCAAGATCTGTTTTCAGATCTGGATGAGAAAGATCTTGGAGTGCACATCGAGATTGGCGATGATGGTAAATACAGTGCGACCGGTATCGGTACCATTTCCTTTGAGAGGGAGTCTGGTAAACCCTTCGTATTGAAGGAAGTGATGCATGTTCCAGGATTGAAGAAGAATCTGATCTCTGTGGCGATGTTAGAAGACAAGGGGTATGATGTGGTCTTCAGCGAAGGAAAAGCTTTCCGGCACAGTAAGGCAACCAGAGAAACCCTGGAAATAGGGGTTCGAATCAAAAACCTTCAAGAACCTTTATCAATTGCAGGTAGATGGTTGCACAGCAATGGCAAGCAAGGCAGAAGGAGTGGTGAGCCGGGATGATGGCGAGTTGTGGCATTGGAGATTGGGCCACCTTCACCATGGAGCTTTGAAGATACTGCAGCAGATTTCTACTGGGCTTCCTAAGGGTACTCTTGCGTAGTCAGATTAGTGCAAGGGATGTACCTTGGGAAAATTTGTGAAAGCCACCTTTCACGAGAAGGATAGTCACGCCACGACGATCCTTGAGAGAATTCACACAGATGTGTGTGGACCTTTCTCAGTAGCTTTGACAGCAAAGCACATGTATTATGTGATCTTTGTTGATGATTTTTCTCAGAAGTGTTGGATCTTCTTCATGCAGAAGAAGAGCGAGACATACTCAAAGTTCTGTGAGTTCAAGGCGCTGGTTGAGAAGGAATCGGGGAAGCATGTGAAGGCTCTTAGGAGCGACAATGGTGGTGAATTCATCTCTGCTAAATTCAAGGACTTTTGCAGCGTAGAAGGGATTCAGAGAGAGCTCATCGCACCCCATAACCCACAGCAGAACGGGTTGCTGAGCGGAAGAACAGAACGATCGTGCGTGCTACACGAGTGATGTTGCATGATCAGGGCCTTCCCCTTCACTTGTGGGCTGAGGCATGCAATACTGCAGTGTATGTGAAAAACCGTTGTCCTCACAAGATACTTGGCATGAGTACATCGGAGGAGGCATTTTCTGGCAAGAGGCCTGATATTTCTCATCTGAGAATTTTTGGCTCACCTGTCTACATGCATGTGATGAAGGATGCCAGAAAGAAGCTGGAGCCAACTGCGGAGGTTGGGATATTTGTGGGGTACACTGATACACCCCACAACTATCGTGTGTATTTGCCAGACAGTCGCAACACTGTTGTGCGACGGAATATAAAATTTCAGGAGGAGAAAGCCATGAAGTGTTCGCTTGAGAGGGAGCCACACTTGCATGCATATGAGGAGCTATTAGTTCCTAAAGATGAGCTTCAGGATGTGGATCAGCCACAAGAGGAAGTTCATGGAGTGGAAGAGACCACTCAAGCAGCGCCAACCATCAGAGGGCGGAAGCGCACCACAGAAGCTGAGCAATTGGCTCAAGATGCAGAGAAGGTTGTAGGAGCACCTACATCACAGCGCAGACAGAGACAGTCACCTGACCAGTATACTGGATACATGGCTCTTATGAGCAAGTGTATCGTGACAGAGCCATCCTCTTTCGAGGAAGCTGTGGAGGACCCCCCATGGGTAGATGCCATGGTGGAAGAGTATGATTCGATTGTCAGAAACAGTGCATGGGAGATTGTCCCGAGGCCAGAGGGGAAATCAGTGGTGGGTTCGAGATGGATCTACAAAGTGAAGCAGGCAGCTGACGGGAGTGTGGAAAAGTACAAGGCAAGATTTGTTGCCCGAGGCTTCTCACAGATAGAGGGGATCGATTATGAGGAGACCTTTGCACCTGTCGCAAGGTATTCTTCCATACGGACGATCCTAGCTCTCTCAGCGCAGATGGGGTGGCACATCCATCAGATGGATGTGAAGACTGCATTCCTCAACGGAGTCATTGAGGAGGAGATGTACATAGAGCAGCCCGAAGGTTTCGAGATCTTCAACAGTGAGTCGCATGTGTGCAGACTCAAGAGAGCACTGACACATTCTCAATGAGCCAGGCCACACTATTCAGACAAGCATTGGCCCAGATCTTCCAGGTTTCCCAAGAGTGAGGCTATAAAGCTGCACTTTGCATTATGTGGAGGGGAAGTTGCTAATCATTGTACTGTATGTAGATGATCTGATTTTGACGGGTGATGAGCTGTTGATACTTTCATGCAAGGAGGATCTTGTTAGAGAGTTTGAGATGAAGGACTTGGGCCTCCTTCATTATTTCCTGGGATTGGAAATTTGGCAGCGCAGTGATGGACTGTTTGTTTCTCAGGGTAAGTATGCTCAGGAGATACTGGAGAAGTTCAAAATGCATGGCTATAAGCCTGTTGATACTCCTCTTCCTGGAGGTTGGAGGAAGGAGGATGCTACTTCAGCGGAGGTAGTGGATGCCACTGTTTATCGACAGTTGGTGGGGTCGCTTATGTATCTGGTCAATACACGACCCGATATATGCTATGCTGTTAACCAGATTTCGCAAGCTATGGTTAAGCTTACCAAGATCTTCTGGAAGGCAAGCAAGCATGTATTGCAATATCTTAGAGGCACATTGGGATATGGCTTGTGGTACAGACAGGAGTATGGGGTGAAACTATGTGGCTTCACGGATGCAGATTGGGCAGGGAGCCCAATGGACAAAAAGAGCACATCTAGAGGGATCTTCAGTATCGGGTCAACAACATTTTCTTGGTACAGCAGGAAGCAGAGATCTGTGGCACTCAGTTCAACAGAGGCTGAGTATATGGCAACAAGCTTGGCTACATGCGAGGCCATATGGATGAGGAAGATCCTGGTTGGATTGAGCCCAAGCCTCCATTTGAGCTCATCAGATTTATTGTGGGCGAACTAGAGTTGCATTAACCCCTGCCAACTGCGTATTTCTCATGATAGATCCAAACACATCGACATCAGGTACCATCATATCAGAGATTGTGTTCAGCGGAGAATCATGATGCTTTCATATGTTCCCACGGAGGATCAGGATGCCGACATCCTGACGAAGGCGCTCACCAGGAGCAATTTTGAATTCCACAGAGGCAGGATAGGGGTTGCAGATAATCCATATCTTGCTGAGAGGGAGTGTTGAAAATGCAGCAAGATGATGGAGCTTAGTGAAATGAAGTCGCCTTCACTAAGTGGGCCCGCAGGCAAATTCTGGCGCAAAATCTATTTTTAGACTATGTCTATTTTTAGACATATGGAGCATGGTCTAGGAGTTGCAGTATGCTATTCTTGGATGATTGGTCTAGTTGGTAAAAATAGATGGACCTCTATTTTTGCATTATTGGCGGTTTCTATTTAGATCATTTACAAAAGTAGAACAAATAAATATTATTATTAACCCTTAATAATATTTAGACTATAAACATTATCTTATCCTCTTGGAGCACTTCAGTTTGATGTTTGGATGTGGCACATGCAGCTGACAGAAGGAAATACGCTTTTCCTAAGGGTTAGTTGAGCTATTGCATGGTTGACTTCAGTTAGAACTCATGTGGCAGAGTTTGGTGGAGTTGATGAGACAGTTGGTGGAGTTGTGTTCGTTTTAACTTAGTTGAACTAGTTGTATTTAGTCTAACTGAAAAATACACTAGTGATGAGTGGTGTGAATTAATTATTAATTAATTCACTAATTATTAACTCATAAATCAATTAAAGAACACATCAGTTAACTGCAATGCATGGACAGTTCAGTGGAGACCAGTGTTAGAGGTGGGTGAAAGGGTGAGTCTACTATCAGTTGTGACTATGGCTGTGCATGAGATTTGCACACACATTGATTGAGGTTGCCAATGAGGATTGTGCAGTACAAGCTAGTGGGATTCGAACTTGGATCTCATCATTATTCATCTTGGATTGCGCAGTAGAGGCAGGCAGACTTGTGGAGGAGATTTGAACCCGTGACTTGTTCATCTTCTGTGCTAGTTTGTGTGTAGCATGTGAGATAGTGCTGAGAGCTGTGAGAGCTTTGTGCTATGTATTGTTACATGTTCTCTATCATTATATTATAAAGATATTTTGGGGTTTTCAGCTATTTCTTTCCCCATTACATACTGTGTTACATATGTGCTTGATTATTGTTTTATGTGCGCATGCGACTGTTTCTATTTCCGCATATTGATGATCAATTGTAGAAGAGGTTATGTATTATGCATGAAGCTTAAATAGTGTGTAATCAAGATAATATCGGTGAATAATTCAGCAAATTATTCAAATTTCTACATAAATTAGGACGACAAAAAAGAAGTTATTTTCAATGCCATACTAGAAGCAAAACAAGAAGAAAAATTGGGAGAAAAACTAGAAGTACAAATGGATGCAACATTGGAAGAAACAGTTCACGGCACCAAACCCAATAATAAAACTGATGCTATTATCGGTGATATTTTTGGCACTATTTTTGACGACCAAGTGAAAATGCATTGTAGCACTGGGTTTTGTGCCGTTGATTGAACCCAATTCACAGGCTCAAATACACTAATTTTCAGTGTTATTTTTGGCACTAATGGCTTGTTTTGTTGCAGTTGAAACCTTCTTCGCCTTCCCTTTTCCAACTAAGGAAGCATTTTCCTGCTCCAACTTCGGTGCCTTGCCTCTGCTACTAGTGCCATTGACTAAGCTTAGCCTAAACTCCTCCTAAGTGAAGTCACTCCATAGGCGATCCCATCCTAGAAGTGTGTATCACCTAGAAATTTCTTGGGCGAACATACTCCATTCCTTGGAAAACCCATTCATTGTTATGCACACTAGCTCATCATTGTTTGGCTTATCTCCTACTGCAACTAACTCATCTTTGGCAAGTCAAACTCTAGTGAGGTAGGAAGTCACATATTCTCCTTTCTGTTTCTTGATGGTCCTCAGATTTTCTTTGAGAATAATCTTCATGTTCTCTAAAGGACTCTGGTACAATTTTACTATGGTATCCCACATCTTCTTCATGTCTTTCTCTATGATATGTGGAACAATATGGTCCTTGACACCGTAAAAAATTAATCCTCTTCACTTTAGAAATATCCTTTTTGTAGATGGCCTATTGTTGTGGATATGTTGTTACGACAATCACATTATTTGCATACTCCTTCATACCATACTCATCCAAAAGGAATGACATTCTGGCCTTCCACGCACCAAGGTTAGAGGCTCCATCCAACCTATCCCGATCTCCCAAACTTGCTGCGACCATCTCTAGAAATTTGTGAAACTCAAATAAACTGGAGAATAGCTGAATAAATTGAACTGGATTAAAACCATTGGTTTTATCTTCCTGTTCCCTGCATTAATTTACTCCTGGAAACTCTTTATGCTTAGATATGCTCTGACACCATGTGAAATTTTCTTAATTGCAATAACTTAAATTTAATATTCTATCTACTAGAGATTATTTTTCGTCATAAATTTAATTCAACAAATAACGATTAATTCTCTACTACAATTTTTACAAATTAATATAGGAACTGAGAAATAATGATCAAACAATAAATAATTGAGGCCAATATTTTTGGATAATAGTCCCTAGAAAATCCCCAATGTGGGGAAAACCAATTTTGTAGATGAGAGTTTATATTAATAATTCTTCAACCATTTGAGAAATACAACAACTGCTTTCCTCTCACTAGAGAATATCTGAAAAATAATATTCTCTTCACCAAATCGATCTAGAGACACAAGATTCTTCCTCTACCGATGAAATTAGCCTTCATGTGCAACTCACACTCTTCCTGGCAACTCGCACTAGTTTCGTAACTTGCATTAGCTTCTTTAGAAATTCGAACTGCCTATGAGAAAACTAATTTGTTGGTAAATCAACCTATAGTAACTCATATGACCTACTCACTCTGCCTCTAGGTGATATATCCAACACTATCACAATGAAACGAGCTCATTTGCCACTCACAATAGTAAACATAAAATTCACACTACAAATTTCAACCTCCTTTTCTGTTGATGAAATCGATATCCTTCATGTCACCAGAAACTGGAAATCACTAAGAAAATATTCTTTGGAAATATTTTCCCCAAACTCTATACTGAAACCTCGTCATTGGTGTCTCCCTCTACGCTCTTGCTATAACTGCAAATCACACTCCTTCAGTGATCTCCAAATCCCCCTTGATTTTCTCTTATAATATCTTGTTGAGAAATCATTGGCCGTGACCTAATCACAATAGTTGGCTAAGATCATCTTGACCCCATGAAGTGAATTTTCTAGAATTTTCTAGAGAAAAATCGATTTTCCTCAATTAATCTGATTTAATTAACCAATTTTCCTAAGTTAGAATTACGAAAAATAATTAATAATTGGCTAATTAATCTAATTTAGGCACTTTCCTTAGAAATGATTTATGGGTATTGGAGATAATTATTCTCCTATTTTCCTTAGCCTCATAGGCACCATAGAGACTAGAACGCTTTTCTATTGCTACTAAAAACTAACACTTTGAAAATAATTTACATTACAGACTTGAAATCCTCAAGGCACATATCTATTCATGATGCATAGCTTCCTGTAATTGATGAGGGGTGAGCCATTTTCCAACCAACCATAGACTCGGTTTTCTATTGTATCCCTTGTAGTTGTCAAACCATGAGCCATACCATGAATTCATGAGGGAAATCTCTTACTTAGTCATAATAGGTGGAGTCATGAAGGCCACTCTCCTTCATAATTTCAAACTTAGAAAAATTATCTTAAACTTCTTTAAGCCAAAATATTGCACATCACTTTGGGTGGTTTCTCAATTGGCTAATTCAGCACTAGAGAGCTCCATTCACTACCTTCATTAATTCCTATGTGCTATCCCTCCTAGTGTTTATTTTATTTTCCTAGAAAGAACCCAGAGTCCATGTCTATTTGTAGCTCGGGGTGAGAGTAATCAACTCTTTCTTGAACCAAAATTTGTTGGTGAATGAATATTTCATTCATTCATGGGTCTCTTTCTTCTCATGCACACTAGAGCCTTCTACTATCCATAACCCATCTATGGTTTTTAGATTCAAAACTCGGAATCTCCACAGTCTTCATTTTTAGTCAAAACCTATTTTACACATGAAAGCCTCACCTTCTCTCTCTTCGTGGATGCATACCATATTTGGTTTTCCTCTTTCCCAATCCTTGTGGTTTTTTATTTTCTATTTTATTTTGTGCCAAATCCTCCAAGTTTGAGGTCAGATATGTTATCCTCCATATTGTTCCAAGGCCGAGAATGAAAACCGATAGAGGTAACCTCGAACCACTTGGGATTTGGTAGCTAGCCCTACCAAATCAGGGAGGGATCTCTCTGTGATCTTGTAGCCAAAATATGACTGAAGAGGGTAAGAAGATACTAGGCTAGGTATGAGCTCTAGGGTTTTGAAAATTTAGGGTTTTTGCTAGATCAGGAGGAGAGGTCAAGGAAACTAGGTCATATCTGAAAGATTGCAGTTACACGGATACAAAGGGGCATGGAAAATATGTTCAGTGGGACTTTAAGGTTGTCAATTGTAGTGTAGGGTGGAAAATCAAAGGTTCAAAATGAGAATTACAAGCATGAGTTCATTTATCAGAAGATGAACAACATAAACATGAAATTCCTACTAAAACAGAGCATAAACTTAAAGAATTGTGTTTAACATATTATAGGAAGATATCTAAAAGAAAATATATGGAAAGAAGATGAACTAATCATTTATAAAAGTGAATTACAGAAGAAAAAAACTGCCACAAAATCATACCATATGAATCCCTATATAATAGATGCAACTGAACTTGTATTTCTGCAAATATCAACTATACACAAAGCTCCAAGCCTTCTACTCCCTGATGTCCAACCTTGAATCTGACTGAAAACTATATACATATAGACCAAAACCATATTCCCCTCTCTCAGGGGTCGAATCCCTCAATATAGGAATAATTTACACAAAATTCTCCAACCAAACCTAAGACAAGGGAGGTTAAAACAAACTCTCATTTTAGCCTTTGACTGACCTATCCATCATTAATGATCCTCATAATTACATAAAAATGATATTAACAAGCTTAATTGCATTCATCTACATCAGGTCAACTCAAAACAAGAGAAATTACATCATGAGAAACTAAGCTTGAATGAAGAAACTCGAAAATTTGACCTCCAGTGAAAATCGTAGTGCCATCAGGGAAAAGCGCAACACCATATTGCATGGCACTTTTGACTGCCTTCCTATGCTCCAAATGTTGATTGGAATGTACCATTGGAAAACTTAGGATGTCTAGTTTTCCATAGAGTCATTAAGAAAGCACAATGGCCTCTCCAAGGCTAAGAAAAAAACATTCTCCCAAGGATACTCCAAAAGCACAGTGCCTGGGTGAAAAAGGTGGCAAAAAGTGATTTTTTAGCATGTTTTTTGCACTTTTCTCCCAAACAGAATGCTGACATGGCACAAAAAGTAGATAGTTGAGATATGCGAGTCATAAGCTATCCATTTATGTTGCGTTTAGATGATTTGGAGCTTTGAGGCAAAAGTTGTGCTTTTGGCTATCTGCGATTTCCTGTTTTAGCCAAAAACCACCAAAATTTGCTCAAAATTTGTCCAAACTTGCCCCTTGAAGTTAGAAGATGATGTGTTAGGCAATGAGAGAGGCCTCAGCCAACAAATCAAGTTTGTCCTTCTTCTTTTTCTAATTAGGGTTTTCCTCAATTTCTTCTTCAAATGCTTGATCCTGATTTGAGAAATCATGTTCCATGTGCAGTAGTGGATGACCATGTGCCTTTCAAGCTTATTGTTCCTATTATCCTTCTAAATAAGCTTCTTTAAGTGACAATTGACCTTGTCAAGCCAAAATTCCTTATCTTACTCAATTTTTGTTGCAATCAAATCATCAAAGTCCTCTTGACCTAGTGATGGAGATGGTTTGGTTTCTTGCTTTTGCTGCCTATTGAGACCTCTTGTTCTTGGGCTCCTTGGTTTGAATTTCTCTTCCTGATCCTCAAGTTCATAACATCAATCACTGAATTACCTTTTTCATCGTTCTTCTCCAAATTTGCATTGCGCTTGCTAAGCAAAAATTGTTTGACTTGGAGTTGTCTGTTCTCCTATGAAGAAATGTGATCATGAAGTTTTCCTTTGATAATTTATCCTTTATCTCCCTGATCTTAGCTTCCTTCTCTTTGATAATCTTCTCTGGTTATTTTTCCTACTCGTGCATATCTATGTCTGCCATGTGAGCATCAAATTGTACCTGCTATTCCTCTTGCAATGGTGCCACATGTTGATGTGCTAATGTCTCTTTCTCCACTGATGTAGGTTGAGCCTTTTCCACACTGCTAGGAGAAAACATCAACTTCTTTCCTATAGTATAGGTTTTAGTCACCTCAGCCCTAGGTGTTCTTGTTATAGGTTTGCTTGTGGAACCCACTTCTTGTTGTCTTGGTGAAGTCAATGGTGTAGGCTAACTGCTTGATTGAACTAGAGTAGGAAAAATAGAGATTGAATGCATGAATCCCTCCCAAGAAAAATTGACCTATGTAAGTTGATGGAAAACAATGATTTTCATCAAGCCATGATGGAACAAGCTTGCTTGATGATCTTGCCCTTTTCTATGTACTTTTTTTGCCATTTTTACCAAGCTTCTGTAGAGATAGTGAGGTAGGTTAAGAGCTTTTACACATGTGAAATGCATCAGTAATCTAACATGGCACTGATATATCCTTGAAAACCTACCCTCACATGTGAAAATTTTCATGATCATCTTCATGAGAGGGGCATACTTGTCAAGAAAGTGTCTAAAAGGAAAAATGTGTTTTCGAGAAACTTTGTAAGGAGGATTCAAAAACATCTTGTAATTTTCAATATCTAGGTCTCTTCTTTTGAACCAAAGCTCTCCATGATTTGGGATCCTTGTGGCTATGGATATGGCCTCTGCTAAAACAGTAAACACAATCCCTGCAATGGTTACCTTATCCCTCCTTATACTAGTAGCAAAGGTGCTTGTAAGTTTATCACTAAAACCAAATTCTTCAATCTTTTGGAAAAAAGCAAGGAAACCTGCATCCTGAAATGACTTTTTGAGAAATGATGAAGCCATGATATCATGTACTCGAGTGGGTTCATATCTGATGATTTGACCTCCCTTATGGTTCCTTTGGTTTGTAGTCTCTGAATCCATGGAAAACCCTAGCTCACTAGGAGGGGAAATTAGGGTTTTAGTTTAGGAAAACAAGGGATTTTGGGAAGTTTTAGGAATGGAGGGGGATGAAGGGGTTTGAGGGTGTCTAAATTCTTTGGAAAATTTAGGGGGTAGGGATAGATGTTAGGGATTGTAGGGAGGTGGAATTTTCGGAAATGTGTGAGGGGAAGGGGTAGAAAAGGGAAAAACACAATCCTAGCCTAGGGAAGTGTAGTGTAGGCTAGGGTTTGTGGGGAAATGATGAAAAATGAGGGAAATGGATGAGGGGAATTGTCAAGGATGGTATATGGAAGGTGGGGGAGTATATATGAGCATAAATTTCAGGTTTTTTCTCATCAAATCGACCAAAGACACTTATTTGACCAAAAACATAGCAAACCCTAGGAGAGGGTGATTTCTGAGCCTTCAAGCATGCAAGGAAGTGAAATAGAGGTAGATGAGGGACCCACTTACTTGCTTTGATGAGTTGGAACTTGTATTTGATGAAGAAACCACTGGAGAAGAGAGATTTTCCTTCCTGAATAAAAACACAGTAAAGCTGAGAAAAGCGCAACGCAACAAGGAAATTCAGCTTTCCAAGGCAAGAAATTGATTTTTAGAGGGTGGCAAGCTCCTTGCCAACAGAATGATGTCTCATGAAAGTGAAATGAGCAAATGACATGGTTGGTTGGTATTTTAAAAGGCTGGAAGTCAATTTTTCTCTTTGTTGGTGATGTGGCCCCACCTTGTCTTTTCACAACATGACATAATTGCTTGTGTACTGCAGCTTTAAAACCTCATTACATATATTTACATATTATATAAGATCAAAATGCACTTTAGAGATCATTATTGAACACTTTTCCCTATTACTACTCCCTCCAATGGTGAATTTGAAGATGACATGACCTATTAACATGACTTTGACAATATGACCTAATGATGACACTACATGGAAAGATAAGCAGAACGATGACCAAGATGACCAAGACACTCTTTCAAAGAATAATGACCTGACCATGATGATGTTTATTGACCATAAAGATGAAAGTAGTAATAACATAGGTAGACTACCCAATGATTAAAAATTATTTAAAAGCCTATTGAAACTATAAAAAATTTCCCTAGGATCCTATCAACCATATGAAAGAGCATAATTTGATCACTAGTGACTGACATGACTGACAGAAACTAACAAGATCATAACCTTCTAGCCAGTTCCTTGACATATCTATTTATACTATACTCATTCCTTGTATGAGACAGTTGGGTAAAAACCAAACTACTTCCATGATTATGGAAACTATAAAATTCCTTTCTATCAAGTATTTTCTTGGGAAAGTTGACAATTTTAGATCTCTCAATATTTGGCTCAACTAATTAATTATTGGCAGGGATTATTTCTATGTCTAGGTTTACTATCATATCATATCATGGCTTCTCATGGTTAATATCAAGGCTCCACAACTTCGTCGAGTGTTTGGCATTTTACATTAAATATAATTACAATTGGTTTGATTCTTTAACCCATTCACATTTACATGCCCACAAATACATCATTAACATAATTAATTAAAATATTATTTGGGAATTAAAGGTTGGGGTATTATATTTTCTTGTTTCACCCATCCAAATCAACCAAGCCCATCCAACGTGGCACAGTTCCACCCAATTCATCTAATTTTAAGCTAGCTATGCTCAAGTATGATCGTTGCACCAAATTCCATATGATTCCACTTGACTGCACCTGAGTGTGCTCGATAATGCACCCAAGTGCATCTAGTGGATGCGTTCTTAATGAATGTGTGTCTAATGAATGTATTCACAATGAGCGTGTCCTGTGATTATGGTCCATAGATACTTGTGTCAAAAGGAATTTTTTTCATCCCTCACAACCCCCAAGTGTTGGGTGCGCAACTCCATTGGGCTACATGTAGTCTAAGAACCCAAAACAGTGAATTTATTTATGTCATTATTGTCCTTCATACAAAGTAAATGTATATAGACAAGCTTTCCTATGGAAACATTCTTTAGCTTTCTTTTCTAGGTTCCCTTCCAAGCTTCTCTTCATGTGTCCAACTAGTGTGAGTTGCTAAGGTTTGTGGTGAACATAATTTGAGAAAGGGTGCCTAACATGTCCATGATGTGCCTTTCCAATGGGAAAATGCACTCAAAAATCAAATCTTCTAGCCATCAACCTTTTATTATGTCCATCTATGCTAAAAAATCGTCTCCAAGATGATCATCCCATGAAAGTGTTCGAAGCCATTCAAGGCTAGGGCCTACAACTATGGACTGGGACTACTATAGTTGTAAATATTGGTTGTGAACTTGATAATTGGGTTATGGGAAGTAAATATGGATAGCCATAGGAAATGCTCACCCTTGTTGATTCATATCCTTAGGTCGAGGGTGGCCTTAGTTGTGGAGATAATTGGTACAACTAGTAGCCTACATTTGGGTGGAATGTCCTCCTTCTGCAATTAGTTGGTGTATCGTATTTCCATACATATAAGTGTTCCTAAATGTACCTTTAGATTGTGCTAAATTAAATCTATTTCTATCATGGATTTTATTACTTTTTAGTTTGTTCAAACATGTTTTCATGTGTAATCCTATAGTTTTTATTTATGGTGCCATTTTGATTGCATGATTAATTTTCTTGCATAATTATGCATTATCATGCTTGCACACATTAATTATTAATAGTAGGACAATGAAGAAAGGTATCAAAAGAAACAATTTTTGAATGAATAGGTGGTTTCAGGAAGTATTTGATATCTTGAAAGTACAAAGAGGGTATTAGATATGTTAGAAATTGGGGAAGGACAAGTGGTTTCCAATATCTATACCCTTTTGTCTTATGTGCTTTCATGCATGGGAGGTATTCATGTGGTATGTTTGTAAAATGTAACCTTAGGGAAAATCCATAGAGAAGGATACCATTCAAGTATGCAAGGGACATTTTCATTGGGATATGTTGATAAAGGAATTGTTGGGAAGAAGAATAATTCTAGTATGTCACACCATGGAGGAGAAATGCTACCATGTTGATATTCTATTATACTATTGGCATACATTGATAGAAACCAAAGATTCCCTAGCTTCTAACATTGGAGATTTTGCTAGCCAGTCTATATGGAAGCACTAGACGGAAGTGGGATAGCGTAAGGGGATGCATAGCAATGAAATCGATATTGTTTTGTACAAGGCTAAGGGAGAAAGAGAAGCTAGAATGTAGGATTGTTGTAAAATGAATGGATTGAAGGGTGGCATCCTTGAATGTAAATGTTGTTATAACCATGGGCTATAAGTTAGAATTTACTATCCTTAGTAATTGTTTGGACTAAGTAAAGTAGTCATTGCGCTAGTTGCTAAATTTCTTGTTGTTTCATTTCCTGGAAGAAATGTGGCACCTACTTGCACTGGTGCTTATGGTTGGATGCAAAAATTCTCCCATGAAGCTATTTCCTAAGTGCTGCTAAAGACACTAAAGCTATTGATTTGTATTGTTTATATTTTGGCTACTAGTGCTTGTGGTGAGTGCTGTGTTTAAGGAATAAGTGAGTACTTTGGAAGTTGCAAGTTTGGAGGTGGACATTGGAGCTTAGGAGTGCATGTTTCATTGTTTGGTGAAAATCTTATATTTTTTTGGAGGTTTTCACAACCATTATTGTAAATAGAGGGCTTAATTGTGTATATATACTATATATTATTTTCCAATTATGTTAATGAGAGGAATTGGGCGTATGGGTTTCATAGAAAGGGCCATAAGTCAAAAAAGAATTGTAAATATATGTTTGGAAGAGAGTTGCTAACATAGGCTGTTATAAATGTATGTGAATGTTGTTGCAATTGCTCATGTATAAGTTATATTTATTTAATGTATGAGTAGAATTGTGTTTTTCATGTTGAAATGGATGATTGTACTCACAAACAATGGATTAATTTGTCACTGTCAATGTTATTATGTAATTGTTCATGCATTAGATGCAAAAATGTTGGTTATAGCTTAATTATTCATGAATAACTTGTAAAAATATTGGTTATAGGGATAATGTAATTATGTACATTATATTGTGGCATTAAAACAAGAAGTCGTTTGGAATTTGGTGGTCATGTTAAAAAAATAAGGAGAATTGGCTATATTACATTTTTCCAACATAGTTAAAAAATTAGCATTTTCATAATGAGTTTTCTCTTGGCTTAATCACTTTGTTAGTCCATTAGGAAACATATCATGTATTTGACTTGGTGTGAATGTTGTGTCCACAATTTGTAAAAAAATGGATTTCCACCTTGTGTTTCCATGATTTGTAGGCAAACCATTTGAGTATGGATTTTGCAGATTCTCCTTAGACCTTTGCAGCTGCTTGTTTAATCAATGCTCCTAAATCATTTTGTATGGGAATACATAGTCACTACAATAATCATTTTGAATCTCAAGAATGTTATTTCTATGAAATTTCTCCATTCAATGCCTTCGATCCAATCAACTCATTCAATTCATCCCATATTTCTTTGGGTGACATTTCCCAGTCAAAGTTGATGCAAACTGGAATTAGATGTAACTAGTCATATAATTGAGTTTAACTTCATCATCTGTACCTTTGCAATCTATAATTTCGTCTGAACCCATGGGGATGGGTTCAGTCCTGTTGAAAGGTTTTGGGCATTAAGTGTCACTAGATGTTATGACCATTACGGCTTCCATTTTCAGAAAGATAACAACCAAAGCATTTTGTGTATTTCTGCTCTTTCTATTGCATAAAAATTCAGAAACAAAAATTGATCTTCAGAAAATAAATAGTTTTGTGTTTTCATTATCTTAAGTCTCATGCATCCTGGGTTGTGTGTCTAGTTCATTCAATTATTTATGCGCGTTTGTCTGTACAGGCATCGTTATGGTCAGTCCGCAATTGCATATGCATGTTTTCATGGATGAATATTATGGGTTAGTCTGTATGCACCTTGTTGAAGTAGTAATGTTTTTTTTTTGTTGGATTCTCACTATATATGAGCATGGGTCACTTCTTTACATTTATGATATGTGGGTGTCTCTGATTCCCTCTATGTTGAGGCTTCGAGTATATTGTGTCAGTGGAAAAGAGCCTCTTCTCAGGTTCGTGGGGTTATGTTGTGTCTATGGCCTCTTTATTCATGTTATTGTTGTCACCTTGCTGCCTACACCCACCTACTAGTTAGTGAGAAAATCCTTTAACCCCACAAGGTGTGGTTGGTGGAAAGGAATTCAAAGAAGGGGTTGTCACCTATTCCCAACTCTCTATGTTTAAACGATCTCCTAGGTTAGCTATAGGGGGTGGTCCCTAAAGAAAAACTAAGTTAGAGATGTGAGTTTTATAGGAGATTTGTTAGAGTGAAATTGAATTTATTTTTTAAAGATTCGTGAGCATTTATGAACAACTTTGAAATAATAATGACAAACCATTCAACCAGTGCCTTTAAAAATAATGTGCTCAAAAGTAAAAATAATGCTCAAAAGAGATGAGAGCACAATAATTCTGAAATGGAAACAAAAAAAGTTAGCACAAGATATTTGCAAAATAAAATTGATTATGAAATCACAACATTAAATCATATCTTGCCATAGTTAGAAACAACTAAAAATTAGATGCTAAATACGAAAGTAAACTTTGCGAATATAGAAAGTAAGCATCACAATACTTGCATGAGATCAACAACCATCAAAATACAAGTAAAAAGAAATGTGATGAAGAGTGCTCTTGGTTAATTTTAGTTAAACTATCTCTACAACAAATATTTCAAATTAACTCTTCAATCCCCAGACCTCACCCTTGCCCAAATCATGTGGATCTTACAGTGAGGAGTCAATAAGGGAGTAGAGGGTCCCTATAGGTCTATACAACCAACTTATGTTGGAGGTAAAGTTTTAATGGGTGTTTGTATGAAATCGATGTTGATTAATCCCAATTAAATGATATATGCAATGTTCCACAAGAGATGAGATAGCGCTTACTTGCAATAATGAACCAGATTTTGAGAGAAAAATAGACTTATGTGTGTTTTAGCATTAAATGGAAAGTGGAATGAAATAAGTTCTCATTAAAAAATGCTTCAACGGTTCCTCAAAATGTATAACATGCATGGACTAACTAGTGAAGCATAAACATTAACTTAATTGAAACTTGCCAACCATGTGAATTGCTCACACATATGAAAATAGATTTTCTCAAGCTTGTAACCTTTGGAGCTCATGCATGCAAGTTTAATTAAACCCAAATTTTAGATAGATGGATGTAGAGTGCATTAGTTGTTAATTCTTTAGCATGCATGAAATGAAAATCAGAAAATGAGTCAATCCGCCCAAGAAGTTCCTTCATCTTCAACCAAGGAAGGGGGATACCATGGGAAAAATATCCCAAGCTCCCTCAAGCAAAAAATGCTATTTTATTAGTGGTTACAAATGAGAAAAAAATCCTCTAAGAAGGCTGCCCAAAAGGAGATCCTTTTATGAAGATATAGCTTGGAAAAAGCTAGATATCCTCCTTAAAGATGACAACAAAAACTCATGGGGAAAAACTTGAAAACATAAATTTTAGAAGGCTCCAAGGCTCACAGCAAAGATCATGTTCTTTTTGTCTTAAAGGTGCTTACGGCCTCCTTAAAAATCGATTTTGAGGTAATGGCAAGTTTTACATGCAAGGAGGATCAATAGTTTTTCGCCATATTTTCCTCAAGCTCCTCGTTGTTCACGCTCAAGCTTATGGGCTGTGAAAGAAAATAAAACGTTAAATCGAAATATAAAGTAAAAATTAATATACAAAGACACTAGCACAAGAAATGGGAGCGAACCCCCATTCCTGCCTAGTTTAGAAAACACTCTTGAAGTAGCAAATATGACTTTAAAACGCTCTACAAAGGGAAATTTTTAGATTTTAAAATTTGAAGTAGATGATCAAGTAGCTAGAGAACGAGAAAAAATCCCTCTTGGTCTTCCTCTGATAAAAGGCTTGGGGTTGAAAATAGTTGAGTCTTTGATCGCTTTGAATCTATGAATGAGTTGGTCTATGTGAGACTTCTCCCATGCCAGGATGGATTTCCTACACACAATACAAATAGACCTTCCCTACACACTTGAACAAATATCATTTTTCAAAAAGATTAGAGCATCATAATGAATAAGATAAACCAAATATTCCTCTGAAAATGACTTGGCAAGCTTATTTCTAGAATACTACTCTAAATCAATGATGCATGCAAGATAGCTTACATGTATCAATCCAAGCTAGATGGAAAATATAAACTATTACTGATCAAACATGTAAATGAATTCAAACACAATAGCAATAGTATGGAAATAAATCACCTCATAATGCCAAGAGAACATCCGCTAAATAGCTCCAAAGTCTCGATTTTATTAATATGAAAAATGGCAGAGTTTCCTTAAGCCCAATTTCCCATAACATGATACAATACAGTAACCCACGGCTTTGTTATATAGAGATTTGAGAGAAATTCCCTAGGACGAATGCATGTGAGAAGTGAAATTGGAGAAAATCCCAAGTAAAGGTAAGCCAAGTTCCATATGGAGAAGACTGAGACATCCAGAGAAAAATCAAATTTCTTTTGCACAACAAGGAAAATCGAATTCCCATATGATCCATTGAAATCATTCATAAACCAGACAAAGTCCCGTGCTACACCAAGTCCACCACTGCAAACTCGAACCAACTGAAACTGTACATGTTGATGACCCCAGTGATCTTCTGCATAGGTCCCTGAGAACTGTGTGTTTCCTCTGAGTGATTGTGCAGTCTAAGCTCAAGGAATAGCATAAATCCTCTGAGTGAAGTGTTGAGTGTTGTCGTACTCGAGATAGCTCGTGATAAGAGGTCCCCACTTGGTCTTCAGTCAACTGATCCTATAGAATATTCCTTTTATGCTCAACTGCATTTAATAAATTCAATTTTCCTTCTTGTAATTGCCGCTTTATCTCTGGAAAAATCGATTTTAAATAAATAAATGATGAATTAATGATGCAGTGTGCTCAGTTATTCTCCACATGTCTGTTGACTCAACTCTTTGACTTAAAAAAATTTCCAAGTCATTTCCATGTCATTTTGTCACACAGAATAATTTATTTCTCTCTATTTTATTTAATTCTAGCCTAATTAAATGCCACAATTTCCATTAAACTTAGGAAATGTGGGTTTTGAGGGTCCAAAACTTATTATTAACCCCTCAAAGTGTGCCATAGTAGAAATTTGAGGGTGAGAAGTGCAATTTTGATTACTCATACCCCATACAACTTCTCTAGACAACACTTATTACAATCCAATTACAACTTTTATTGTAATTTTTAACATGCGGGAAATCTAAAAAATAAAAAATCACTATCTAGACCTAACCAAATTCCACGAAATTTTTTGTGTGATCTATTATAGTAATATACATTGACTCTAGACACTAAGATGCGTTGGGGGCTCAACCTTCAAGCCATCACCCCGTCTTTGAGGTAATGCAATGAGTGAAAAAACCTAGAAAATTATTCGCTGCTAAAAAGAAAGAATAATTAACTAAGCAAAAAAAAAAAACTTCAAGATGTACTTGCTTGTTGATCGAGTCCCAACATTTTAGGCCTGTTACAGACTCAATACTGACTCAAATTCATCATTACTAGCATCACTTATCACAATTCCCTATAGGGCGTGGAATTTGGGTACAAGAGAAAGATGATGAAAATAGAAGTAGAGCTCAAAAACTTTGTTGAACTAATGAATATCTGATGATATCTGATAGTAAAAATGTCTTTTGTTTCATCCTTGGGCATGGAATCTTCTCATTATCATCAGCTACAACTCCAGTGGTCAACAATTATGACATCGTTGTTCGGGCATGGATAATTTGGCCTAACAAAAACTAAGTGTGTTCAACAAAATCTTCCAAAGGGTAGAATTATTTTGATTCCATAAAATTGTAATACATTCAAAATAGCACTAGAGAGGCTCTTCGAGAAAGAGAAAATCGCATTTCATGACATGCATAGTCATGCATAGTCACGAATTAACACATTTAATTCAAAGCGCACTTGCAGAGTGCAAAAGTGAAAAATTTAAGAAGTCTGAAACAAATTGCTTTCCAGTTAAAGCTTGGTTTGATGAGGAATGCAAAAAGGTAAGGAGAATGTGGAAAAAGTCAAACAAGGATAACATAAATCTCAAATCTTACAAGAAGATACTAAGAAAGAAAAGGTTGATTTCATGGTTTCGAGGAGAGAAGAACTAATCTTCCTTAGGGAAAAATAACCCCAAATTATTTTGGAAGGAGTTCCAACTGAGAAAGATGCAAACTGAAAACAGTATTACAAATTCTAAATGGTTTGACTATGCAAGACAACTTTATGAGCAGGATCCCGAGGTTGACCCTCCTCCCTTGGTCAACATTGATACAAAACTCTTCACGTTGCAAGAGGTAGAGATGGCTATGAAGAAGTTGGGTGTTGGAAAAGAAAAAGACTTAGTTGAACTCCAAGCAGAGTATCTAAAGTGAGGCTTAAAAATTCTTGCACCTCACATAACAAAAACTTTCAACAACATCATACAACATGGGTTCCCCACAGATTGGACAACTAGTCTGGAAATACCACTTTTCAAGAGTGGTTACGTCAATAATCCCTCCAACTATAGGACCATAATGATAAATCCCTTGTTTGCAAAGTTATTTGGAATCATGTTAGAAAATAAAATTAGCAAGTGGGTAGAGTAAAGAGATAAACATTCTAAAGGACAAGCATGTTTTAGACCTAAACATTCCATAGTTGATCATGGTATAAATTTAAGGCACATCATTGAGAAAGTTTGGGAGAAAAAGGAAGAAGTCTTTTGTTGCTTTGTTGATTTTAGAAAAACTTTTGACACGGTTCCTAGGGATAAGCTTTGGCACAGAATGGAGGAACTTGGAGTTCCCAGGCATTTGAGAGCAGTTGTGCATAGCCTTTATGAAGAGGTGAAAGTCAAAATTCTAACTTCAATAGACATTTATGAAAGTTTTAGAAGCGATATCGGGGTCAAACAAGGTTTCCCATTGTCTCCTACCCTCTTTGGTTTATATATCGACAAGCTTGAAGAGTGGCTAAATTCACAAGGGGGTGACGATATCCATTTGGGCAAGTTTGTTATAAGACTTATTTTGTATGCAAATGACCTTATTCTGATTGCTAAATTTGTTGTTGGTTTGCAAGAGCACTTACTTTCCCTTGAGCATTTTTGTAGAAGTGTGGGGATGCGAGTCAATATCAACAAAAAAAAAAGTAATGATTTTCTCTAACAAAAGAAAACATAACCAACATAATTTCTTCTTTGAAGGCAGCATTATGGAAGAAGTTGCGTATTACAAATACCTCGGAATTGACTTCAAAAGAAATCTAAGCTGGGATTGATGTAGAAAGAAAACTTTGTTTTTTGGAAAACATTTTATGCTTTTCAAAATAGGTGTAGAGAGGCTGAGTTATGGGACTGGAAAACCACTCTAACTCTTTTTCGACTCTTAGTGATTCCGGTGATTCTCTACGGTTGTGAACTTTGGGTCAACAGTACATCCGACATGCAATGGAAACAAATTGAGAAAATTCAGAAGCATTTGATTACAAACAAATTCAAAATTAAACATACAGTTCCTTATGCTATCTTGTTAAGTGAAACAAGGGCTACTCCTATTGAAGCAATTGCTATGGTGTGGATCATAAGGTATTTAAAAAAAATTAAGCAAATGGAAGAGGGGAGATGGCCTAAGGTTGTGTTTACAATTCATATTGTGCACAAGAAAGAAGACTTGGATGCGAAAAAATAACAAATGGTTTAGCAAATGGGGCATTTGCTTGAGCATGTGTCCCACAAATAGTAAAGAGATAAAAGCTTTTGTTATGGATAAGTTCCTAAATGTACTTGGGAGAAGGAGCTAGGGAGAAAGAAAAGTATTATATTGAAGAGTTTAATCCCACTCATAATCATCAACAAAAAGCGTACGTGGGGATCAATATTTCTTGGAGAGCTTATTGCTCAATAAATGACTAATTCTCATCAATTCCGTTGTGAAACAGGGCGCTGGAAAATGCCAAAAGAAGTGTGGCAGGAAAGAGTGTATTTTTTTCTCTTCCGAAAAAGTGGAAACATAAAAGAATTTCAGTTTAGAATGTGAGGTCTTCAAAGACAACAGGGTAAGTTATGCAGATATTTTGGCAGCTAGATCTTGGGATATTCTATTCAGCGAAGGCTTTGTCGAGAAGTTGGGAAAGTTTATTGTGAAACTTTATAGGAAAGGGGCCAAATACAAGAGTCAGATAGAAAAGCAATCTGTCCCATAGACTATCTTTAGCCTCGTGGACGTTAAAATAACTTCTTCTTCTTCTTCTTTTGATTGTCATAGTTTAAAGATGTAGTCTGCCCTCAGTATGATGTCTCTTATGTTCTCTCTTCCACTTTTGAAAATCATTTAAAATTTTTGGAAGTATTAAACTTAATAAATTTTGGAAAACCCTTTTGACAAGTAAACTTTATTTTAAAATGCATAGCCCATGAACATCAATCAAGTCCAATCTTAATTTAAATATTTCTGCAGACTATCCAATCTTTATTCAAATATTTCTTCGGAAATTTTCTTATGTGATATCATTTTAACATATTAAAAACTGATCGATGGGATCACTTGTTAACATATTAAAAACTGATCGATGGGGTCTAAAGTAAGAGAGGGAAGACAAGATTTTAAGTTACAACGATCATTTCAAACACCAAATATATGTATTCAATTACTTTGAGGGTTTATTATTCATTTGTTTACTAAAACATCAAATTTATTTCACAATTAATTAACCATTATTACCATTATATTAATAGCGAGATCATTATCTCTACAGATATATCACAAATATTTTCATTGATAAAATTATTGAAAACTGTAACGTAGTTTTTTCATACAAAGTTACTAAAACTATTCTTTTAATTAACTTGTAAATAATATAAATGAACAACAATAATAGAAAATAATTACCCATTAAAAACTTTCTTTATCATTAAAACCATTACCTCTCTAACACAACGAACGGAAATAAATTTGTTTCTTATGACTTAAAGTTGTTTCTTTGGACTATCACTTCTTTGGACATGATATGAACTGCCACAATATTTATACCGCCAAATGGGTTTTGGCTACTTGACTTGTTCATCCAACAAAATGGAAGCCTTATTTGTGACATCATAAAATATCTCATTGATGGCTAAGCATCCATATTTAATTTACAACCACTTTTCCATATCAAAATGCAAAAGAGTACAAGTTCACACAAAAGACTAAACCCAAAAAGAGGCATTTTATTGCTCAGAAATCCACTAAGAAGTTTTCATTTTATTCAAGATGTTTAGTTATCAATGCCAAATGAAAACCTCTTTCAAAGGCTTTGCCACTTCCTGTAAAACCTCTTTCAAAGGCTTTGCCACTTCCTGTACATGAACTGGAAGGTACTGTCTGTACATGCCTCTCTGAGCACATCAAGAGTTAGTCACATAAGATTGTTATTTCTTCCTACACATAAAAGACTTGGCCTACAGTTAGGAGGCTCTGGTGAGGAACATTAAGAATGACACTATTTTCCCTGCATATCCTTCGAAGGAAAGCATATATATAATTTATTGCAATTTTCTTCATCAAGCCAGATTCACTTCTTGCTCTTACTACAGTATTACCCAGAATATGCACCACACCAGAATCTCTGCAATCATTTAGAAATTGTAATTCATCATCAACAGTTCTAGTGTTAGGAACCCTAAATCTGACATGCAGACCTGATTGTTGTGGGGATATTTCAGAGACAACTGAGTTTTCTGATAAATCTGCTGAGACCATGCCTAAGGACATCTGACTTGCATTTTCTGTGTCTAAAGCGGGTGCCTGTAGAGACACTTCACATAAGCTGCAATTCTCTGAATCTGAGAAACTATCCATTAGTGATTCATGCTGGATAAATACGGACAAATTATGCAAGAGCGTTTTCTCAAAGTTATCATCCTTCTTATGTAAGTCTTTGTAACCATACCTTGCAATACACCTAAACATGTGGAAGTCCTTCGGCCCAATGCGCCTAACAAGAAAACGTTCTTCTTGTGGAACAGTATTAACGGGCAGATACTTTACACACACAAATACAACAACAGAATGTATAGCAGGAAGATGAGTAACAAGATGTGAGAATATGTGAGGCACTCCATTTACAAGTTCTGTATATAGAAGGCCAATCCCTGGAACTCGAACCAAACCGAGGCTGGGGCCTAAACCCAGCATCCATGCCATCGAAACTTTGCTCTCCATTTGGAATTCGTATCTTTTAACTGTACCATAGTGCCAGACATACATGATAATAAGAAATACACCAGCAATCACAAGTGGAACCCAACCACCTTGGTCGACCTTGAATAACACAGATGAGAAGTACACAAGCTCAATGAACAAAAAGAAACCAGTAAATAGTAAAACTAGCAGCCAATTACTCCTCCAGACAACAAGCATGATAATAGCCATCAGAAGTGTTGTGACCAGCATAACACCTATAACTGCAGTACCTGTTTACAAACAACCCAATAACTAATCAGAAGCAAGAAATGATCATTGATATGATAATCCCTGACACACTTTCATAAGAAAAAATTACAAAATAGAAGAGCCAAATCTAAATACAAACTGACTTTCAAGGACCAACTCTTTGATACAGTTCACACATCAAACTTCAGCTCAAAACACAACAATGACGATGATGATGACTACTATGACCTGTCCACTAAAAAGCAACATTGGTCTGTCATACTTTAAGAAAATAAAATTGAAAATTAATTAATATGCGTTGACCTAATGTTTCTATGATAAAAAAATCTTGGACAGAAGCTTTCTGAGTTAATTTTTAATTTTGATGAGTTAATAAGTTGTGAAGCTTTTCTGTACTACAAATTACATATTCTTTCTTCCCACTGTTTTAGGTCTAATCCAGCACCCAGTTTCACTTTGAACCTTTTGACTCATGAACATTTGTTCTTATTTTAACAATATTAATTTTCTTCTTTAAGCTGCCTACAGTAGAAAGGAAATAATGACCTTCAAGCTTGGGTTTTATGATCTCTTTATAATACATTAGTTTTCTCTTGCTCTCAATTTCGTCATTACACCACAATTTCTCTTTAAATTTTAACATGATCATTTAGAATGAACAATCATCATATATTGCTGGCCTAAAACACAATCAATCCCATAGACTTTAAGTACTTGGTCAAATTTGTTTGAAATGCTGTATAACTGCCCCGATCAATATATCTTATATGCTGAGGGAATGAGCAAAGGGCTTTTATTCAGTATTGGTGGCACAAGTTTTTGGTGGTTAGACTCGGAATTCCCATCCTTAAGCATCATTCAACTATGATTTATAAAGAGAATATTGGATACTAGAGTTCATCTCATCTTGGTCAGTAAATTGAACTTGCAAAAACAACTTCCTAGAAATCAGCAATTCGGGATAACGATATACAGGTAAATGATCAAATATGACAACAAACATTAAAAGAAAATGTGAATGTAAAATTATATTTACCTACTGTTGTGGTTATTCTGATGCTTCTACAAACCAAAAGTTGTTGATTTCAGAGTCTGTACACACGAATTTGTCAGGGTTTTACCAGGTAATTTCTTGCATACTATTGTATTTTAGTATGTGCCATTGTTGCTCTGTTATCATGTGTGTACAGACTCTGAAATTAACAGTAAAAGTCCATTTAGATATGTGAGTTACTTCATAAGAATGTTTGAAATAAAAATCCTTTCCTTGACAACCAAGTCACATAGTTCAAAAATATTTAACGTGTAATATTCAAAGAATCAGAAACAATCCTAATGTTTATCCACTGCCTCAGCATTGAATCTTGCATATCGAGCCCCAAAGCAAGTCGATCAAGAGATGCAATAAGAAAGAGAAATGTAAAATCCTGCAATAAATGATGCCTTAGTTAAAACCACAGTTGCTGAACCTTTCCCCATACTGTCAGAGAGCCCTTGGAAACAACCTCGTACGCAGTGGATCCTAAATCAGGTTTCTCAACAGCTGCACTTTTCATATGTTTAACTTCTATCGCTAGAATGTAAATATGATTAGATGGTATATAGGAGTAAAATTTAACATCATATACCTACTGACAAAACGTTTTCCGAATCAGATTCGTCGGCCATATTTAACATAAAGACCTCTAAAATGAAATGCATTAATAACAAAATTAATAACAATAACAGTGCTGGTTCGGGCTGCAACTCCAATGCACCTGAACATGTCAGCAACAAAAATAATCTCCCCATTATGCAGCCTGAGCAGAACATAAGCATAAATAAAAATAAGAAAGTTGTAAACTTGTCCTCATATGAGCTGAATTTCATGGAACTTGAGGTTCTATACAAAGGGCTAAACTTTGCAATAGCCCTCAGGCGCATTCCCTTCGAAGAGATTATATGTAGCTTGGAAGACAGGATTCAAAATCTGAGGGTGGAGGAAAAGGAACAAATTAGACAAGATTGTGCGGTTATATTAACGAAAGCAAAGCCCCCCAGAAACAACTTAAGTAGAGGCCAGGTGTTAGCACTCAAAAGCTTGAGAAGCAATGAAGACATTGTCATTCTTAAAGCTGACAAAAGAGGTGCTACAGTTGTGATGAACGCCAAGATGAAGGACCATTTATACAACAGCGGCAGTTACAAGAAGCTCAAGGACAACCCCATCACCCGCATCAGCAAAGAGGTTAAGAAAGCTATCAAGCATTCCAGTCTTGATGAAGGAATGAAGAAGCACCTCTTACCCAGAAGCGATATCATCCCCTGAATTTATGGAGGGCCAAAGATTCATAAAAAGGATGTTCCCCTAAGGTCCATAGTGAACACTGTTGGGTCACCCACATACGGATTAGCTAAATATGTAGCAAATCCCTTGCCCTGCTGGTTGGCAATACCAATTCCCACATAAAAGATTCCAATCACTATGTAATATCCCGAAAGGGAAATAGACAGCAATACAAGCATACGACAATATAGGAAATGCCGAAAATAGAACATAAAGCAAATACACATAAAAATGCCGGAAATGCTAAGCCATTTTATTAATCTGAGAATATAATGAGATACAATGGATAATCAGAATAAATGCTCCTATCCTTGCTCAAGGCAAGTGAAGAACCCTCTCAGAAAAACAGGAAATGGCTGCTACAAGAAACTGCATCCCAGCTGCTGGAAGAAACTGCCGTAAACTGCTGCTGCTGGAATGAACTGAAGCTAGGGGCTGATCCCCTTGCCGGAATGAGTTGAAAATCGGCAGACCACCTGAACTCACCACCCCGGACAAAACCCAGAAACCATATACAAAACGGACCACCTCCGAAAATCACCCCCAGAAACCCTCCTCCTAGAAAAACGCTGTCCCTTCAGGACCAGCGCAGACACCAACTGAAATAGACTGAAATGGGGCCACAACTCCTCAGGAAACTCACCAAATGATAAACGCCGAACCTCCACACCGGAATAGGCCTGAATCTCCTGCAGAAATCTCTATCGCTGAATAGCTCCAACTCAAACTGCGTCCTCCCTCCAAGGACTGCGCAGTCACCCAATGAAGCTCAGCTCCTCAGCAAAACTCCCAACAAAACACCTGCAAATCTCCTGCTAAGACTGAAGAAAAACCTTGCCCGAGCAGGCACTCGAAGTTCCCCGGGGCCAAGGGTGAGATCTCCGACCGGAGACACTCAGTCGCACTAAACAGTGCTGCAGACCGACTAAACAGCCAGCGTGCTCAAGTAGACAGAAGTCTAGCTCAATATCATCAACAATATCAATAATGCCCAAATGAGGAGGCTCCTCCACCTTTTATAACATTGGTTTCCCTCCAAAACCAACGTCCTCTCTCTCTCATTGGCTCCTCCACGTGGTGTGTGGCCCCCCTTGGCTCCCCCCTTAAGTTACAACGTTGCATCTACTAGGGAAACACTTTATTTTATTTAAGTGAGTTAGACCCCTTTTCTCACTTTTATTTATTAATAAACTATAGTCGGCAAAACTATACAAAAATAAAATATTCCAATTAGCGGTGCTAATTAGGAATATTACACACTATGTGGAGTTTATCAAGGATATAAGATTGGGCATTGAGGATCAAATTGTAAGCTTTGATGTCACACAACAGTTCACTAAAATACCTCTTGATGAAGCGATCCAAGTTGTTAAAGAGTTGGCTGACCCAGAGTCTGTTAGACTAGCCAAGGTCTGTCTGCGTTCTACATTTTTCACCTTCCAAGGTGAATTCTTTGAACAAACCACAGGTGTGGCTATGGGGTCACCATTGTCCCCCATAGTAGCCAACCTATAGATGGAGAAATTTGAGAAAGTTGCCTTGGAAACCCACCCCCTCAAGCCAATGCACTGGATAAGGTTTGTTGATGACACCAGTGTGGACTGGCCACATGGGCATACGGAGCTTGACAACTTTCTTAAGCACCTCAATAGTATGTCAAATGACGTTAAATTCACAATCGAAACTAAGAGAATAATTGCATTCCTTTCCTCGATATTCTTCTTCTAAGGAAAAGTGATGGCACATTGGTTCACAAAGTGTATAGAAAGAAGGCCCATACTGATAGCTACCTCCATGCTGATTCACATCACCATCCAGCTCAAAATATGGGGGTTCTCAACACGCTCTTCATTAGAGCAGTTAGAATTTCTAACAAGGAACATACAAAAGAGGAAATAGAATATCTAAAAACGATTTTCTTGAACACAGACTACAAAACTCAAGGACATCAATAAAGCCATCAAGAAAGCCCAATCATCTACTAATACTACCCCATCACCCTCTCAAACTGCCCCCATTGGTAAGAGTTATTTTCCATACATCCAGGGTGTCACTGACAAAATTTCAAGAATCCTCAAAAAGAAAGGCATATCAACCTTGTTCAAACCCTTGAATACCATCAAGGTCGGTTAAAGATGGGTTAGATCACCTTCAGCAAAAAGGGATGTACAAAATCAACTGCTCTTGTTGTAAGTGTTACATAGGAGAAACTGAGCGAGCCTTCAAGACTAGACTCAAAGAGCACATTACAGACATCAAAAATGGAAGAAGTAGGTCCTCAACTCTTGCAGAACATTCCATAAAGTCAAGTCATCATATATGCATTCAGGACATTGAATTAATCTCATAAGAGAACCATTACTACAAAAGGAAGATGAGGGAAGCCCTCGAGTTCATAAAACATCCCAACAATCTCAACAGAGATGGTGGGATCGAGGTTAGTAGGAGTTGGATTCCGCTTCTTACGCAAAATTATAACCTGTGATGACCCCTGCCTCATATTTCCCCTTGCCCCCGCCCCCCTCTCTCTTTTAGTCCCTGGCATCATCTCACTTAATTAATTAGAAAACCTTCCCTTCATTAATTAGAAAACATTGATAATTCCATTAAATTAAAATTATATCTAGAATTAATATATAAAATCAAAATTATAATAAAGTATAAAAGGATTAACAAAATTAAATTAATATTAAATTTTAATCAATCCTTAGCCTTTCGATCCTTATCTTGTTTAAACCCCCCTTTTTTACTTTAATCTAATATAGTCACAAAAAATCTTAATTTATTAATATATTAAGTATTAGATACATTAATATAGTCAATTGAGATTGATTATATCAATATATTCTAAACTAGTTTAATATATTAGTAAATTAAAAATTTCTAATTTAAATAAAAATTTCTGATTTAAATAAAATAAATATAATTTAATTTGCTAATATAATTTAAAAATAATTTTAATTCAATAAGAAATTCTAGAATAAGGCACATAATTTATGTATAATTAAATCATTAATAGAATATAATTAAATTAAATTATATTAATTTACATTAATTAAGTAATTTATTAATAACTTATTCTCTGTCAGTGAATTTTTCTCCTCTTATTCATATTATAACTCTCTTTCTCTGTTGCTCTTCCTCAACCTTTGTCATGACGATGGGTCTTGTTGTAGACTCGAAACGTCGACATCAAACATGTCTATTGTGGAGAAATTTCTGATCACCCATTCAAAGAATCTACCCCACAGAAATCTGCAAACATTAATAAGCTCCCTGTACGGAAGGGAAACATGGGTTGAGGTTTGTTCTCTCGAAAAACTCAGGATTAAAATTGTAAGAAGAGGAGCTGATCTTAAATTTCTAAAACTCTGTAGGGACTTCAATCTCACACCATCCTTCGCTGAGGTCAAACACAGGCTTCAAAATTTCCAAAATCGCAGAGCTTTCTCACGCCTTAGCAGAACCCTATTTCGTAATGAAATTCGCAGGACTTGTTTCCTTTTGGACTAGCTATCCACTGCAGCTTACAGATTGCATCTGTAATATTCCCAATTAGCGATAGCTAATTGGAAATATTAATTTTGACCAATTTTGCCTTATTATAGTTGGAGCATGAATAAAGTGAGTGAAATATTAAATAACTCACTTAGGATTAAGTATTTCCCTAAAGTCCACATCGTATTTGAGGAAGTGGGGCCTAGTGGCCAAGTGGACAGCACAGGGAGATGAGGACGTAGACCACGTGGGCAGCGTGGGGCCTACCTCACGTAGTTGAGAGGGGCAACGTGGGCCAAGGGGCACGTAGGAGATGGTGGGGCCTAGGGTTGAGAGAGGCCCATCGTGATAAAAGGGAGGAGATCCTCTCCATTTCATCATTCATGTTTATGCATCTTGAGCTTGTCATTTCGACTTGGAGCACGCTGGCTGTTTAGCTTGTCTGCAGTATTGTTTAGTACACCGGGTGTCTCCGTTCGGAGATCCCACCCTCAGCCCCGGGAGACTTCGAGTGCTTGCTCGGGTGAGGTATTCTACCATCATTTCTGCAGGGGGATTTGTGGTTTCCTTCGTTATGGAGCAGAGCATCTAGGGACTACGCAGTCTTGAGAGAGAGGACGCAGTTCATCTTGGGGGAGCTCCGGATTGGTGCCATTTTGGAGGTTTCGGGCCAGAGAATTGAGCTAGGGGCCAGCCCTTGCCTATTAGAGATATTTGGGAGAGAGGGAGTCCCTATTTTGGAGGTGGTCATTCAGCACCAGCGTGGCCCTTCGGAGGATAGCGTAGATCCTCAAGGGAGGCATTTTCGGGGGTCGAGCATTTCAGAAACACTCTCTAGGATTTTCTGGGTATTGTGAGTAGAGGCTGATTCTAGAGTATCAACATTTTCTGACTAGGGGAGCAGCCCCAAATACTCATTTTTGTTCCAGAAGTTGCAGCAGCACGACAGTATTTCAGCGGTTGGACAGACACAACACAACGAGCCTTTGACCGACTCAAGGAGGTGATGAGCAGTTGTCCAGTGCTAGCATTACTAGACTTCACGCAGCCATTCGTTCTGGAGTGTGATGCATCAGGAGAGCGGATAGGCGCAGTGTTGATGCAGGGAGGCCACCCTATAGCTTTTGAGAGCCGGAATCTCCTTCCACATGAGCGGTTGTATGCCATATACGACAAGGAGATGCTAGCCATCATGCATGCATTGGCCAAATTCCGGCAGTACCTGGTAGGTAATAGATTTAGGGTGAGGACTGACCACAACAGCCTCAGGTTTTTCTTAGAGCAGAAATAGCTACAAGAGAGGCAGCAGAAGTGGGTCAGCAAGATCCAAGCCTACGACTTTGACATCGAGTATGTCAAAGGGAAGAACAACGTGGTGGCTGATGCACTGTCACGTAGACTAGCCACGTTGTCTCTGATGAGTTTGGATGCAGATTGGAGCGCTCGACTATTGGTGGAGTACTCCAAGGACAAATTTGCTTGTGAGGTTTTGGATGGACAAGTGACAGATGATAGATATAGGGTGATGGATGAGATCATCTACTACAGGGACAAGATCTTCTTGACTGAGGGTTCTCAGCTCAAGAAGAAGATATTGTAGGCTTCTCACGATTCACCATTTTCTGGCCATCAGGGGTTTACCAAAACCTACAGGGCCATCAGAGAGAGGTTCTCATGGAAGGGCCTCAAGGAGGACGTACTCTAGCATGTCACGGAGTGCGAGGCTTGTCAGCGCAACAAGGGGGAGATGAACCATCCGACAGGTTTTTTGCAGCCTCTTCCCATTCCAGAGGGGAAATGGGAGAGTATCTCGATGGATCTCATCATAGGGTTGCCCATGGTGCAGGGCAAGGACTGCATATTCGTCGTCGTTGATTGACTGAAGAAATATGCGCATTTTTTCACCATATCCGCACATTATGCAACAACACAGGTGGCGGAGTTGTTCTTCAGGGACATCTTCAGGTTACATGGTCTTCCGAAGACCATTGTCAGCGACAGGGACAACTGCTTCATGGACGGGTTTTGGCAGGAGCTTTTTCGGTTGGTGGGGACAGAGCTGACACCGAGCACTAGCTACCACCCACAGACAGATGGGCAGACAAAGATAGTTAACAAGTGGCTGGAGGGCTACTTGCGTAACTATGTCAGTGGGCAGCGGAGAGCATGGCTGAAGTGGCTGCAGCTAGGGGAGTACTGCTACAACAACACACATCACATGACCATCGGTATGTCTCCGTTTTACGCTTTATATGGTTATCATGCTTTATATTTTGTTGATGTGATGTTTGGTGCCAGCAAGGCTCCGAGAGCCAAGGACTGGATCCAAGAGAGTCAGGACATCCTCCGAGCTCTCAAGGATAACATGGCTACAGCGCAGAACCAGCAGAATCTGTATGCCGACAGGGGTCGGGTGGAGAGAGATTTTGAGGTAGGAGACTTGGTCTACCTACGTTTGCAGCCATACCGACAGTCTACTCTGAAGCAGGAGGGATCTGAGAAGCTCAAGCCCCATTTTTACGAACCTTACAGGGTGATACGCAAAGTTGGGCAGGTTTCTTATGAGTTGGAGCTACTCCAGGGCAGCAAGATTCATAACATCTTTCATGTATCGTGCCTGAAGAAGGCACTAGGACAGCAAGTGACAGTGACGGAGGAGCTTCCGCCTACGAATGATGAGGGGCATTTGGTGCTACAGCGGGAGGCCATTATTGATACGTGGGAGAGACAGTTGCGGAGTAGGACAGTCCGGGAATTCTTAGTGAGGTGGAAGAATTTGCCGGATGAGGATGCCACTTGGGAGAGTGAGAAGATCTTGCAGCATCCATCACTACAGTTGCTTGAGGTCAAGCAACATTTTGCCGGGGGAGACTATAATATTCCCAATTAACGATAGCTAATTGGAAATATTAATTTTGACCAATTTTGCCTTATTATAGTTGGAGCATGAATAAAGTGAGTGAAATATTAAATAACTCACTTAGGATAAAGTATTTCCCTAAAGTCCACATCGTATTTGAGGAAGTGGGGCCTAGAGGCCAAGTGGATAGCGCAGGGAGAGGAGGACGTAGACCACGTGGGTAGCTTGGGGCCTACCTCACGCAGTTGAGAGCGGCAGCGTGGGCCAAGGGGCACGTAGGAGATGGTGGGGCCTAGGGTTGAGAGAGGCCCATCGTGATAAAAGGGAGGAGAGCCTCTCCATTTCATCATTCATGTTTATGCATCTTGAGCTTGTCATTTCGACTTGGAGCACGCTGGTTGTTTAGCTTGTCTGCAGTACTGTTTAGTACACCGGGTGTCTCCGTGCGGAGATCCCACCCTCAGCCCCGGGAGACTTCGAGTGCTTGCTCGAGTGAGGTATTCTACCATCATATTTGCAGGAGGATTTGTGGTTGCCTTTGTTGTGGAGGAGAGCATCTAGGGACTGCACAGTCTTGAGAGAGGGGACGCAGTTCATCTTGGGGGAGCTCCGAATTGGTCCCATTTGGAGGTTTCAGGCCAGAGAATTGAGCTAGGGGCCAACCCTTGCCTATTGGAGATATTTGGGAGAGAGGGAGTCCCTATTTTGGAGGTGGTCATTCAGCACCAGCGTGGCCCCTGGGAGGATAGCGTAGATCCTCAAGGGAGGCATTTTCGGGGGTCGAGCATTTTAGAAACGCTCTCTAGGATTTTCTGGGTATTGTGAGTAGAGGTCGATTCCAGAGTATCAACATTTTCCGAGTAGGGGAGCAGCCCCAAATACTCATTTTTGTTCCAGCAGTTGCAGCAGCACGACAGTATTTCAGCGGTTGGACAGACACAACACAGCGAGCCTTTGACCGACTCAAGGAGGTGATGAGCAGCTGTCTAGTGCTAGCATTACTAGACTTCACGCAGCCATTCGTTCTGGAGTGTGATGCATCAGGAGAGGGGATAGGCGCAGTGTTGATGCAGGGAGGCCACCCTATAGCTTTTGAGAGCCGGAAGCTCCTTCCACATGAGCGGTTGTATGCCATATACGACAAGGAGATGCTGGCCATCATGCATGCATTGGCCAAATTCCGGCAGTACCTGGTAGGTAATAGGTTTAGGGTGAGGACTGACCACAACAGCCTCAGGTTTTTCTTAGAGCAGAAATAGCTACAGGAGAGGCAGCAGAAGTGGGTCAGCAAGATCCAAGCCTACGACTTTGACATCGAGTATGTTAAAGGGAAGAACAACGTGGTGGCTGATGCACTGTCACGCAGACCAGCCACGTTTTCTTTGATGAGTTTGGATGCAGATTGGAGGGCTCGACGATTGGTGGAGTACTCCAAGGACAATTTTCTCGTGAGGTTTTGGATGGACAGGTGACAGATGACAGATATAGGGTGATGGATGAGATCATCTACTACAGGGACAAGATCTTCTTGACTGAGGGCTCTCAGCTCAAGAAGAAGATATTGCAGGCTTATCACAATTCACCATTGTCTGGCCATCAGGGGTTTACCAAAACCTACAGGGCCATCAGAGAGAGGTTCTCATGGAAGGGCCTCAAGGAGGACGTACTCTAGCATGTCAGGGAGTGCGAGGTTTGTTAGTGCAACAAGGGGTAGATGAACCATCCGGCAGGTTTGTTGCAGCCTCTTCCCATTCCAGAGGGGAAATGGGAGAGTATCTCGATGGATTTCATCACACGGTTGCCCATGGTGCAGGGCAAGGATTGCATATTCGTCGTCGTTGATCGACTGACAAAATATGCGCATTTTTTCACCATATCCGCACATTATGCAATAGCACAGGTGGCGGAGCAGTTCTTCAGGAACATCTTGAGGTTACATGGTCTTCCCAAGACCATTGTCAGCGACAGGGACAGCCGCTTCATGGACGGGTTTTGGCAGGAGCTTTTTCAGTTGGTGGGGACAGAGTTGACACCGAGCACTAGCTACCACCCACAGACAGATGGGTAGATAGAGATAGTTAACAAGTGGCTGGAGGGCTACTTGCGTAACTATGTCAGTGGGCAGCAGAGAGCATGGCTGAAGTGGCTGCACCTCGGGGAGTACTGCTACAACAACACACATCACATGACCATCGGTATGTCTCCGTTTTATGTTTTATATGGTTATCATGCTTTATCTTTTGTTGATGTCATGTTTGGTGCCAGCAAGGCTCCGAGAGCCAAGGATTGGATCCAAGAGAGTCAGGACATCCTCCGAGCTCTCAAGGATAGCATGGCTACAGCGCAGAACCAGCAGAAGCTGTATGCCGACAGGGGTCGGCTGGAGAGAGATTTTGAGGTAGGAGACTTGGTCTACCTATGTTTGCAGCCATACCGATAGTCTAATCTGAAGCAAGAGGGAGCTGAGAAGCTCAAGCCCCATTTTTACGGACTTTACAAGGTGATACGCAAAGTTGGGCAGGTTTCTTATGAGTTGGAGCTACTCTAGGGCAGCAAGATTCATAACATCTTTCATGTATCGTGCCTGAAGAAGGCACTAGGACAACAGGTGACAGTGACAGAGGAGCTTCCGCCTATGAATGATGAGGGGCACTTGGTGCTACAGCCGGAGGCCATTATTGATACCCGGGAGAGACAGTTGCAGAGCAGGACAGTTCGGGAATTCTTAGTGAGGTGGAAGAATTTGCTAGATGAGGATGCCACTTGGGAGAGTCAGAAGATCTTGCAGCATCCATCACTACAGTTGCTTGATGTCAAGCAACATTTTTCCAGGGGAGACTGTAATATTCCCAATTAACGATAGCTAATTAGAAATACTAATTTTGACCAATTTTGCCTTATTATAGTTGGAGCATGAATAAAGTGAGTGAAATATTAAATAACTCACTTAGGATAAAGTATTTCCCTAAAGTCCACATCGTATTTGAGGAAGTGGGGCCCAGTGGCCAAGTGGATAGCGCAGGGAGAGGAGGACGTAGACCACGTGGGTAGCATGGGGCCTACCTCACGCAGTTGAGAGGGGTAGCGTGGGCCAAGGGGCATGTAGGAGATGGTGGAGCCTAGGGTTGAGAGAGGCCCATCGTGATAAAAGGGAGGGGAGCCTCTCCATTTCATCATTCATGTTTATGCATCTTGAGCTTGTCATTTCGACTTGGAGCACGCTGGCTGTTTAGCTTGTTTGTAGTACTGTTTAGTACACCGGGTGTCTTTGTGCGGAGATCCCACCCTCAGCCCCAAGAGACTTCGAGTGCTTGCTCGGGTGAGGTATTCTACCATCATTTTTGCAAGGGAATTTGTGGTTGCCTTCGTTGTGGAGCAGAGCATCTAGGGACTGCGCAGTCTTGAGAGAGAGGACGCAGTTCATCTTGGGGGAGCTCCAGATTGGTGCCATTTTGGAGGTTTCGGGCCAGAGAATTGAGCTAGGGGCCAACCCTTGCCTATTGGAGATATTTGGGAGAGAGAGAGTCCCTATTTTGGAGGTGGTCATTTAGCACCAGCGTGGCCCTTGGGAGGATAGCGTAGATCCTCAAGGGAGGCATTTTCGGGGTCGAGCATTTCAGAAACGCTCTCTAGGCTTTTCTGGGTATTGTGAGTAGAGGCCGATTCTAGAGTATCAACATCTTCCGAGTAGGGGAGCAGCCCCAAATACTCGTTTTTGTTCCAGCAGTTGCAACAGCATGACAGTATTTCAGCGGTTTGAGTTACAGTAGAAAGCAGCCATTTCCCTTGACATTCTGAGAGTATTCCTACACTTGCCTGGTGCAAGTCGAGGTGCCCTCATTCTGGTCACCTCTTGTACTTCTTTATATTTCTCAGTATAATCAAATGGCTTAGCATTCTCTCTACTTCATGTGGATCTGCTTCATGGTTTGTTTCTAGCACTATATGTCTTGTTGTATGTTTTGTATTACTGTCTATTTCCCCTTCGGGATATTACAGTGGTATCAGAGATCATAGACCTGGCTCAGCCTGTGGAGCAAGTTGTCTATGACACAGAAAGAGAAGCCGTATATTTGCTACAGGGGTAGGAAGTACCGTGACTGAGAGCGTAGGTTACAAATCACCTACGGAGAGGGTGACTGCACTCCAGTAGTGGATGCAGAGCAGGAGGTACCAATGGCAGATGATAGTGCCGCAAAGGAGTTTGGGGAAATGCTCCTCAAGTCAGTATAGGAGCTGTCAAGGCAGGTTGACGTGATGGGACAGAGATTCACTGCTGCAGAGGCTAGGCAGCGTGAAACCCCAAGGGGTTTCTAGATTGGTGAGGGATCAGGCACATCCCACCATTTGCAGGAGCACGATGCCACTTAGCACATGGCATCTCATGCACCCACGCGTTCCACTATGCCCACTTTTCTGGCTGCAGACACAGGGGCAAAAGCACAGCAGGAGCAGGAACCTAGCCACATGGGTGATTACTTTGCTGAGTTCCAGGCATACAGGCAGGAGTTTAGGGATGCCCTTTCATTTCGTGATTTTGTCCAGCTCAAGTGGGACAGCAGACCCTGCGACCATCATAGGGGACACCGGCATTATCACGACGGAGACACTCAACGTACGATGAGCAGGTTCCATTTGCCTATGTTTGATGGTTCATCAAACAGTTCGGCAAAGGCTTGGATGGAGAAGCTGGACATATACTTCCAGCTCAACCAGATGGCGGAGACGGAGGCCATCAAGGTGGCAGTGCTGCATCTAGATGGCGAGGCCCAAGATTGGTGGTTCCACAGGATGGTTACACTCGGGCACTCGACAGTGACAGCTTATGCCGAGTTCACCCGGAGGTTGATAAAGAGGTTTGATCGAAGGGATCCGGAGGAGCACTTTGTTGAGCTGACAAAGTTCAAGCAGACCGGGAGTCCGGATACATACATCTCAGATTTCTTGAGACTCTCGGTGATGGTACCAAATCTATCCACGACACGGATGATCTACATGTTCATTGATGGGCTAGCAAAGCCGCTTCGGGCATTGGTCAGATCCACTAGACCGATGACACTCCATGATGCAGTTGGCAGGACACGGGACTTGCAGGATGCCTTACCCCAAACCTAGACGCCTTACCCCCAGAGACCGGCTTTCTAGCCTAAGGGGAAGGATGTGAGGATTCCGCCTCCAAAGGGGAATCAGGGTAGAGGACAGTTGGATGATGATGCCAGGAGGGAGTTGAAGAAGAAGAGATTGTGTTTCACCTGTCAGGAGTCGTGGGCACCAGGACACAAATGTGCTGCTGGCAAAGCACATTTTATCGAGGTCTTCTCCAAGAGCAGTGGGGAAGAAGATGAGTATGATGACGTGGAGGCAGGGGGCCGCCATGCAGCGCAGGATCATTTGCCACCTCCACCACCAAGAGCAGGAGGTGCAACCTTTGCACCTACCGGAGGGGCCCTTGCAGCATTGCGAGGAGTTCCCAAGTATCTGACGCTGCGTGTCCGAGGTACAGTGCGGGGGCAACGAGTATCAGTACTGGTGGACAGTGGGGCAACCCACAACTTCATCGATGCACAGATGGTATAGCGGAGAGGCATACAGACAGAGAGCTTCGATGGGTTTTCAGTCTTGGTCCCAAGAGATCAGACTATGCAGTGTGCCAGATATGTTCCAGCGCTGGCAGTGATGATGGGCACCTACACAGTGACTGACCACTTTTTCGTGGTTAACATACCGAATACCAATGTGGTATTGGGTGTACAGTGGCTGATCACTCTAGGGAAGGTCACCACAGATTGGGAGGCCTTGGAGATGGAGTGGGATGACAAGAAGACTGGGAAGCACGAGAAGATACGAGGCATGCACACTTACCCACCTCAGATAGTTTCAGCTCATCGGATGGAGGCAGACTTCCGGAAGGGGGACATAGAGTGGGCAGTAGAGCTGCGTGCATCAGAGGCAGGGACTACCGGGCAGACAGTTCATCCAGAGATACAGGCCATCCTTGACAGGTATGCCACGATGTTTGGGGAGATACCACCTGGACAGCCACCGGACAGGGGATTTGAGCATACGATTGAGCTTGAGCAGGGCATACAGGCCGTCATTACCACACCCTATAGGCACCCCAAGGCCTATCGGGACGAGATTGAGCGGGCTATCCACGAGCTATTAGCTCTTGGACACATTCGGCCTAGCACCAGTCCTTTCGCTTCTTCGGTAGTGTTGGTGAAGAAGAAGGATGGCACATTGAGGATGTGCATTGATTACAGGGCCCTGAACAAAAAGACCATGAAGAACAAGTACCCTATTCCACGGATTGACGAGCTGATAGGTGAGTTGAGAGGGGCACAGTTCTTCTCAAAAATTGATTTGAGATCCGGGTACCATCAGATTCACGTGAGGGAACAGGACATTCCCAAGACGGCTTTCAGGTGCCACTATGGCCATTTTGAGTTCTTGGTGATGCCCTTCGAGCTAACCAACACACCGGCCACCTTCCAATGATGTATGAACCACATTTTCCGCAGTCACCTGAGGAAGTTTGTGTTGGTCTTCTTTGATGACATATTGATATATAGCAGGACATGGGAGGAGCATCTCCAGCACATAAAGGCAGTGTTGCGTGTTTTGCAGGAGCAGCAGTTTTATGCTAAGCTCTCCAAGTGCGAGTTTGGGTTGACGGAGATGCTATACTTGGGACACATCATAGGGATGGACAGAGTGAGGGTCCACGAGGAGAAGATCAGGGTCATCAGGGATTGGCCAGAGCCGAGAAACGTGACGGAATTTCGGGGGTTTGTGGGTATTTGCACCTACTACAGGAAGTTCATCAAGAGTTTCTCTCAGCTTGCTGCACCCCTTACAGATCTGACGAAGAAGGGGGCATTCAATTGGACAGACACAGCACAGCGAGCCTTTGACAGGCTCAAGGAGGTGATGAGCAGCTGTCCAGTGCTAGCATTGCCAGACTTCACACAGCCATTCATTCTGGAGTGTGATGAATCAGGAGAGGGGATCGGCGTAGTGTTGATACAGGGAGGCCACCCTATAGCTTTTGAGAGCCAGAAGCTCCTTCCACATGAGCGGTTGTATGCCATATACGACAAGGAGATGCAGCCCATCATGCATGCATTGGCCAAATTTCGGCAGTACCTGGTAGGTAACAGGTTCAGGGTGAGGACTGACCACAATAGCCTCAGGTTTTTCTTAGAGCAGAAACAGCTACAGGAGAGGCAGCAAAAGTGGGTCAACAAGATCCAAGCCTACGACTTTGACATTGAGTATGTCAAAGGGAAGAACAACGTGGTGGCTGATGCACTTTCACGCAGACCAGCAACATTGTCTCTGATGAGTTTGGATGCAGACTGGAGGGCTCGACTATTGGTGGAGTACTCCAAGGACAGATTTGCTTGTGAGGTTTTGGATGGGCAGGTGACAGATGACAGATATAGGGTGATGGATGAGATCATCTACTATAGGGACGAGATCTTCTTGACTGAGGGCTCTCAGCTCACGAATAAGATATTGCAGGCTTCTCACGATTCACCATTGTCTGGCCATCAGGGGTTTACCAAGACCTACAGGGCCATTAGAGAGAGGTTCTCATGGAAGGGCCTCAAGGGGGACGTACTCCAGCATGTCAGGGAGTGCGAGATTTTTCAGCGCAACAAGGGGGAGATGAACCATCCGGCAAGTTTGTTGCAGCCTCTCCCCATTCCAGAGGGGAAATGGGAGAGTATCTTGATGGATTTCATCACAGGGTTTCCCATGGTGCAGGGCAAGGCCATTATATTCGTCATCGTTGATTGAGTGACGAAATATGCACATTTTTTCACCATATCTGCACATTGTACAGCAGCACAGGTGGCGGAGCTGTTCTTCAGGGACATCTTCAGGTTACATGGTCTTCCCAAGACCATTGTCAGTGATAGGGACAGTCGCTTCATGGGCGGGTTTTGGCAGGAGATTTTTCGGTTGGTGGGGACAGAGTTGACACCGAGCACTAGCTACCACCCACAGACAGATGGGAAGACAAAGGTAGTTAACAAGTGGTTGGACGGCTACTTGCGTAACTATGTTAGTGGGTAGCAAAGAGCATGGCTGAAGTGGCTGCACCTAGGAGAGTACTGCTACAACAACACACATCACATGATCATCGGCATGTCTCCATTTTACGCACTATATGGTTATCATGATTTATCTTTTTTTGATGTGATGTTTGGTGCCAGCAAGGCTCTAAGAGCCAAGGAGTGGATCTAAGAGAGTCAGGACATCCTCTGAGCTCTCAAGGATAACATGGCTACAACGCAGAACCAACAGAAGTTGTATGCCAACAGGGGTCGGGTAGAGAGACATTTTGAGATAGGGGACTTGGTCTACCTACGTTTGCAGCCATACCGACAGTATACTCTGAAGCAGAAGGGAGCTGAGAAGCTCAAGCCCCGTTTTTATGGGCCTTATAGGGTGATACGCAAAGTTGGGTAGGTTTCTTATGAGTTGGAGCTACCCCAGGGCAGAAAGATTCATAACATCTTTCACGTATCATGCCTGAAGAAGGCATTAGGACAGCAGGTGACAGTGACAGGGGAGCTTCTGCCTACGGATAATGAGGGGCGCTTGGTGCTACAGCCAGAGGCCATTATTGATACCTGAGAGAGACAGTTGCGGAGCAGGACAGTCCGAGAATTCTTAGTGAGGTGGAAGAATTTTCCGGATGAGGATGCCACTTGGGAGAGTGAGAAGATCTTGCAACATCCATTACTACAGTAACAACATTTTGCTGGGGGAGACGGTAATATTCCCAATTAGCGATAGCTAATTGGAAATATTAATTTTGACCAATTTTTCCTTATTATAGTTGGGGCATGAATAAAGTGAGTGAAATATTAAATAACTCACTTAGGATAAATTATTTCCCTAAAGTCCACATCGTATTTGAGGAAGTGGGGCCTAGTGACCAAGTGGACAATGCAGGGAGAGGAGGACGTAGACCACGTGGGCAGCGTGGGTCCTACCTCACGTAGTTTAGAGGAGCAGCGTGGATCAAGGGGCACATAGGAGATGGTGGGGCCTAGGGTTGAGATAGGCCCATCATGATAAAAGGGAGGAGAGCCTCTTCATTTTATCATTCATGTTTATGCATCTTGAGCTTGTCATTTCGACTTGGAGCATGATGGCTGTTTAGCTTGTTTGCAGTACTATTTAGTACACTGGCTGTCTCTGTGCGGAGATCCCACCCTCAGCCCCGGGAGACTTCGAGTGCTTGCTTGGGTGAGGTATTCTACCATCATTTTTGCAGGAGGATTTGTGGTTGCCTTCGTTGTGGAGCAGAGCATCTAGGGACTGTGCAGTCTTGAGAGAGAGGACGCAGTTCATCTTGGGAGAGTTCCGGATTGGTGCCATTTTGGAGGATTCGGGCCGCAGAATTGAGCAAGGGGCCAGCCCTTGCCTATTAGAGATATTTGGGAGAGAGGGATTCCCTATTTTGGAGGTTGTCATTCATCACCAACATAGCCCTTGGAAGGATAGCGTAGATCCTCATGGGAGGAATTTTTCTGAGGTTGAGCATTTCAAAAACGCTCTTTGGGCTTTTTTGAGTATTGTGAGTAGAGGCCGATTCCAGAGTATCAGCATTTTCCGAGCAGGGGAGCAGCCCAAAATAATAATTTTGGTTCCGGCGATTGTTGACATGACAATATTTCAGCGGATTCAGAGTTACAATGGAGAAACGACCATTGTGACATTAAGAGTATTCCTACATGCAGTGCAAGTGAGGTGCCATCCTTCGAGTCACCTCTTGTACTTCTTCATTCTCGATGTAATAAAATGGCTTAGCATTCTCTCTGTTTAATGAATCTGCTTCATAGTTTGTTCTAGCACTATATGTCTTGTTGTATGCTTTGTATTATTGTCTATTTACATCGGGATAATGGTATCGAGCTCATAGCCACAGCTCGTGACTGTGGACAGAGTTGTCTGTTACAAAGGAAAGAGAAGTCATATATTCCACTCCCGGGGAGTACCGTCTCACAGTAACACCGACGTGAGTTACCAAATCACCTACGAAGGGTGGCTGCGCTCCGATGGTGGACGCAGAGCAGGAGGTACCAATGGCAGATTATAGTGCCGCAAAGGAGTTTGGGGAAATGCTCCTCAAGTCAGTATAGGAGCTGTCAAGGCAGGTTGAGGTGATGGGACAGAGATTCACTGCTGCAGAGGCTAGGCAGCGTGAAACCCCAAGTGGTTTCTAGATTGGTGAGGGATCAGGCACATCCCACCATTTGCAGGAGCACGATGCCACTTAGCACATGGCATCTCATGCACCCACGCGTTCCACTATGCCCACTTTTCTGGCTGTAGACACAGGGGCAGAAGCACAGCAGGAGCAGGAACCTGGCCACATGGGTGATTATTTTGCTGAGTACCAGGCATACGGGCAGGAGTTCAGGGATGCCCTTTCATTTCGTGATTTTTTCCAGCTCAAGTGGGATAGTAGACCCCGCGACCATCATAGGGGACACCGGCATTATCACGACGGAGACACTCAGCGTACGATGAGCAGGTTCCATTTGCCGATGTTTGATGGTTCATCGAAGAGTTCGACAAAGGCTTGGGTGGAGAAGCTGGACATATACTTCCAACTCAACCAGATGGCGGAGACGGAGGCCATCAAGGTGGCAGTGCTGCATCTAGATGGTGAGGCCCGAGATTGGTGGTTCCACAGGATGGTTACACTCAGGCACTTGATAGTGACAGCTTATGCCGAGTTCACCCGGAGGTTGATAGAGAGGTTTGATCGGAGGGATCCGGAGGAGTACTTTGTTGAGCTGAAATAGCTCAAGCAGACCGGGATTCCGGATACATACATCTCAAATTTCTTGAGACTCTCGGTGATGGTACCAAATCTATCCGCGGCACGGATGATCTACATGTTCATTGATGGGCTAGCAGAGTTGTTTCGGCGATTGGTCACATCCACTAGACCGACCACACTCCATGACGCAGTTGGCAGGACACGGCACTTGCAGGATGCCTTACCCCGGACCTGGACGCCTTACCCCCAGAGACCGTCTTTCCAGCCTAAGGGGAAGGATGTGACAGGAGGACAGTTGGATGATGATGCCAGGAGGGAGTTGAGGAGGAAGAGACTCTGTTTCACCTGTCAGGAGCCACAACCACCAGGACACAGATGTGCTGCTAGCAAAGCACATTATATCGAGGTCTTCTCCGAGAGCAGCGGGAAAGAATATGAGTATGATGACGTGGGGGCAGAAGGCAGCCATACATCACAGGATCATTTTCCACCTCCATCACCAGGAGCAGGAGGTGCAGCCTTTGCACCTACCGGACGGACCCTTGCAACATTAAGAGGAGTTCCCAAGTATCTGACGTTGTGCGTCCGAGGTACAGTGCGGGGGCAGCGAGTATCAGTACTGGTAGACAGTGGGGCAACCCACAACTTCATCGATGCACAGATGGTAGAGCGGAGAGGCATACAGACAAAGAGCTTCAATGGGTTTTCAGTGTTGGTCCCAGGAGATCAAACTATGCAGTGTGCCAGTTATGTCCCAGCGCTGGCAGTGACGATGGGCACGTACACAGTGATTGACCAATTTTTCGTTGTTAACATACCGGATACCAATGTGGTATTAGGAGTACAGTGGCTGATCACTCTAGGGAAGGTCACCACAGATTGGGAGGCTTTGGAGATGGAGTGGGATGACAAGAAGACTAGGAAGCACGAGAAGATACGGGGCATGCACACTTACCCACCTTAGACAGTTTCAGCTCACCGGATAGAGGCAGACTTCCGGAAGGGAGACATAGAGTGGGCAGTAGAGCTGCATGCATCAGAGGTAGAGACTACCAGGTAGACAGTTCATCCAGAGGTACAGGCCATCCTTGACAGGTATGCCACAGTGTTTGGGGAGATACCACCAGGATAGCCACCGGATCAGGGATTTGAGCATACGATTGAGCTAGAGTAGGGCATACAGGCCGTCATTACCACACCCTATAGACATCCCAAGGCCTATCGGGACGAGATCGAGCGGGCTATCCATGAGCTGTTAGCTCTTGGACACATTCGGCCTAGCACCAGTCCTTTTGTCCTTCCTTGATGATGTGGTGAAAGATGACATTAGGTCTGCATTATTCAATTTTGTTCATTCTTGCAGAAACATTTCCCCTATTCAGTTTGACCATGATTATTGATTGATTCAGAGAATACATTCTCCTAGATTAGTTGGGTCCAGTTCTATGGAAGTCATGAAGAGAGCAGGACATTCTAGAACACTTTGAATTTCAGCCTTCAGGTCTTAGTGATACATTTCTGGAGTAATATTACAAGTACATACCAGTGGCAGTCATATAGAACCCTTTCATAACAACAGAGGAAGTGTGTTAGTCTCTGGTCAGTATATTAATCTCTCAACAGTATGGAGGAGAGATCCAGGCTGCAAAGTAGTGTGCATGCTGAAGAGCAGCAGTGTCCTAAGCTCTCCCAGTGCAGTTTGGTTGTGAATCCATCCACTGGGACTTGTGGGTGGATGGTGGATCCCAGGGACAAATTCAGGTATAGTTGTGAGGCAGAAAATGGCAGACAAGAGGACCTTGGTATCACTTCCCTCTGAGGAGAATTCATTAGAATTTCTCTATTCTTTTACCAGTCTGGGGCTTGAGGGGCATGGTTAGGCAATTTGTGTTCCCTTCCTTGATAGAGTGATGTTATAGTGTGTCCCAGACCAAAGCCATTCGTTCAGGTAATTGTCAGAGGATGGCAGTGTTAGTCAAGAAGACCTTTGCTTTGGCGGAAGCTCTTTCCCACATGACGGTTGTATGCCATATACGACAAGGAGATCTTTGGCCATCAGCTGCATGCATTGGCCAAATTCAGAAGCGGTACTTTGGTAGGTAACGGAGTTTGGGGTGAGGCCGACCACAACGGCCTCGGAGTTTTCTTGGCGGCTCTTCTGAGCGGCGAAGTGGGTGAAGCAAGATCAGAGCCTACGACTTTGACATGGTATGTCAGGAAGGCCTAGCCGTGGTGGTGATGCCTTTAATCATGAGACCAACCACGTTGTCTCTGATGAGTTTGGATGCAGATTGGAGGGCTCGACTATAGGTGGAGTACTCCAAGGACAGATTTGCTTCTGAGGTTTTGGATGGACAGGTGACAGATGACAGATATAGGGTGATGGATGAGATCATCTACTACAGGAACAAGATCTTCTTGACTGAGGGCTCTCAGCTCAAGAAGAAGATACTACAGGCTTCTCACGATTCACCATTGTCTGGCCATCAGGGTTTACCAAAACCTACAGGGCCATTAGAGAGAGGTTCTCATGGAAGGGCCTCAAGGAGGACGTACTCTAGCATGTCAGGGAGTGCGAGGTTTGTTAGCGCAACAAGGGGGAGATGAACCATCCGATAGGTTTGTTGCAGCCTCTTCCCATTCCAGAGGGGAAATGGGAGAGTATCTCGATGGATTTCATCACAGGGTTGCCCATGGTGCAGGGAAGGGACTGCATATTTGTCGTCGTTGATCGACTGACGAAATATGTGCATTTTTTCACCATATCCGCACATTATGCAACAGCATAGGTGGCGGAGCTGTTTTTCAGGGACATCGTCAGGTTACATGGTCTTCCGAAGACCATTGTCAGCGACAGGGATAGCCGCTTCATGGACGGGTTTTGGCAGAAGTGTTTTCGGTTGGTGGGGACAGAGTTGACACCGAGCACTAGCTACCACCCACAGACAGATGGGCAGACAGAGATAGTTAACAAGTGGCTGGAGGGCTACTTACGTAACTATGTCAGTGGGCAGCAGAGAGCATGGCTGAAGTGGCTGCACCTAGGGGAGTACTGCTACAACAACACACATCACATGACCATCGGTATGTCTCCGTTTTACGCTTTATATGGTTATCATGCTTTATCTTTTGTTGATGTGATGTTTGGTGCCAGCAAGGCTCCGAGAGCCAAGGACTGGATCCAAGAGAGTCAGGACATCCTCCGAGCTCTCAAGGATAACATGGCTACAATGCAGAACCAGCAGAAGCTGTATGCCAACAGGGGTTGGGTGGAGAGACATTTTGAGGTAGGAGACTTGGTCTACCTACATTTGCAGCCATACCGATAGTCTACTCTGAAGCAGGAGGGAGCTGAGAAGCTCAAGCCCCATTTTTACGGACCTTACAGGGTGATACGCAAAGTTGGGCAAGTTTCTTATGAGTTGGAGCTACTCCAGGGCAGCAAGATTCGTAACATCTTTCATGTATTGTGCCTGAAGAAGGCACTAGGACAGCAGGTGACAGTGACAGAGGAGCTTCCGCCTACGAATGATGAGGGGCAGTTGGTGCTACAGCCGGAGGCCATTATTGATGCCCGGGAGTGACAGTTGCGGAGCAAGACAGTCCGGGAATTCTTAGTGAGGTGGAAGAATTTGCCGAATGAGGATGCCACTTGGGAGAGTGAGAAGATCTTGCAGCATCCATCACTACAGTTGCTTGAGGTCAAGCAACATTTTGCCGGGGGAGACTGTAATATTCCCAATTAGCAATAGCTAATTGGAAATATTAATTTTGACCAATTTTGCCTTATTATAGATGGAGCATGAATAAAGTGAGTGAAATATTAAATAAATCACTTAGGATAAAGTATTTCCCTAAAATCCACATCGTATTTGAGGAAGTGGGGCCTAGTGGCCAAGTGGATAGCGCAGGGAGAGGAGGACGTAGACCATGTGGGTAGCGTGGGGCCTACCTCATGCAGTTGAGAGGGGCAGCGTGGGCCAAGGGGCACGTAGGAGATGGTGGGGCCTAGGGTTGAGAGAGGCCCATCGTGATAAAAGGGAGGAGAGCCTCTCCATTTCATCATTCATGTTTATGCATCTTGAGCTCGTCATTTTGACTTGGAGCACGCTGGCTTTTTAGCTTGTCTGCAGTACTGTTTAGTACACCGGGTGTGTCTGTGCGGAGATCCCACCCTCAACCCCGGGAGACTTCGAGTGCTTGCTTGGGTGAGGTATTCTACCATCATTTTTGCAGGAGGATTTGTGGTTGCCTTCGTTGTGGAGCAGAACATCTAGGGACTGCGCAGTCTTGAGAGAGAGGACGCAGTTCATCTTGGGGGAGCTCCGGATTGGTGCTATTTTGGAGGTTTCGGGCCGGAGAATTGAGCTAGGGGCCAACCCTTGCCTATTGGAGATATTTGGGAGAGAGGGAGTCCCTATTTTGGAGGTGGTCATTTAGCACCAGCGTGGCCCTTGGGAGGATAGCGTAGATCCTCAAGGGAGGCATTTTCGGGGGTCGAGCATTTCAGAAACGCTCTCTAGAATTTTCTGGCTATTGTGAGTAGAGGCCGATTCCAGAGTATCAACATCTTCTGAGTAGGGGAGCAGCCCCAAATACTCATTTTTGTTCCAGCAGTTGCAGCAGCATGACAGTATTTCAGCGGTTTGAATTACAGTAGAATGCAGCCATTGCCCTTGACATTCTGAGAGTATTCCTACACTTGCCTGGTGCAAGTCGAGGTGCCATCATTCTGATCACCTCTTGTACTTCTTTATATTTCTCAGTATAATCAAATGGCTTAGCATTCTCTCTACTTCATGTGGATCTGCTTCATGGTTTGTTTCTAGCACTATATGTCTTGTTGTATGTTTTGTATTACTGTCTATTTCCCCTTTGGGATATTACAGTGGTATCAGAGCTCATAGACTTGGCTCAGCCTGTGGAGCAAGTTGTCTATGACACCGAAAGAGAAGCCGTATATTTGCTACAGGGGTAGCAAGTACCGTGACCGAGAGCATAGGTTGCAAATCACCTACGGAGAGGGTGACTGCGCTCCAGTAGTGGACGCAGAGCAGGAGGTACCAATGGCAGATGATAGTGCCGCAAAGGAGTTTGGGGAAATGCTCCTCAAGTCAGTATAGGAGCTGTCAAGGCAGGTTGACGTGATGGGACAGAGATTCACTGCTGCAGAGGCTAGGCAGCGTGAAACCCCAAGGGGTTTCTAGATTGGTGAGGGATCAGGCACATCCCACCATTTGCAAGAGCAAGATGCCACTTAGCACATGGCATCTCATGCACCCACGCTTTCCACTATGCCCACTTTTCTGGCTGCAGACACAGGGGCAGAAGCACAGCAGGAGCAGGAACCTGGCCACATGGGTGATTACTTTGCTGAGTACCAGGCATACGGGCAGGAGTTCAGGGATGCCCTTTCATTTCGTGATTTTGCCCAGCTCAAGTGGGACAGCAGACCTCGCGACCATCATAGGGGACACTGGCATTATCACGACGGAGACACTCAGCGTACGATGAGCAGGTTCCATTTGCCTATGTTTGATGGTTCATCAAACAGTTCGGCAAAGGCTTGGGTGGAGAAGCTGGACATATACTTCCAGCTCAACCAGATGACGGAGATGGAGGCCATCAAGGTGGCAGTGCTGCATCTAGATGGCGAGGCCCAAGATTGGTGGTTCCACAGGATGGTTACACTCGGGCACTCGACAGTGACAGCTTATGCTGAGTTCACCCGGAGGTTGATAGAGAGGTTTGATCGGAGGGATCCGGAGGAGCACTTTGTTGAGCTGACAAAGCTCAAGCAGACCGGGAGTACGGATACATACATCTCAGATTTCTTGAGACTCTCGGTGACGGTACCAAATCTATTCGCGGCACGGATGATCTACATGTTCATTGATGGGCTAGCAGAGCCGCTTCAGGGATTGGTCAGATCCACTAGGCCGACCACACTCCATGACGTAGTTGGCAGGACACGGGACTAGCAGGATGCCTTACCCCGGACTCGAATGCCTTACCCCCAGAGACCGACTTTCCAGCCTAAGGGGAAGGATGTGAGGATTCCGCCTCGAAAGGGGAATCAGGGTAGAGGATAGTTGGATGATGATGCCAGGAGGGAGTTGAGGAGGAAGAGACTGTGTTTCACCTGTCAGGAGCCGTGACCGCCAGGACACAGATGTGCTGCTAGCAAAGCACATTATATCGAGGTCTTCTCTGAGAGTAGCGAGGAAGAAGATGAGTATGATGACGTGGGGGCAAGAGGCAGCCATACAGCACAGGATCATTTGCCACCTCCATCACCAGGAGTAGGAGGTGTAGCCTTTGCACCTACCAGACGGACCCTTGCAGCATTAAGAGGAGTTCCCAAGTATCTGACGTTGCGCGTCTGAGGTACAGTGCGGGGGCAACGAGTATCAGTACTGGTGGACAGTGGGGCAACCCACAACTTCATCGATGCAGAGATGGTAGAGCGGAGAGGCATACAGACAGAGAGGTTCGATGGGTTTTCAGTGTTGGTCCTAGGAGATCAAACTATGCAGTGTGCCAGTGATGTCCCAGCGCTGGCAGTGACGATGGGCATGTACACAGTGATTGACCACTTTTTCGTGGTTAACATACCGGATACCAATGTGGTATTAGGAGTACAGTGGCTGATCACTCTGGGGAAGGTCACCACAGATTGGGAGGCTTTGGAGATGGAGTGGGATGACAAGAAGACTAGGAAGCACGAGAAGATACGGGGCATGCACACTTACCCACCTCAGACAGTTTCAGCTCTCCGGATGGACGCAAACTTCCGGAAGGGAGACATAGAGTGGGCAGTAGAGCTGCGTGCATCAGAGGTAGAGACTACCGGGGCAGACAGTTCATCCAGAGGTACAGGCCATCCTTGACAGGTATGCCACGGTGTTTGGGGAGATACCACCAGGATAGCCACCGGATCAGGGATTTGAGCATACGATTGAGCTAGAGCAGGGCATACAGGCCGTCATTATCACACCCTATAGGCATCCCAAGGCCTATCGGGACGAGATCGAGCGGGCTATCCACGAGCTGTTAGCTCTTGGACACATTCGGCCTAGCACCAATCCTTTCACTTCTTCGGTAGTGTTGGTGAAGAAGAAGGACGACACATTAAGGATGTGCATTGATTATAGGGCCCTGAACAAAAAGACCAAAGAACAGGTACCCTATTCCATGGATTGACGAGTTGATGGATGAGTTGAGAGGGGCACAGTTCTTCTCAAAGATTGATTTGAGATCCGGATACCATCAGATTCGCGTGAGGGAACAGGACATTCCCAAGACCGCTTTTAGGTGCCACTATGGCCATTTTGAGTTCTTGGTGATGCCCTTCGGGCTAACCAATGCAACGACCACCTTCCAGTCATGTATGAACCACATTTTCCGGAACCACCTGAGGAAGTGTGTGTTGGTCTTCTTTGATGACATATTGATATATAGTAGGACATGGGAGGAGCATCTCCAACACATAGAGGCAGTGTTGCGTATTTTGGAGGAGCAACAATTTTATGCTAAGCTCTCCAAGTGCGAGTTTGGGTTGACGGAGATGCTATACTTAGGACCAATGTTGCAGGAAACATCCCCCCCCCCCCCGGCTCCAAGGCCTGAACTGCGTTCCGTACGGGATCCGTACACGGAACCGCAGATCCGATTTTCGGAAACGCGGATCTCAAAAAAATTTGCGATTCCTGGTTTTTTGGATCCGTACGCCCGGATCTGCGATTCCATACAGCGGATCCGCGGATCGTAAGGCGGATCGCTGTACGAAACCACCGCGATTCCGGGACAGATCTGTAGGGATCGCGAACGGTTCCGTACCGCGGCGTACGGATCTGGGTAGTGGACTTCAAAATTGCGCCTTTTTTTAATTTTTAATTTTAATTTTTAATTTTAATTTTTTATGTTAGCTTGGTTAGTTAGTGAGTTAGCTTAGGGTTAGGGATTAAATGAAAAGCTTGTAAGCTCTATTCTTCATCTTATTTGCTCACTTGTGTTTTTGGAGAGCTTGGAGAAGAGAGGAGAAGAGAGCTCGGAGAAGAGAAGAGAAAGAGAGGAGAAGAGAGCTTGGAGAAGAGAGAGTTGAGGAAAGCTTGGAGGAGTGAAGGAGGAGGGGCTTGGAGGAGTAAGGAAGGGCTTCTATCGACAAGATCTAAAGAGGTAAGTGCAAACCCAAAACTCTCTCAATTTTTTTGTCATTGTTTTTTGTATTTTCTCTCCTCCCTCTCTTACACTTTCCCATTCTTTCTTCTTGTACATTTATTTGCAGGTTGTCCACCATCTATATTCATACTCAAAGATGATGTTTCTTTGGGTTCTATGTATCATTCCCCTCTTGGTTTTGATGATGGTAAGGGGGAGTAGAAATAGAAGAGGGGAACATGAAGAAGAAGAGGAAAGTGGTTACCATATGAATGACCCAATGTATGATGAGGAGGAAGGCTTTGAAGAGGAAGAGGATGATGAAAACATTGAATCACAAGATGGGAAAGCTGCATTGACACTCTTGTGGAACTATGTGGCCCAACTTGAAGGGGGAAAAGGTGGTGGAAGCTACAAGTTTTTGTGCTCTCATGGTTGTCATGGAGGAAAACCATATAGCGGTTCATATACCCGTGTGAGGAGGCATCTTTGTGGGGTGATGGACAGTGATGAAAAAAAGGGTGTTGTGGGGATAGCAATTTGCCCCAAGGTTTCAACTGAACAAAGAAGAAAATACATCCAAATAGGGGAGGCTGCACAACAAAAAAATTAAAAACAAAAAACTCAATCTGAATCAAGTGCAACCTCTAAATTTGGTAGCTCATCTGCTCATGGTGTTTCTGCAAATTCTGGAGGTAAAAAAACTATAGCAGATTTCCTTAATGTTGCTGGGAGGGATGATGTGGATGGAAAGATAGTCCGATTTCTTTGTGCTTGCGGTGTACCATTCAATGTGCTTCGCTCTCCCTATTGGCATGAAATGGTAAAGGGCATCAATGAAGCCCCAAAAGGATACAAGTCCCCCAACTATGAGAAAGCTAGAACAATGTTATTAGAAAGAGAAAAAGGAAAGATTCAAGCAGCTTTGACACATTTTACAAATGAGTGGGTAGATAGTGGGGTATCCATTGTATTAGATGGGTGGACAAATATCAGAAACCAACATTTGATAAATGTTCTTGGTGTTTCTGCTACTGGTGCAGTGTTTATTGCATGTCATGATTTCTCCTCTGTCAGTGCAACTTCCCAAAACATTGCAGATCTCCTATTGCAATCAATCAGAGATGTTGGTCCTAGTAAAGTGGTTCAAGTGATCACAGATAATGCAGCAAATTGTAAGGGAGCAGGTAAAATTATTGAGCGTACTTATCCACACATATTTTGGTCTGGGTGCTTGGTGCACACATTGAACCTTTTGATGCATGATATTGTGAAGCATAAAGAATGTGGGTGGATTAATGAGCTTTACAAGAGAGGGAAGAAGCTCATCAAATTTATCACAGGGCATACAAGGGTAAACTACTTCTATGGCACTTACTCCAAGTTGCAGTTGCTTAAACTTGCAAAAACCAGATTTGCAAGTTATTACCTCACCTTTAGGTGGCTAGTGAAGGTGAGACAAGCTTTAACTAATATGGTCACCGTTGAATCATGGGAGGAGATTAACACTGATAAAGATGGTGCTAATGCAGCAAAGGACACTATTCTTGACATGTTATTTTGGTCACAGGTTAAATATGTTTTGCAATTCACCAAACCAATTTATTACATGGTCAAGTTTGGCGATTTAGATAAGCCAATAATTGGGGAGGTGTATGAGCAAATGGATAACATGTTGGGGCAGATTAAAGACATTGTTGAGCCTAGAGATACCACCTTGTACAAATATATTCGTGCAGAGGTGGTAAAGCGATGGGATATGCTAAATATTCCATTATGTATTGACACCTAAATATTATAGTCCATCATGACTTTCTACAACAGCACCTGGGGGGGCGAGCAGGAGAAAACCACGCCTAGATCCAAAGGTCCTACAAAAATATATGCTTGCACTGGATAAATTAGTCCCTGATGAGGATGAGGCACACATGGTACGAAAACAGTTGAGCAGCTATACACTTTCCACTGGTCCATTTGGGAGCATGCATGCTATTAGAGATCGAGAGAGTTTTTCTTCTATTGAGTGGTGGAACATGCATGGCGGTGCTACTCCAATTCTACAGAATTTGGCATTGCGGGTGCTATCACAGGTGGTAAACACTTCTTCTGCAGAGAGGTGTTGGAGCTCTTCTTCTTTCATCCACAGTGTTAAAAGAAACAGGTTGAGTTTAGACCGGGCAGAGAGCTTGGTTTATGTTCATTACAACTTGAGATTGTTGTCCCATTACTGTGATGATGCAAAGAGCAACAAAGACCTTATTGTTTGGGACAGGCATCCAGAGGAGAGCAATTTGGAGGATGGAGTGTTGCGATTAGAGCAATTAAAGGATGCTCTTATCCATGATGATGATGATCGAGTTGACATGCCACCCCCCACTAGTGCCTTGGTTCCTAGGTCCCATGGTTCAACTGCAACACCAACAGCAGGGGCTTCGTCTTCAGCAACTGTAGTGCCATTGCCACGGCGTCCACAGCCACCATCTTCTTCATTGCCACCACGTGGAGGCGCACCATCACGTACTGTTCGTGGTGGAAGGAGGAGAGATGAGTAGATATTTTCAGTGTTCACAGTGCACACTTTACTGCTTTTGTCATAGATTATCATTAGACTTGTAGGCTTGTTGTGAATTTGAACTTTTTTGTGTTGGTGGTGGCCAAGTGGCCCATTTTGTAAACATTATTATTTGAATTTTGGACAGGACTAATGTTGACAGTTGCTCACTTATAATATGCTTTATGTTTTATAATATGGTTAAATGCTTTATGTTTATCATTTATGTTTTATAGTATGCTTAATTTTTAAATGTTTTATGTTTTAAAATTTATAGTATGCTTAAAGCCTTAATGTTTTAAACTTTTATCATGCTTAAATGTTTTAACTTTTAACTTTTATGTTTATCATTTATGTTTTATAGTATGCAGCATGCTTAAATGTTTTATCATGATTCATGCTTAATTATTTGATGTATGTTTGCAATTGCTAGGATATATAATCTAGATTCTAGATTTATGATGCTTGAATAATTAATTATTGATGTACAATGGAATCATGGATGTCATATCTATCTTGATTTATGTAAGAATATGCATGTTTTCATGTCTTCTACAACTAATATGGTATTTGGGATTGTTGTTTTGAATATAAATGCAAAAAAATATAAAATATATATATATATATATATATACATACTAGCCGCTTCCGAAACGCTTCACTTCCTAAATTTTTGGAAAATGACGCTTCCGCATCCCCGCTTCCAAAAAACGTCCCCGCTTCGTCCCCGCTTCGTGCAACGTTGCTTAGGACACATCATAGGAGTGGACGGAGTGAGGGTCCATGAGGACAAGATCAGGGCCATCAGGGATTGGCCAGAGTCGAGAAATGTGACGGAACTTCGGGGGTTTGTGGGTATCCGCACCTACTACAGGAAGTTCGTCAAGAGTTTCTCTCAGCTTGCTGCACCCCTTACAGATCTGACGAAGAAGGGGGCATTCAGTTGGAAAGACACAACACAGCGAGCCTTTGACCGACTCAAGGAGGTGATGAGCAGCTATCCAGTGCTAGCATTACTAGACTTCACGCAGCCATTCGCTCTGGAGTGTGATGCATCAGGAGAGGGGATAGGCACAGTGTTGATGCAGGCAGGCCACCCTATAGCTTTTGAGAGCCGGAAGCTCCTTCCACATGAGCGGTTGTATGCCATATACGACAAGGAGATGCTGGCCATCATGCATGCATTGGCCAAATTCTGGCAGTACCTGGGAGGTAACAAGTTTAGGGTGAGGACAGACCACAACAGCCTTAGGTTTTTCTTAGAGCAGAAATAGCTACAGGAGAGGCAGCAGAAGTGGGTCAGCAAGATCCAAGCCTACGACTTTGACATCGAGTATGTCAAAGGGAAGAACAACGTGGTGGCTGATGCACTGTCACGTAGACCAGCCACGTTGTCTCTGATGAGTTTGGATACAGATTGGAGGGCTCGACTATTGATGGAGTACTCCAAGGACAGATTTTCTTGTGAGGTTTTGGATGGATAGGTGACAGATGACAGATATAGGGTGATGGATGAGATCATTTACTACAGGGACAAGATCTTCTTGACTGAGGGCTCTCAGCACAAGAAGAAGATACTACAAGCTTCTCACGATTCACCATTGTCTGGCCATCAGGGGTTTACCAAAACCTACAGGGCCATTAGAGAGAGGTTCTCATGGAAGGGCCTCAAGGAGGACGTACTCTAGCATGTCAGGGAGTGCGAGGTTTGTCAGCGCAACAAGGGGGAGATGAACCATCCAACAGGTTTGTTGCAGCCTCTTCCCATTCCAGAGGGGAAATGGGAGAGTATCTCGATGGATTTCATCACAGGGTTGCCCATGGTGCAGGGCAAGGACTGCATATTCGTCGTCGTTGATCGACTGACGAAATAAGCGCATTTTTTCACCATATCTGCACATTATGCAACAGCACAGGTGGCGGAGCTGTTCTTCAGGGACATCTTCAGGTTACATGGTCTTTCGAAGACCATTGTTAGCGACAGGGACAGCCGCTTCATGGACGGGTTTTGGCAGGAGCTTTTTCGGTTGGTGGGGACAGAGTTGACACCGAGCACTAGCTACCACCCACAGACAGATGGGCAGACATAGATAGTTAACAAGTGGCTGGAGGGCTACTTGCGTAACTATAATCGTGGACGGCCCAGTCATGGTTGGTCGTGCACCTAGGAGAGTGCTGCTACAACAACACACATCACATGACCATCAGAATGTCTTCGTTTTACGCATTATATGGTTATCATGCTTTATCTTTTGTTGATGTGATGTTTGGTTCCAGCAAGGCTCCGAGAGCCAAGGACTGGATCCAAGAGAGTGAGGACATCCTCCGAGCTCTCAAGGATAACATGGCTACAACGCAGAACTAGCAGAAGCTGTATGCCGACAGGGGTCGAGTGGAGAGACATTTTGAGGTAGGGGACTTGGTCTACCTACGTTTGCAACCATACCGACAGTCTACTCTGAAGCAGAAGGGAGCTGAGAAACTCAAGCCCCGTTTTTATGGGCCTTACAGGGTGATACGCAGAGTTGGGCAGGTTGCTTATGAGTTGGAGCTACCCCAGGGTAGCAAGACTCATAACATATTTCACATATCATGCCTGAAGAAGGCATTAGGACAGCATGTGACAGTGACAGGGGAGCTTCTGCCTACGGATGATGAGGGGCACTTAGTGCTACAACCGGAGGCCATTATTGATACTCGGGAGAGACAGTTACGGAGCAGGACAATCTGGGAATTCTTAGTGAGGTGGAAGAATTTGCCAGATGAGGATACCACTTGGGAGAGTGAGAAGATCTTGCAGCATCCATCACTACAGTTGCTTGGGGTCAAGCAACATTTTGCCGAGGGAGACTGTAATATTACCAATTAGCGATAACTAATTGGAAATATTAATTTTGACCAATTTTGCCTTATTATAGTTGGAGCATGAATAAAGTGAGTGAAATATTAAATAACTCACTTAGGATAAAGTATTTTCCTAAAGTCCACATTGTATTTGAGGAAGTGGGGCCTAGTGACCAAGTGGACAGCGTAGGGAGAGAGGGACGTAGACCACGTGGACAGCGTGGGGCCTACCTCACGTAGTTGAGAGGGGCAGCGTGGGTCAAGGGGCACGTAGGAGATGGTGGGGCCTAGAGTTGAGAGAGGCCCATCGTGATAAAAGGGAGGAGAGCCTCTTCATTTCATCATTCATGTTTATGCATCTTGAGCTTGTCATTTCGACTTGGAGCACTCTGGCTGTTTAGCTTGTCTTCAGTACTATTTAGTACACTGGGTGTCTCCGTGTGGAGATTCCACCCTCAGCCCCAGGAGACTTCGAGTGCTTGCTCGGGTGAGGTATTCTACCATCATTTTGGCAGGAGGATTTGTGGTTTCCTTCGTTGTGGAGCGGAGCATCTAGGGACTGCGCAGTCTTGGGAGAGAGGACGTAGTTCATCTTGGGTGAGTTCCGGATTGGTGCCATTTTGGAGGATTCGGGCCAGAGGATTGAGCAAGGGGCCAACCCTTTCCTATTGGAGATATTTGGGAGAGAAGGAGTCCCTATTTTTGAGGTTCTCATTCAGCACCAGTGTGGCCCTTGGGAGGATAGCGTAGATCCTCAAGGGAGGCGTTTTCGGAGGTCGGGCATTTCAGAAATGATCTCTAGGCTTTTCTGGGTATTGTGAGTAGAGACCGATTCCAGAGTATCAACATTTTGTGAGTAGGGGAGCAGCCCCAAATACTCATTTTGGTTCCAGCAGTTGCAGCAGCACGACAATATTTCAACAGTTGGAGTTAGAACAAAGAGCAGCCATTTCCTTTGACATTCTAAGAGTATTCCTATGCTTGCCTGGTGCAAGTCGAGGTGCCATCATTCTGATTATCTCTTGTACTTATTTATATTTCTCAGTATAATAAAATGGCTTAGCATTCTCTATTTCATGTGTATCTGCTTCATGGTTTGTTTCTAGCACTATATGTCTTGTTGTATGCTTTATATTGTCTTCCCTTCGGGACCATTTGACATCCCAAACTTTAGCAACTAGCCGTTTGGATCTCTGGTCCTCCATTGATGCAATTGTTGCAATAAAAGCAGAAAAGGAAGGTCGCACAGCTAATGAAATATATTGCAAGAAACTAAGGAAGTTGGAATCTAAACTAACTATATCGACCTTTTGCAGCATGAAAGAAAGCGATGATGTCGATGATGGTACCTAGTCCAGGAGATGTAGTGACAATTCTCTCTATTCCTCGATAACCATTGCTGAATGTTGACTAGTTGTAAATTTGAATCTTATATCTTATGCAGAAATTATTACTGTTAATCCGGTTAAGCTCCTCCTACTTAGATAAGTTATTAATTGAATAAATTCAAGTTAACATTGAAGCAAAACACATAACAAATCTCTACCAATCCAGATTTAGAATAAGCGAATGCACACATTGACAAAGTGACACAGTGATTTCTGGACAAATAGTCCCCAAAAAAACCCAATGTGGGAAAACCAGTCTCTGGCTGCTAGAGGGTTCTATTATTAAGAATATTTATGAATACAAAAATCTAGTTAGCAAGTCTGGAAACTGACAGGAGATAACACTAGATCCTACGGCTCTGTTTAGTTGTCTAGAGCCAAAATAATAGCCAGTCCACCCTCAGGCCAGTTCAGGACTCATTAAATTTAGGCCTAGAAACCCCGAGCGCTTGCCCACGAAAGGCTTTATTGTCAACCTTTGGCTTGCAAGCCTATGCGTTAGCCTTGGATGGCCTCCAAGCCCTCGGCGACGTTGCTCCCGTGGTCACCGGAAGGTACCAACGTTACCCCCAAAGCTTGGGTAGCCTTGATCCTCTGCTTACCACGAAGAATCTCTGCGTAACCCCTGGGGGTTTCCTGAAAATTACGCTGTCCTTGCTGCTGCTGCTGCTGCCTTCCTCTGCGCTGTCCTTGAGCGGATCTCTGCCTCTTGTGTATTCTAGACTCTAGGATCAGATCATCCCCTTGGTCTAAATTCCCCTCTCTGCAGTTGAAACACTTCTGAGTATTCTTAGCAAACCCTGCCCTAGAGTCTCAGCTTAGCTTGATACTACGCACCATTGTGTTTCTCAATGACCCCAAGCCTTTCCTTTATACTTTCTAGTTGACAAATCCATGACCATGATAAGATCTTTGATCAATGGCTAAGATTAAAAGAAAGCTTGATCCGTGTGACTTAAGACAATTTCATCACATGTTTAATTAAATTCACTTTAATTATTTTATTTTCCTAAGTTTTAACTTAGGAAATACATTAAAATAATTAATTAATTTAATATCTCCTAAACCAGATGAAATTTCCCAAATCCATTTATGGATCTTGTAGATCAGGTGAACTCTAGTCCTTCCTCAAAATTTTGGACCTAGAGCACAACTGATGCTACCCCAAATACACAAAATCTCAACACCAGTATCGGATCTCCGTTTTGCAAAGTGATACACCCCAATGGTCCAGCATCTCAAACTCTCACACAGCAACTGAGCTGTCCTATGGACAATGCCTCCATGTCATCCACCGTGTTATCAAACACTGAGCTAGCAACCCCAGGTTCGATACACTCCAGCGACCCATCTCCTCAGATTCTCATCCCCCAACTGAGTTGTCAGATGGACAACGCATTAAATATTCCAGGGAACCCACACCATATTTCGATGAAAAATGAGGATAATGCGACTGGTTTAATGGCATTCTAGATCTTAGATAGCGACTCTACACCTGCAATGAGATGAGATGACAAACCTATGATGATCAATATAGTTTCCAACGTTAGTTATTGCGTGTTATCAAAGGGCAGTAACACCTTTGTGCAACAAGAGAGGGATGCAGCGTTGGATAAGTCAGACAAAATGTTTTCCGAATTGGATTTGTCAGCCTTATTTAACATAAAAACCTCTAAAATGAAATGCATTAATAACAAAATTAATAACAATAACAGTGTTGGTTCGGGCTACAACCCCAACAGTTGAACATGTCAGCAACAAAAATAATCTCCCCATTATGCAGCATGAGCAGAACATAAGCATAAATAAAAATAAAATAGTTGTAAACTTGTTCTCAAATGAGCTGAATTTCCTGGAACTTGAGTTTCTAAACAAAGGGCTAAATTTTGCAATAGCCCCGAGGCGCATTCCCTTCGAAGAGATTATATGTAGCTTGGAAGATGGGATTCAAAATATGAGGGTGGAGGAAAAGCAACAAATTAGACAAGATTGTGTGGTTATATTAAGGAAAGCAAAGCCCCCCAAAAACAACTTAAGAAGAAGCCAAGTGTTAGCACTAAAAAGCCTGAGAAGAAATGAAGACATTGTCATTCTTAAAGCTAAAAAAGGAGGTGCTACAGTTGTGATGAACAAAGCGGATTATGTTGCCAAGATGAACGATCATTTATACAACAACGACAATTACAAGAAGCTCAAGGACAACCCCATCACCCGCATCATCAAAGAGGTTAAGAAAGCTATCAAGCATTCTAGTCTTGATGAAGGAATCAAGAAGCGCCTCTTACCCAGCGGCAAGATCATCCCCTGAATTTATGGAGCGCCAAAGATTCATAAAAAGGATGTTCCCCTAAGGCCCATAATGAACACTATTGGGTCACCCATATATAGATTAGCTAAATATGTAGCAAAATCCCTTGCCCCACTGGTTAGCAATACTGATTCCTACATAAAAGATTCCAATCACTATGTGGAGTTTATCAAGGATATAAGATTGGGCGTTGAGGATTAGATTGTAAGCTTTGATGTCACACAATTGTTCACTAAAATACCTCTTGATGAAGCGATCCAAGTTGTTAAAGAGGTGGCTGACCCAAAGATTGCTAAACTAGCCGAGGTCTGTTTGCATTCTACATTTTTCACCTTCCAGGGTGAATTCTTTGAACAAACCACAAGTGTGGCTATGGGGTCACCATTGTCCCCCATAGTAGCCAACCTATACATGGAGAAATTTGAGAAAATTTTCTTGGAAACCCACCCACTCAAGCCAATGTACTTGATAACGTTTGTTGACGACACCAGTGTGGACTAGCCACATGGGGATATTGAGCTTGACAACTTTCTTAAGCACCTCAATAGTGTGTCAAATGACATTAAATTCACAATGGAAACTGAAGAGAATAATTGCATTCCATTCCTCGATATTCTTCCTCTAAGGAAAACTGATGTCTCATTGGGTCACAAAGTGTATAGAAAGAAGACCCACATTGATAGCTACCTCCATGCTGATTCACATCACCATCCAACTCAAAATATGGGGGTTTTCAACAAACTTTTCACTAGAGCAGTTAGAATTTTTGACAAGGAACATATAAAAGAGGAAATAGAATATCTAAAAACGATTTTCTTGAACACAGGTTACAAGCTCAAGGACATCAATAAAGCCATCAAGAAAGCCCAATCATCTACTAATCCTACCCCATCACCCTCTCAAACTTTCCCCATTAGTAAGAGTTATCTTCCATACATCCAAGGTGTCACTGACAAAATTTCCAGAATCCTCAGAAAGAAAGGCATATCAACCTTGTTCAAACCCTTGAATACCATCAAGATCGGTTAAATATGGGCTAGATCACTTTCAGCGAAAATGGGTGTACAAAATCAGCTGCTCTTGTGGTAAGTGTTACTGAGGAGAAACTGGGCAAGCCGTCAAGACTAGACTCAAAGAGCACATCGTAGACATCAGAAATGGAAGAAGTAGGTCCTCAACTCTTGGAGAACATTCCATAAAGTCAAGTCATCATATATGCATTGAGGACATTGAATTCATCTCAAAAGAGAACCATTACTACAAAAGTAAGATAAGGGAGGCCCTCGAGATCATAAAACATCACAACAATCTCAACAGAGATGGTGGGATCGAGGTTAGCAGGAGTTGGATTCCGCTTCTTAAGCAAAATTATAACCTGTGATGACCCCTGCCTCGTATTTCCCCTTGCCTCTGCCCCCCTCTCTTTTTCAGTCCCTGGCATCATCTCAATTAATTAGAAAAACTTCCCTTCATTAATTTGAAAACATTGATAATTCCATTAAATTAAAATTATATCTAGAATTAATATATAAAACCAAAATTATAATAAAGTATAAAAGGATTAAAAAAATTAAATTAATATTTTATTTTAATCAATCATCAGCGTTTCCCTCCTTATCCTGTTTAAACCCCCCCTTTTTTCCTTTAATCTAATATAGTCACAAAAAATCTTAATTTATTAATATATTAAGTATTCGATACATTAATATAGTCAATTGAGATTGATTATATCAATATATTCTAAACTAGTTTAATATATTAGTAAATTAAAAATTTCTAATTTAAATAAAATTTAATATGAAAATATAGTTTAAAAATAATTTTAATTCAATAAGAAATTCTAGAATAAGGCACAAAATTTATATATAATTAAATCATTAATAGAATATAATTAAATTAAATTATACTAATTTACATTAATTAAGTAATTAATTAATAACCTATTCTCTGTCGATGAATTTTTCTCTCTTAGTCATATTTATAACTCTCTTTCTCTGTTGCTCTTCCTCGACCTTTGTCCTGACGATGGGTCTTGTTGTCGACTCGAAACGTCGACATTCAAACATGTCTACTGTGGAGCAATTTCCGATCACTCATTCAAAGAATCCACCCCACAGAAATTTGCAAACATTAATATACATACTGATTATCACATAATCTTTGAAACCATCTTCCCAAATGTATTATGGAAATACTCTTTACAAATGGAAATAAGAGCAGTTGTAGACGTGTTTTTACAAAAATATAAATAATTAACAAGAAACACAGAATTATGACAAATCCAGAAAAAAGACACTGTTTCAATAATTATCTAAAATATGTGTTAGAACTATAGATGAAAATATCACTGGAAAATTGGCAACATCGCGAAAATTCACAATGTCAAACAAGAAATGAGAAATAGACTAGAACAAAAAAATAAATTAAAAAAAACAATTTTTAGGAAAAATCATGACATCAAGATTTTCCTGAAAATTGGGAAAATATAGCCAAAAATCACTAAGGCTTGAATAAAATGCCAATATAAGCATGAAATTTAATTTCTTTTGGTCATTTCTCTGACTTTAACTTTTGTTGGAAGCCATAACTGGCAATATTAGTTAAAAAAAATTAAAATAACATATTTAACATTGAAGTTTATCTAAGTACTAAACTACAGATTCTCATATATAGTACAATGTATTATCCATACAGCAATAAGAACAAAAAATTAAAAAACATGTGAAACTTGCCCTGTAAAAAAATACCATACCAATATTCCGGGGGCGTGTGTGCGGAGCTTTTTACTAGAATTTCTGCATCTCGACTCGAACGAACTACAAATTCAATTTTGAAAACGAACTGGCAAATTTTAGAAAATGCGGATGCGATACGGAAGGAAGCGACATATATATATATATATATATATATATATATATATATATATATATATATATATATATATAACAAAATAAGAATTTCATATTACCATTCATCTTTTAGAGTCTAGATTCTATTTCTAAAACTACATAATCATCATCATGAATTCAAAATAAACGAATGATCATCATCAATTCAGCATAAACATTGTCATCATCATTAGTGATTATTATAACAATCAACATATTATCATCATCATTAGTAACGTAATCAGAAATGCTACAGCCTTTGTGCTTTCAAGTCCAACTCCTTCAAAGAATGTGTCATGCATGGTAGATGGTATCTATCTTCCTTGCATGGCATTTAAAAGGCCCATGGGATCATTGGGATATTCTATCAAGACCTATATGAGCATTTCAATATTATCAATGTCAACTTGGTCTATTGATTATATGCAGGCAAAAGATTGGCTAGAGAAGATTTGTTATATTGGATGGATTGATGAAATCAAGAGCAAAATCAATGACAATTAACAAAACCTTAACAAAATTGAAAATTAATCGCTCAAATAAATCTCTTTACGAAGACATTCATCAAACCCTTATGTTTGTATTTTTTAGCATCTATCTTTTTATGTTTGTATAAATTTTTGAACAAATTTTCATGCATTTTAACATTTTAAGGGTGGATTCCGATCACGATTTTCGTGGATTTGTTTCCAAAAAAATAAAAACCCTTGGAAACGTATCCAATTCCAAATCCGAAGTTTCTGAATTTTTGAAACAGCACAAAAAAATTTATGGCGTTACGAACAAGGATCGTATCCGTTTTCGTTTCGAAAATGGGGATCCGCGTTTCCGACAAATTCTTCAGGTGTTTCCAATAACTTAGCTTCTACATGGGTTGGGAAGGTCCCTAATATTTTGGGGACATCATCGGGGACTTGGGGACTTCCAAGCCGTTCTCAATCCATCCTAGGAAGATTTTGGGGACTTTTTGGGTACCGTTCCACCGTCCCTATTACCCACCACTTCGTGGGTGATATCCTTAGGAGAAAATTTTCTCCATGATGAACCTAAGTTGACAACCCCTCGCAGCCTTCAACTAGCTCATTGTAACATTTTTCCGCCACTTGAGCCAGCCATGTGGTCTCTCACCCATCTGTATTGATCATATGTTTGAAGGTGGGCCTCCCGAATCTAGAGGTATGTCATGTCATTTGGTAATTGAGTATTGGGTTTACTTATCATGGACGCTTTTGGGCATGGATTGATGGGGGGATTTGGCGGAAAGAGTGGGCTTAGTTTGTGCTCCTGCCCCCTTGATCTCTTTTGGATGTTACCCTTGGACCTTAGTCCCGTGGGATCTCTTTTATTGACCATTTGGTTTTAGGGTGGTACTACTTGGGAAATCCCGACTTTGGGTGCGTGGTCCCGCTCCTTTATCCGCATATATTACTCCCTTTCAACTCACCATACCCCCATTCATCATTTCTCCCACCTGGGTCCACATTTCTTCTCTCGATCCACATAGGGTCAGCCTCCCTATCTGCTTGCCCCCACCTTGGGTTAGGCCTAGAATGATGCCCCGGAGGTTGAAGAAGCTAAAAGAAAAAGTAAAAGCATAAATGGCCACACTCAACAGAAAATTGTACCACAAAATGCAAAAGATGGTCGGGACAAAAATAATTAGCACGTGGGAAAAAGCCAATACATGAGCTCTACCCCATACCCATGGTCATAACGCTGGCTCCATAGGCCCTAGATGAGCCTCCTTTATCATTCAGGAACCCATGATTGTCCCAACCCCTAGAGGGCAATGAACCGCCCTACCTAAAAGGGGGTAATCATGCACATCATGCTCTTGTCCTTTGATCCCTGAGCAGTTAATTAAATAAAATTCATAAAAAGAAAAAGGAATATAAATAAGGGTGGAAAAATCAAGGCCGGAGCACCTCATGTACCACGACTTCTCCCTCCTACAAATTATATACCTAGATGTGGGCTTCCCCTTGTATAGCTGACCTTGTGCCCCAATATGTGGCCTAGGATTGCCCCTCTCATTCTCTACTTGATTTCACTTCTTTGTCACATGCCACTGCCATTTGAGGGATGTACCTTGGACATACTATTCAGGTACCTGGCTAACCCCCTTTGGATCTTGGGGACATTAACACATGCCAAAGCCCACTACAGAAGGGCATGCCATTATGAAGTGCCCACTTTGTTGTCTATGGTTTGTAAGCTCTTTTACACGATTACTTTAATGGCTTGTTGTATTGGAAGGCTAGGGGATGTGAAAATTCCGTTAACATTGGAATCCTATTGCAGCAACTAGAAGATATTCACCTAATTGTTAATTTTATAACTTAACAAGATATTTGCAGTTTACTACAAAAAACACTGAATACATCACACTACAACCTACACAAATAAATTGCAGAAGAAATACAAGTGCGGAAACAAATTTGAACAAGCATAGATCACACAACCATTTGACACAATTATTTTTGTACTGATGTCCCCGGAAAAATCCAATGCGGGAAAACCGATGCAACAAATCTGAGGGTTTATATATTATGTATTAAATATTTTTGAGTACAAATCTATGATTGGCACACCCATCAAATCATACAAAGAAACTGGCAGAAGAGATCTTGTGAGACAAACCTCACTCCTCCACGGGAACCCGACACTGATTAGCACCAATACTAGACTGCTTTGCGTTGCCTCTACGCAGTGACTGCATCACTCTACGCAGTCTCTGCATCACAATGATGGCTTCGCTCTGCCTCTGCGCTGGTTTCTCTGCTGGATAGAAACTGAGGCCTTCTAGCCATCGGAAAATATCTCCGGGATCTGGCACTTTCCCAATGCTGTCTCCTCAACAGGAAAATGACTTCTATTCAGTCTCTATCTAGTGAATGCGTAAGAAATGCGTCATTGGGTCTATGTTGCTACTGTGGCTCTCTCTGTTTCTATTGCTATGCACTCTTCGGCTCAGGAATCCTTCCAAATGGAATTACTGCCCCTCGGTGCAAAATATTTCACAATCAAATATTCTCTTTGAGCACTGCTCACTAAATAAATCGATCTCGGATCTCTGCCAAATTTGTTTTCCAAATGACCCTTCAAGCGATTCTTATAGTCTTCTTGTTGAAACTTCAACGGCCTAGATTAGATCTCTAATCAATGGCTAAGATTAAATTTTGACTTGATCCGTTTGTTTTCAATCATTCTCACTTGTATTCTATTAATTCATTTTAATTATTTTATTTTCCTAAGTTTAGACTTAGGGTCCCTTTAAAAATAATTAATTATTTCTATAGAATACAATCCGAGTGGAATTTCACCAAACAATTTCTGGGTTATCTAGAATACATGCGTTAAGCCTCTCCACAAAATTTGAGACTTAGAGCACATCCGATGCTACCCCAAATCAACAAGGGACGCATAGGATCTTATGCAGGATTGCAAATGGTGTCCATTTGGGTTTGGTATCCCTATATGGGGTCCTAACCTTGCAGAGGGATACATTGGCACATGTAGGGTGTGTAGAGATCCATGGGCCTCCACAGCAGTAGAAAGAACTCATGGATCCCCACCGATGCCCAAAGATTACTAGAGATCCACCTTTGGGACGAGGATGATGCACTTGGTACACTATGCCCAATAGGACCCACGCGAGCACCACACACTTGGCAGGTGTCTCAAGACTTGTACGATGACATGGTAGCATTCATTCCATCATTCGAGCCCTTTCAGATGTCTACAAGCATCTTCGCCTCATATGGAGACCCATGGGGTCATTGATGTGCCCCCACACCCATTGGGAGCACCATAAGTCTACTACTTGGAGAACAAGGGGCCACCCCCTTGTCCATCACATTTGAGGATTTTATTCATCATTATGGCACTTCTAAATATTATTATGCCTTTGGAGGGCCCAACGACATGCAGATATTATTATTTGACCTCCTGAAAGGCTTTTTATTCCATTTATGAGCTATTTTGGTGGGCTTGTCATCAAAAGTTGTTTTATTTGCACATTATTTTATTTTTAGGGGCTAATGTAGGTGTGAAAATTTCTTAATCGAAGAAACCCTACTGCTAAACATTGATTTACTTCTCCTACTTGATTAATTATACAAGTTATTTATCTGTATATTCAGAAAAACAGTGAAGTAAATACAAATAGCAGCCTACACATACAAATCATTTACTGAATAGCACGCTTATATGACAAAGTGACACAGATTTTTCAGACAAATGTCCCCGGAAATACCCAATGCAGGAAAACCGGTGCAGCTAGCTCTGGAGGGTTTTATTATTAAGAAGATTCTTAATACACCAATTTATGGGCACCAGACATGGTTGGCCCTATAGAGAAAAACACGGCAACAATACCTCTTTCACTCGGAGATAGAAAATATGGCTGATTCACACCCTCAAACGGGATTTACAGAACTCGAGCCCTTTCTAGGCCCACCGGAAACCCCAACATTGCTCCTCAGCCTTCTGCGTCAGCCTTCCTCACCTGTGTCAGCCTCTGCGCTGCTATGGAAGGGCTTGCGTCACCCCTGAAGGGATTATGCTGCCTCTGCGCTGCCCTGACTGGGCCTGCGTTAGCCCTGCGTGGCTCTTGCTGCCTCTATGCTGCCCCTGACTAGGCTTTGGCTGGACTGTGTAGCACCTAGATGCCTCTGTGGTGCTGCATGTGCTCCCTCTCTGCTGCTTTTGTATTCTTGGCCTGGGATCAGATCATCCCCTTGCCAATACTGCCCCTCGTTGCACTGCAAACTCTTTTGAAATTCTTAGCAAACCATGCCCTAGAATTTCAACTTAGCTTCAGTGCTTTGCCAATGTGTGTGTTCTCCAACTGACCCCAAGCCCTTCTCTTATACTTTTCTAGTTGGGAAACCAATGACCATGATCTAATCTCTAATCTACAGCTAATATTAGAAGCTGCTTGATTCGCGTCACTTAAGTCATTCTCATCATATGTTTAATTTAATTCACTTTAATCTTTTAATTTTCCTAAGTTAGACTTAGGGTCCTTAATTAAAAAGATTAATTATTTGAATATCTCTTAAACCTAATGGAAGTTTCCCAAATGCTTTTTGGGTCTTGGAGATCTCATGTACTCCAGCTCCTCCACAAAATTTGGGAGCTAGAGCACATCCGATGCTATTCCAAAATCTCAGCACTCCCTCTTAGCAAGGAATGTGCTCTAGCAATACAATCACCTTGAAGTACTGCTCTGATCTTTGGCATCGGTCTCCACGCTGATGCTTGGCTTGCTGCCCTTCATCACTGCGCTGCTACTGCTCTCTTTACTGTTGCCCATGACGCTGCCACCATCACTGCTACATCGATACTGCAGGTTGCAATTCCCTCTCAAATTGTTGCATCGTGCTGCCAACTGCTGCATTGCAACTCAGTTGTTGAGAGTAAGCAACTGAAGGACTCCTTACCAATGACAGACAAGTCAGTTAGGCTACATCTCATCACTAAAGGTCCTTAGGTTGCTGCTTTGCGTTGTCCTCCTGGAGCCACTGCGCTGCTGCAACTCTGCACTACGTAAGCATGCTTCGTCTGTGCTGTTGAAGTCCCATCATTTGCTCTGCGTTGCTCCCTCTTCAGCGTCTAGCTCTGCCTCTACTCCATCCGTGATTCTCTGCACCCACTACTGTCTTAAGGCTCCCGTAGCACGGGTATGATCCAAGAGTTGGGCTACTCAAGGATCCCTCCACCACTCTGTAGCTGCTCTACAGATCAATATCGCCCCACCTCTTCTCTCGAGGTACATGAGCGCTCATGGCTACATCATCGTTAGACTGAGCCATCGTCTTCTTTAGCTGTCACAGCCTTGGAACTAGAAGCTTCCTTGTCCTTCTTCCTTAGAGGACAATTGTTGGCATAGTGTCCAAGTTCACCACATTCGAAACATTTGATCTTAGATAGATCGTGCTTCTTTTTCTCTTGCTGCTTCTTAGATGCCAGGGTTGCATCTTCCTCTTCCTCCTTCTTCACCTTGCTTGATCCGGTGTTGGTTTGTCTCTTGATCATTCGGCGGATTTCCTCTTGTCGGAGGATAGCCCATATATTGTCCCAGTTTGGAAGGTCCTGTCTACCCAAGATGCTTTGGACAAACGTACCCCAATCCTCTGTGACTCCATTTAGAGCAGTCCTCTCCATGACATCATCCTCCACCTTCACCCTCATGGCAATCAGTTGATCCTGAATCACCTGCAACCTGAAAAGGAAAGGATCGATTTCCTCTCCCTTAGTCATCATAAACAACCTCATCTGGTTCTCCAGGAGCATCTTATTCTGGACGGATATCCCTTGATACATTGTGGTTAAAGCTTTCCACATCTCATTAGCCGTCATCTTCTCAGTTATGTATGGTACCACATGATCCTTAACCCCGTCCATGATAAAGCACTTGGCATGTGCCACTGCTTCATTATGCTTCGCGAGAAGAGTAGCATCGATTGGTGTAGCCAAGACGCTCTCTACATGCTCCCGTATACCGTATGCCCCCAGGATTGTCAGGATTCTAGCCTTCTATGTAGAAAATTTGGATAGGCTGTCCAACCTATCCTGATCATGCAGTTCGTGTGGTGTCATCTACTCAGAAATAATCTATCGGAACAGATCCTCCTCTCCCCGCTTTTTTTGCTACCCTCAACAGAAACTCGAATCTAGGGTCCTTGGCGAGAAAGGCACCATCTGCACCCTCTGACAACTGATTTCCCTCCCGGAAATCTGCCAAATCCAACAAGTCTCTCTCTTCGATCACCCTACGATCGATCCTCAGATTTCTTTGGCAAAAATCTGTTGAACAACTATTCTCCTCCTGCTCTTTGTCAACTTAGCTAGGCACGATTCTGCATCGACAAAATCTCCACCACACCAGCAACTGCTGAAGATCTGAAGCTCTGCTTCCAGACCACAGAAACTTTGCACAGCAACTAGAAACTGGACTGCGTCCCTTTGGCTGGCCTCTGCGTGAGAAGACTGGCTCAGCATAGCCTCTGCGCAGCGCAGGCTACTCCCGCGTCCCTCTGGAAGGCACTGTGTTTGTCTCTGCGTCACCCAGTTGGGACTGCGTCAGCCCCTACATGGCCTCTGCTGGGACTGCGTCCTCCTGCTGCTGCATTGCCCTCTCTGGATTCTCTGCTGCTACACTGTTGCAAAAAATCTCTTCAGCTGATTTGCTGGAGTCTGACACAGGAGCATAGCAGCACCCAGAGGTTTGTATGGGATCCGGGCATTGGGTCTCTATTGCATCGGGAAAACAGGGTGGCCCACATATTTGGATTGCTTGAGGGGAAGCAATCTTGGGGTGGAAGGTTTGTAATATTCATTTTTTTGGTGTCACCTCTAACAGGGGTAGGATGGACTTCTAGAGTTGGGAGTAGACAGGTCACAGATACGAGTTGGTGTCATCAACAGGTCCAGGGGCTTTTTGGAGGAGTTTGAGGAGTTTCTATGAAGACCGATGGCATTCGCTTGATATATTCCATCATCTCCACAGTTTGCCTTTCGTTCCGGCGCATTTTGACAACTTTCGGAAAACTAAGTTATTTTTGGGCTTAACTCAATTAATTACACTCAAGGTGGCATTTCGGGAGGAATACATGATAGAACACCTTAATGTAATAGCTCGTTGGAACCATAATGAGGAGATCTTTAGGATGGGATGCCAAGAAGTGATTACAAAGGTCAGAGATAGTACCATGGGCGATATACTATTTTCCTTAATTAAAAATGACTTTAATTAGTCATTTAATTAAAGGAAAAATAATATTTGGAAGAAAAGGGGCCAAAAGTGACTTAAGTGAAATATAATTAAATTAAATTCACTTTGATAGAGTCAATGGAGGATCTTCTAGAATAACAATAAAATAATAAAATAAGATGCTTCTAGAGGATTAGAGATCTATCCATCAGATCTATAAAGGTAGAAGTGGAGGTCATTTGGAGACATCTTGGATTGGATCATTTTCTTGTGTGAGAGGTTTGAGAACCTGGTTCTCTACTTCATGGGTAGCCCTAGGACGGAAACCCTCGGGTGTGCTAGTGGCTGTGGACAGAAACCCAATACTCTTGAGGAGGTTTCACTCAGAAATCTCACAGTGCTTCAAGGGAGTTTTGTAATATCCCCAACGGGAAATAGGCAGCAATACAAGCATACAACTATATAGAAAAATGCCGGAAACAGAATATAGAGCAAGTACACATAAAATCCCAGAAATGCTAAGCCATTTTATTAATCTGAGAATATAAATGGGTACAATGGATAATCAGAATAAGAGCACCTATCCTTGCACCAGGCAAGTGAAAGACCCTCTCGGCAGGAAATGGCTACTACGAGCTGGCCTGGTGGAAGAAGCTGAAAGTAATGCTTGCTCATGGAGAAGAGCGAGACACAGAGGGTGGGTCCCTGCTTGAAATAATTCAAAATCTGGATCACTGTGACCCCTGCATCAGTCTAATTCCAAAATCATGGACCAAGCTTGGATGTCTCACGTGCGAGCCTGTCTCCTGCAAAAACGGCCGCTCGGGAACGGCGCGGAGGGGGACTCAAGGAACACGCTGAGAAAAGGGCTTGAATCCTCCTGCAAAACCTCCGGCTGAAATGGCAACCTCCTCGAGGCTGAAAAACGCTGAAACCACTGCCAAATCACCACACAACAACGCTGCTCAACAAAGACTGCGTCCTCCCTGCTGAAACTGTGTCCTCTCTCCTGGACTGCGCAGTCACTCCAAGAGACCAACTCCTCTGCAACGTCCACCCAAAAATCCACTGCAAACCACCTATAGAAACTGAAGGAAATACCTTGCTCGAGCAGGCACTCAAAGTCCCCCGGAGCCAAGGGTGAGATCTCCGACCGGAGACACTCAGTTCGCACTAAACATTGCTGCAGACCGACTAAACAACCGGCGTGCTGAAGTAGACAGAAGTCTAGCTCTCAATATCAATAACATATCAATAATGCCAAATGGAGTGAAACCCCCACTTTTATAGTGCTAGCTCCCTCAAAACCCTAACTGCGTCCTTGAGTTCCTCCTTGACCTGCGCAGTTACCTTAGGAGTTTACGTTAGGCCTCTCTCATGTGTGTGTGTGTACACAAGAGCTTTCCCCTTTGGTTGCAACGTTTGCCTCTCTTCGAAGCTTACTTTATTTTATTTAGTGGGTTAGACCCCCTTTTCTCCCAGCATACATTATTAATTAACTATAGTCGGCAAAACTATACATAAATCAAATATTCCAATTAGCGGTGCTAATTAGGAATATTACAGTCTCCCCCGGCAAAACGTTGCTTGTCCTCACGCAACTGAAGCGATGGATGCTGTAAAGTCTGCTCGCTCTCCCAAAGTGGCATCCTCATGCGCTTGGTCGCCGTTCTCGGCAATCGCCGAGGTAAACCTACTCTCTGGTGATGTCCCAAAATCTTGCCAAAATGTGCCTGGGTCCCACTGAAACCTCTCTGTCTCTTGCATCACCCTGATACGAAGGGATATCTCAATGCCAGGATCCCAAACTGGCCTCTCACGGTACCAGCCAACCAATAGTCCTCCCGGATCCCATCGCCACTGTGGCCAATAATCGCACAAGTCCCACAGCTCGGACTGTGCATTGCCTCTGGCTATGGCCAATGCTCTAAGAGGTGAAGACCACCAACAAGCATCAATGCTCTCGGGCTCCTGCTGCGCTGTACCTGTAGCTGCATATGCTACCCCTCTAACTGCATACCAACTCATCACCTCTCTCCAATCCAAGTTGTGACTCAACCCCATGTTGATCCCGCTCTCCTGAAATCGGGATGAGGTGCTGAAGAAATGGTGACCTGTGTCCCCCTGCCAGCTGGAATCTAGAACATGTGCTATGTCCATGGGCCCCTGCTCCGCTGTGCTCCCTCCGAAGAATACCATAACATCAAGAGGGTACCAACTCATGATCTCCCGCCAGTCCATCCTAGAAGAAGAATCTGATGTGGCAACAACAACGGTATATGGAACATGCCTGGGATGTTGCCGCCAGCCTGTAATCAACTCCCACTGCTCTACCCTGTCTGTCAATGGAAGCTGCCTGTAGAAGGAAGCCCCTCTCTCTATAATGGGCAAAAGTGGGCAAGGTATGTTGCAAGCTCCATCGATGTACTCCTGGAGAGTGCTACCCACTAAAAACGCTGCAGCTCTGCTGACTGCGAGTACATCTATCTGCGCCTCATCCCAGTGTCAACCCAAAGATGGATGCTCCAACATATCCAACAGCTCCTGCTGTCTACTAGCCCCCTGCATAACAATCCCATCAACCTCCAACACCTCCAGAGGATATGGATCTGCAACAGTTGTCACCATACTCGATGTCAATGCATCTAACTGCTCCTCCTCAATGGCTGACCCTGCGGTTAGCTGCATATCCACCACAGACTCGATGTGAGTGCCCATCTGGCTCTCTCTCAAAGGAATGTCATGCCTGATGTGAGTAGTGTCCTCCTCTGTCGACTCAGGCTCCATCACCTGCTGCTCTAGCTGAATTGTCACAAGTGACTCTTCACCCAGAGTATCTCTCACAGAGTCCCATGACTGCTCACCCTGGACACTAGAATATAGCTCCGGTCTACTGTCACCATCCATGCATGACTGCCCTCGCTCCCCAGAAGCGACCTCAACTGATCCTATGGACTCATGTGAAAAGGAGTCCTCACCCTGGCATACAGAAGGAATGCCCTCTTGTTCTACCTCCGCCATCTCATCGGCATCGAACATGCCATCCACCCTCTCGACAAAGTGTCGATACAGTGTCTGGAGCCCAGACACATACTGGGATACTACCTCTGCTGTACCCCGTATCCTCTGCTCATGCATGATCTCGACATGCCCTGAGGGAAAAATGATGCATGTCTCCCTCATGACCTACTCCCCAAGCGTAGGCTCAGTGATGACTGATGCACCACCTCTGCAAAGGATCATCTCATCCCCCAACCTGTGGCTGTCAACTAGCACACCAACCCAGTGCCACTGCTAAGAAGTCTCTCGCCTAGTGTACTGAGTGTCATCCAAATATCTTGGGTGAACCTCGTGTACCCTGCTGCTCACACCCAAAGTGCCAAAGGTCAAAAACATAATCAACTGTACCTGTGAGTGATGTCGAAGCGAGTCAGGTGTGTGAGTCCCCACAGATACTACCAAGTATCGCTCCTCTGTCTCTCCATCGATCCTGGGTGAAATACCCCCAAAGGTAAGCCCAGTGTCCCTGTCCATGAGTCTCTCTGGAAGCAATGCTCTAAGGCCCTGCCGTGTAGCACCGTATGCCCTCGCATACCATTGATCATCCATACACTCCTCAATATGCCACTGCACACTGAGGCATACCTCGGTATGCTGCTGGATACCATGTGCTACTGCTGTAGCACCCTGTACCGTCTCGTGCCCTGACTGTGTCCAGGCATCGGTCACTCTCCGCATGCTCTCAATGTGATGTAGGATACTCCTACTCCACAATGCAGTCCCACACACTATGGTACACCACCATGCTACTCCATGTCCACCGGCAATCCACCGCTCAATGCTAGAGGCTCCCACACATCCCTGGATGTGATGACTTAGAGCTGTGCCTCTACAGGTCCAACTACCACCAATCGGTAACATCGTCTCCACCGTCGCATCACTATACCTGCCGACGAAAGGATCATCACTCCAAATACTCCTCAAGGGGTCCGAGAAGTGAATCTCCCTGTGTGTCAGTAGTGTTACCACCACTGCTCGGCTCTGCTGCGTCCTCTGTGCCCCACACAAAGGTGAAGAATCCTTGGCCCCATACAAGGTGCCATCTAGTGGCCTGCCGATGCCACCTCCTCCAACAAGCTCCTGCCAAGGTGTGCTGACCACCCTGTGATCCCGTGTATGAATGTCATGCCAAGACAACCCAGGGAGTCTGCCCATAAACTGGTTGGCCACTGGAGCTGACCGAAACCGCACATGCTCTACTACTAGGCCAACTGCACTCTCCAAGACATAGTCAGCCGACCTGCCTAGGAAACGATAGGTGATCCCACCTGGATCCCAATGCCAATCTGGGGTTCCTGTAATTCCCATGCATAGAAACTCCTGTTGAGCTACACTCGGATCCATCAGCATCTCCATAGCCCGCTCCACCGAGTACCAACTCAAAATCTCTCTCCATCCAACCTCAACATATGGATGCTGTACCCTGTGCAACTCTGATCGTCTCATACCGCTATCCAACTCAACATATGAGATCTGACTAGGTGGCTCTGCCTCTCTCTCTCCAATGGAAAGAGATGACCCAACAACACTGCTAGTCCCATCCATGCATGCCTGAAGGGGAATGATCTGACGCTCCAACGTGCCCTCTGGTTGTACCATCAGGGAATCCAGCTGTTCCCCAATGCGGACCAACTTGGTCGCCGACTTGGCACAAGTCACTCTCATACCCTCCAGCTCCTGATCCTGCAACAAAATGGCCTCCCGTACTGACGTGGCCTTCTCTCTCAAAACTCGAAGGTCCGTCCGAAGCCGATGATACCGCTGTCTGCGACCATCATCCAATACCTCGGTACCTGCTAGTGCCTCATCGAAGGTGGATACATCTCCTGACACTGCACCCATCTGTGTGCTGCTACCACCCGAAGACTCGGATGCGACTCCGGTCATCACCTCAATGGATGGCCCTATTGAGGTAGGCTCTACCTTTTCCACTACCACATCAACTGACACGGCCAAGGAGGTCTCCAATGAGGGTGAATCCTGTGTCACACTAGGTGTAACCTCAGACTCCCTGCAATCCTGTGTGTCCTCATCCTCCAAGTGTGAGGTAACCATTCTAATGGTTTTCCTCTCCGATACTCGGTCAAGCTGGACAGAGGTATCCAACTTGTCCACCCAAGCTTTTTCTGAGCGCCTGGATGACCCGTCAAATGTCGGTAGATGGAATCTATCCACTATGCGCTGTAAGCCCCCATCATGTGAGCGCATGTTCCCTCTGTGAAAGTTGTGAGGTCTACTAGCTGTGCGGTGGTCATCACGGTGATGCCTGTGCCCTGGGTGATGATCACGGAATCTAATGCCATACTGGAACTCGATATAGCCTCTGAAGGTGATAGAATCCATGAATGCCTGTCCGAAAGCCTGATACTCTGCAAAAATGCCAGCCATCCGAGCCGGATCTATCTCTCGCTGTACTGCTGTCCCTGCGTCCTCTAGCAAGAAGGTAGGCATGGTAGGGCGTGTGGGTGTATGTGATGCCATATGCTGAGTGGCATCATGCTCCCGCAAATGGTGGGATGTGCCTGATCCCTCACCAATCTGGAAAACCCTAGGGGGTTCTCTCTGTGCTACCTCTACGGCTGCGAGCCTCTGTGACATATCCTGCATGTGATGGAGGATTGCATCCAGTTTTTTATCTATGTCTGCCATCGGATCCCGCTGCTCTGTGTCTACAGGCTCCTCAGAAACTGCACGGCTGTTGCAAAACCATACTACTGCTTAACTTCGACCTCCGATTTACCCACTGAGAACTACTCAGAAAATTCCAGGAATTTGGGAAGGTGATCCTTGACCAAAACCCAGAAAAACCCAGAAAACGTTTCTTCTAATTCCAAACTTCAAAATTTGACCCTTTATATTTTGGCCTCTTTTCCAATTGCGTTTTTGGTACTGCAACTGCTATTGCTCTGTATGATCTCTTTCCCAATGTCATAGACCACAGGCTGAGCCAGAATTATGCTCTGATACCACTGTAATATCCCCAACGGGAAATAGGTAGCAATACAAGCATACAACTATATAGAAAAATGCCGGAAACAGAATATAGAGCAAGTACACATAAAATCCCAGAAATGCTAAGCCATTTTATTAATCTGAGAATATAAATGGGTACAATGGATAATCAGAATAAGAGCACCTATCCTTGCACCAGGCAAGTGAAGAACCCTCTCAGAAACAGAAAATGGCTACTACAGAAACTGTTTCCCAGCTGCTGGAAGAAACTGCCGTAAACTGCTGCTCCTGGAAAGAACTGGAACTAGAGGTTGATTACCTCGCCGGAATGAGCTAAAAATCTACAGATCACCTATACTCGCTGCTCCGGACAAAACCCAGAAATCATAGACCAAACGGACCACCTCCGAAAATCACCCCCAGAAACCCTCCTCCTACAAAAACGTTGTGCCTCCAGGAACAGCGCAGAAGCTCAAGAAACACGCTGAGGAAAGGGCCTGAATCCTCCTGCAAAACCTCCGGCTGAAATGGCAACCTCCTCAAGGCCGAAAACGCTGAAACCACTGCCAAATCACCACACAACAACGCTGCTCAACAAAGACTGCGTCCTCCTTGCTGAAACTGCGTCCTCTCTCCTGGACTGCGCAGTCACTCCAAGAGACCAAATCCTCTGCAACGTCCACCCGAAAATCCACTGCAAACCACCTACAGAAACCGAAGGAAATACCTTGCTCGAGCAGGCACTCGAAGTCCCCCGGAGTCAAGGGTGAGATCTCCGACCGGAGACACTCAGTTCGCACTAAACAGTGCTGCAGACCGACTAAACAACCGGCGTGCTGAAGTAGACAGAAGTCTAGCTCTCAATATCAATAACCTATCAATAATGCCAAATGGAGTGAAACCCCCACCTTTTATAGTGCTAGCTCCCTCAAAACCCTAACTGCGTCCTTGAGTTCCTCCTTGACCTGCGCAGTTACCTTAGGAGTTTACATGAGGCCTCTCTCATGTGTGTGTGGACCCCCAAGGCTTTCCCCTTTAAGTTACAACGTTGCCTCTACTAGGGAAACACTTTATTTTATTTAAGTGAGTTAGACCCCTTTTCTCACTTTTATTTATTAATTAACTATAGTCGGCAAAACTATACAAAAATCAAATATTCCAATTAGCGGTGCTAATTAGGAATATTACAAGTTTGGAGAGATCAGTTTTGCCATAGTCGGTTTGCAGCAATCCTCTCACCGAGCCATCTACATCATTTCCATAGTCGTTCTTCAGTTGGGCCAGAGATCTTTTTCTGGGTTTTGCTCCGCTTGCTTGGCAAGCTCAAGTTCCACTATTCCTTCATGTTGATGTACTATTTCTAGTGGATTAATAAAATGGCTCAGTGATTTTATCGACATCCATTGTGTATTATTTGTTGGTTGTGTGTCTATTTACGTTTATTTTTCTATTCAAGTTTATTTCTAGTATCTATTGTTAAAATCCCCATTTGGGGATATTACACTTCTTTTCCCTTCTTCTTCTAAGGGCATTGTATGGCGAAATGTCTCAATTCTCCACACCTGAAGCATTTGACCTTTGAGAGGTCCTTCTTCCTTCTCTACTGCCCATGTTGTCTCTTAGATGCGAGAGTCACATCTTCCCCTTCCTCCTTCTTGATCTTGATCCCCGTACTGTTTCTTCCCGCCTTGGTCAACCCTCTAATCTCTTCTTATCGAAGATCTGCCCACATATCCTCCCAGTTTGGAAGAGTTACTCTGCCCAAAATAACTTGGACAACGGTTTCCCGGTCTTCTGTGACTGCATTCATGGCAGTCCTGACCATAAGTCCATCATCTGGTGTAGCCCCTATGGAAGCCAGCTGATCTCGGATCACTCGCAATCTGGCAAGGAAGGGGTCAATTTATTCTCCCTTCTACATCTGAAACAGTCTCAGTTGATTCTCAAGCAACATCCTCCGTTGGACGGAGATTCCCTGGTACATCGTGGTCAAGGAAGTCCACATTTCCCTTGTCGTGTTCTTCTCGGCAATATGTGGGATTACATGATCCTTGACTCCGTCCATGATCATGCATTTTTCCTTCGCTTGAGCCTCTTCGTACTTCTTGAGAGTATCAGCATCAACAGGGACATCAACTGCATGCAAGACATGATCCTTGATGCGATGATCATCCAAAATTGACAGGATCCTAGCCTTCCAGATGACAAAGTTGGATGCTCCATCCAACCAGTCCTAATCCCTTAGTCCATGTGCGGCCATCTCTGCTCAAAAATTTCGAACCGGTTCTCTTCTCCCTCTTTTGTTGCTGGCCCAAAAAAACTCAGATTTGGGTTTCTTTGGCACTAGAAACCCTCTAAGGAAGAAGCTCCCTCTGAATCTTGATTTCCTTCATGGAAATCCTTTCGCCAACTGATGTTGAATCAGTCCTCTCTGATCACTCTTTGTTGCTGATCAACACTGGATCTAGACTTCTTGGCAAGAAGTCTTCTGAGGAACTGTTTCCCTCTACTTTGCCATTGCCCCACTAGACATTGTTCTGCATGAACAGAAACAGTGCCCCACCAGCAACTCCTGAAGAAAAACGAACTGCTCTTCCAGCCACGGCAGCCGGAAAGAATGAGGCTCAAAACCTCTGCGTTGGCCCAGCAAACAGTGTGTTGCCTTTGCATAGCTACAACGTCACCCTAGCTGGCTGACGCAGGCTCTGCGTGAGCCCCTCTGGTGACTGCGACACCCTTCCTTGCCTCTTTCTAGATCTGCACTGTCACTCGGGATAGCTGCCTTCCTGCAGCAAATTTCCTTCGTCTTTTGTTGATGGCTTCAGCGCTACTTGATCTGCAACATGCTCTGATACCATGTGACAATTTCTGAATCTAAGTTACATAAATCCTACTGCAGAAATCTGATTTGCATTGTCTACTTGTCTTATTAAATTACAAGTTATTTTTCTGAATATTCAGTAAAAATACTAATGAAAATACACTGTAGCCTGCACAATTATACAGATCAAGTATTGAAAAATAAGTAAAGTATTAAGACAAAGGACACATTTATTTTTCGGACAAATGCCCCCAGAAAAACCCAATGCGGGAAAACCAGTGCAGCAGTTCTAAAGGTTTATATTATTATGCAAATTTTTTAATACAATCTAGGGTGCCAAATCCGGCTCACCCAACAAAGAAAATCTTTGGCATAAGTAACTCTATCCAGACATAGATATTTTGGCAGATCTAGCGGCAGAATGAAGAAACCCTAGTTGTTGTGTCACCCTCTCTGTGAGCCTTCCTGGCTCAGAAATCGATTTGCTAGATGGTTGCCCGATTTGCCTCACAGAAACCCCAACACAGTTGCTCAAGTTACTGTGTCACCCTCTTTGGCTCTACGTCACTCCTACATGAGCCCTGCAGGCTCTGCGTCACCCTCTCTAACCTGCCCTGCCCCTCCAAGTGTTGATTTGCCTCTCTGCAATTTTATTCTCGGCCTTGGATGAAAATCCCGCTACCGAATTGCCCCTCACTGCACTGAATTACTCAAATTTGATCTTGATCCGAGAACTACTCCGTCAAAAGAATTCAATCTCTAAATTCGGTACCTGTGTGTGTTCTCCAACTAACCCCAAGCCTTTCCTTTATACTTTTCCTGTTGATGAATCAACGGTTGTGATCTAATCTCTAATCGACGGCTAAGATTAGAAAAGACTCGATCTTCATCACTTACATTCTTACCCACACGTTAAATTAATTCACTTTTATTATTTAATTTCCCTAAGTTTAGACTTAGGGTCCCCATTAAAATAATTAATTATTTAAAGAACTTAAGCTCCAAGTGGAATTTCTCCAAACGATTTCTGGGTTGGAGATCTCATGTGTTCTAGCCCCTCCACAAAGTTTTGGAACTAGAGCACATCCGATGCTACCCAAAAATCAACGCATGAAAGACGAATGAGGGACCACATGGCTAGCTCAGGTGGCGGAGAAATGGCACAACAAGCTAGTTGGTGGCTGTAAGGGGCTGCTAGCTGCCGGTTGAGGACCGTATTGGAGAAAATTTTCACCTGGGGATATCACCCACAAAGTGGTGGGTAACAAGCCCCTCATCCACCAATAACACAGCATTATGCTCCAACAATGTGCAAGATATTTCTTTCATACGTGTGTTGAGGAATCGCTCCATAAAGAAAGGAATAAATCCATCATGAAATAAGGTGCGACATGCTAGATCCATGGAGGAGAGAGTAAAATCAAGCCCTTTATCAACCATGCCAAATTATCCAAGTGATGAAACAATTCATCAAGAAAGAGATGACCTCATCAAATATTCATATGTCTCCAAGTATGAGCCAAAGAAAGGGAGCACTCCACATAGGACCATGACCCACCTCATAAACGACGATCCATTTGTAACAATCACTGATAAGGTCTAAGGCGTTGGAGAAAAAGGTTTCTAAGCTAGCCCATATTCATCCAAGTAACAAACCGTTTGTAAGAAAGTAAGTGCATTCCAAGCAATTTATGCTATGATGAAGTCAATCAAATGAAGATGTCACTACAACGTCCACTTATCCCAAAAATGCTAGGGTGTCTCACTAAGTGATCCATACATCCTCATGTCCCATCATCTAGCAAGGCAGGGAGACTAGAACATCACATGATCAAGTGTAATGCTATCTTTCTCATGATAAGCACGTATACCAAGCAACACATCATCAAAACCTCTAGCACATCATCATCCATGTCATCATCAATCCAAGGAACTAATTGAAAACCCTAGCCATCCAAAGCTCTTTGCGATGAAAATTACAAGGGTACTGAAAAAATTCACTAGTAAAGGCCTTCATGCAAAATGAGGGGTAACATGCCCCATAATGGTTTGTTTGCTTCTACAGTAAGTGTCATTTTTGGTTTCTATTGAGACTCCTAATAAGTAATTTATTTCATAATGGACCAAAGCCTCTTAATGGACCATGCCACCCTTTTCTTATTAGATTGTAGTTGTAATTTTTAATAAAAAGATTAACAGTTAAAAGAATACCATGTCTAAGACGAACCTGTGGTAGTTACTAACTAAAATCAAGGTTAAAATCAAGGTCAGCACAAGGGAGTATTAAGAAGAATAAATATTGGACTGCATTGTCAGATTATTCTACATAAAAGATTTCTTGATGCAATTATGTGCTGGAGAACAACCTGCAGTGCTTCTTAACACAATATTATTTCTATCTACAACAGAGAATTCTAAACCCTGAACGATTTAGACATGTAGATACTTAGAAGTGGTTGAATCCTTAATTAAGGTTTCAATTTAACAGGAGGGGAAACAAAAAAAGTAACCATATCTCTTTCTTTGCAGATTATCTCACGAAATTCTGACTGTCTTAAGTTTTAGCTATTTTCATACAGATATCGTAATTGCAAAGACCTCCAAAACAGACAAGACAAGGTGTGGCCACTCACAGTAATAGCAAGGGTGATAAGAAATATTGTAATCTTACCATATGCATTTCCAATTTGAGGTGTGCTGTCGAAGCTAACAGTAACTATGATGCAAAGAACCATAAGAATCCAATTAATTTCAGGAATATAAATCTGTCCAGAAAAATCTTTTGATGTGTGAACGACCTTCATTCTTGGAAAACAACCAAGTGCAATTGCTTGCTTTATGATTGAGAATGTTGCAGATATCGTAGCCTGACTAGCAATAACAGCAGCCATGGTTGCAATGACAAACACAGGCCAAAAAGCTAGGGCTGCAGGACAACACACAACCCTCAACCAAAAATGATTGATATCATTTGCTAAAAAAGCCTATTAGTTTGTATGTGTAAAAAACCAACCTGGAATAGATTTATGAAAGGCTTCTTGGACATCGCTTTGATGATGTATAAGATATGCAGCCTGTCCCATATATTGCAATAGTAGGCAAGGAAACACAACTGCTGTAAATGCAATCTGCGTAACCAATAAAGCTGTTTTTTCATACAGGGAAAACAGAAAAAGAACTTGATAAAGATAGAAGAATCAAACAGTTAAAATCAAAAGAATAGAGAGGGTTCTTTTCATATTACAACCAAATATATTAGCACTTACTTGAACAGCTAAGGTTGGAAAATGGCCCAAGTCAGCAAAGAATGCTTCTGTACCTGCAATAATGATGAAGTTCATAGCAAGAGAAGTTGCACTTTACGGCATACAAAATATCATGTTGAGATAATATCTAGAGGAAGAAATGAATTACTTCTCAAGAAACAATTACCTACCTGTTATACTAAGCATAATCCCTCCTAGAGAAACCCAGCTACGTTTCTTTCCTCTTCTGAAATAACGCACTATATAAACTGGAGAGAAAGCTTTCAAGACTTGTGCATCATGTTTACATATATTGTAAGCTCCAATACTTCCAATGCATAGGAACCAAAGCAGAACTGCTGGTGCAAATAACCATCCAACTTTGTCTGTGCCATAATGCTGCACACTAAATAGAATAACCAAGACGACCACTGCAAGAGCCACAACTGTAGCTGCAAGAAATAAAACACCATTAGTGTTATAAAAAATACTAGAAAAGCATTGTAGTTTCCTCCATTTTCAAAAACATTAACAGAACAGAAAAACAGTTCCATCCCTGAAAATTTTTTATGGCATTTTTACAGTTCTTTTTAGCTAGTCATTTGATGAGGTTTGTTGTATTTAACTGTTGTAGGTATGTAATTTTAGAATTACAAGGAACAGAGGCAGACTGAAACACAAGAGAGAAGCTACGTTACAACAATCACTTATGTCTAATCATCTCTCTTTTCTTCCAGTGAATATAATATTTTCTGACATGCTGAGGAAAATGTCACGGCTTTGAAATGAGACATAAATTCAAAATTAGATAACAGTGCCAGATTGGAATAAGAATAAAAAATAGCAATAAGAACATGATGCCACCTATAAAAAACAAAAAATCATCCCAAGAAGATATCCATATCCCATAAAGAAGGATAGTAAGCAGCAAGCATTAAATTTTGAGAAATTATAGCCCGCTTACCAGTGCTCATTCCAGGATGATCGACCTTGATACCACCAACAGAGGAAAGGACTGCAAAAAACATACAAATTTATGAGTATTCCAACTGTGCTGTTCTATAATGTCCCAAACAATGATATATATTATATACTGATGCCTGAGAATAAGAAAAGATCAAGTAAATCATTTAGCATAATATCTTATAAAGTCTGGTGTTAAATTTTTAAGTCAATCATAACATAATTTTTAATGTACTACCAAGATCCAAGGGATAAAGAAGAATGTAACATCAACCCTACCTTGAACGTGTGCTTTTCTAAAATCCAACCCATTTATTTTGAAGATACAGAACTACAAAATGGTTGTAGGCACTCTTTCCCACCTATATGTCTAGGTAACTCTAGGAGAGAAAAAATTATCCTATGATGCAACTTTCCAGCAAGCAGCCCTATCATGATCCATATATAGCCAGCCTCAGTTGCCACTCATCCACTGTCTGGTTTGTGTATCCTTTCACCTAGCCTGCTCATCTGATGAAGGTGGGTCAACTATTGTGAGTTATATTTACCATTTTTGTATTCATGTGCTTTCATTTAATGTTTAAGGGCATTCTAGTATGGATCATTGGCTTAATTGGATGATAGACCGCTATTAATTGTAAATTTGTTCCCTCACTTCACCTTGGTGGTTATAACTTATCACTTGCCCCTAGTCGAACGTTACCTTCCTTGAGGCCTTTCTTTCACTGTCTAGGAGGGGCACAAATAGGAGGATCTGATGATGGTAGCATTCCATGATTCCCCTTAACCTTTTTCATCATTCCCTTGTAATATTGTCCCATCTTTTGAGTACTTGTTGTCAGTTGCTTGTGCTAGTTCACTGTTGACCTTTTCCTATGAGAAGAAGGGGTAGTATATACCTGAGGTTTGTGCAAATATAAAAAAAAAAGAGCATAATACAAATGTTAAAATGCAAAAGAATGGCAGGGGATGTAAAGCAACTAAAAGCCAAATAATAGCATGAGCTCTATCCCCTCTTATGTTGCCAATCGTCTGTGAGAATATCCATATATCATGCCTATCAAAGTAAAAGGAACTCTCTATGAACATCCCAACCATGATGAAGCAATAAACTTCCCATCATAAAAAGGTGTTATCTTATTATTACATGCAATCAGTCAAGCTTGGGAAGCAAGGCATTTAAAGAAAAGAAAAGGGCAAATAGGGAGCTTGGAAAAACAAGGGCAAGGAATGTAACTCAAGCATTGCTAAGTGCTCCCTCTATAAAGGTGTTCATGGACAAATGGGTTGATATAACTTAACATAAGACTATAACTCCACTCATGAAGTAAACCCCAAATCATAACACCTTTCAAATCTATCTTCCAAAAGGGTCAGCCTAGGAACTGCTCCTCCCCTCAAGGTTGGAAACACCTAATAAAGCCTTGTAATAACCCTCCCATACCTAAGCATGGTAACTTGTTTACAAATCATAAGCTCAGAAGACACTTGAAGATGATTTCTCTTGTGAAGTGCTTTGATGCCTTTAACATTGAATATGGCCCACTCGAATACTCTTATGATTTGTGCACCCATGATGTTGATCCCACTTGATTCTATGAGTAAGTGTAGATTTGTTGCTCCCAAATACAACTTCCACCCTTAAGGGATTGTATAATGCTTCACCAACACTAAAGAGAAGGCATCCAGCCCCACTTGATCATTGTACAGGGAACTTTGACAGAGGACATTGGGCACCTATCCATGAGCGTTGACCTTGGGATGCCATAGCACCATTGATGACATCCTCACCTACCTCTAGGACCTTGGACGCTGCCCTCCAAATCCATCGCATTACCTTGAGAGCAAATGTGCCCAAGAGATGAAAGGACGCCCCCAAGTTGGCATTGCACATACTTGATGGATGTTGCCCTGTTTCTGAGGATATTTGATGATGATGACATGAGACCTCTCTAGAGGGGTTGGTACATTGTTCTTCATAATGATATCATGTCCAAGCACTATGATATCCCCTTTATGATGCTTGGATTGATGACATTGCCAATGTGTAGATGACATTTGGTTGAGAGAGCCTTACTTGATTATTTGACATCCATTTGAGAGGAGATATGACCTTTGGGATGAGATGCAACCCTTGGAGATATCCTTTTCACTTTTGATAGAGAAACACACCATTTGGAGGATGACATCACCCTTGGAGGGAATTCAACTCATCTGTGGGTTAATTGAGGCATAAGTTTATGTTTTATTATTGATTTAGTTATCTTTGGGGCTCCGCTTGTAATCTATCCAACTTGTAAGCATGATTTATTATTATTTTAGGGATTTTAGGCTCAAATTAGAGAAATTGACTTGGTTTCCCTCATATAAATAGAGAGAAGTCGGTTTCTCTTGATTCATTGTCAAACTTGGAGATCTACATGCACCAACTACTTGTCTATTCTCTCTTATGCGTTCTGGAGCACTGGTTGAGCGAACTTCTTATGGAGGTTTTTGGTTGGATGGTTCTATCTCTTAGATGATTATTGGTGATTCTTTGATGATATCTGCTAGTTTAATGTAATTTATATTGTTCCATCTTGTACTTGTTGAAGAATTAGGGTTTTATGAAATTTTCACCAAGGTTTTGTTGATGTTTTATGGCTCTAAAATCTCCTTGCACAAGATTTTCATCAAGTTTCTCTTAAGGGACCTAGGTTTAGCTTCCTCCATTTGAATCTCCAAAAATGATAGAAAGACACTAGGGTTAAAGGTGTGAAAAACACAAGTTTTTCTCTCTCATTCCCCTTGAATCCACATCCATCTCTTTTCTTCCATATAGTTTTACTCCTAGACTCCATTAGCCCTTGATTGAGAAAATCAGTAATCTTATCTATGATGCCAATCCCTTTAAAAACAAAAAACCAAATATGTTTATCTTATGTTTTCTAGGGTAAATTAGGGTTAGAACTTAGATTACAACAAATTCATCAGTTTTCAGCATTATTTCCCTTAGACCTTATTGTCCTAGGATTATGAGTTGCATGTGTTCATTTGAAAAAGTAAAAATAACAATTTACAAGCATTTTTCAGCCATAAATTAGGTCTGACGTCTAGGGTTTATCTTGCTATTTAGTATTATGTGTCTTACACCACGAAAACGTTTTGTATTTTACTCTTGTTTACTCATTAATTACCTCTTATTTTTCACTTGTTTACCATAGATTTTGGGGTTATTTTCTTATTGTAGGTATAAAATATTTGCATGTTGTAAATTGTTGATTGAACCCTAGTTTATAACATCAAAATGTAATTCCCTCATTAGATGTGTTCGGGAGCCTATTTTAGCCTCTATTGGTCAAACTAATCCCTTCATATTTATTGATAGGGACCTTTGAACTCACTCTCTTGAAATTATACCTTACAACATCCAAAACCCTAATTATCGCATACTTTGGTGAATCTTGTTGTAGCCTAAGTGTTGATTTATGGTAGCATTGGATGTGCTCTAGCCTTGTAATTTTGTATATAGGCTAAGACACATGTATTCCATAAAACCCAGAAATGGTTCTGGAAAATTCCACTTAGAGATGATTTAATTAAATTAATTAATCATTTTTTAATGTATTCCTAAGTCTAAACTTAGGGAATTTGATTAATTAAAGTGTATTAATTAAATCAAGTGTGAATCTTCTAGATAAATTTAGGGATCACCTCCAATTTAATCTTAGCCTTTGATTATGTTTTAATCTTGGCCGTTGAAGAATCAATGGAAGATTATAAGGAGGGTGAGGGGCCTATGGAAAAATACACTTGACACTTGAGCCATTGAGCATTTTCGAATTTGTGTGAGGAGACAAAGCTTTTGAACAAGAACAAATCACTAGGGCTGGGTTTGCTAAGTGATTTGATTTAGTGAGCAGATCCGGAGAGGGGCAGAAGTAGAGATTAGTCAAGAGGGCCAAGAATACATTTCAGAGAGAAGCAACATCAACGCAGGAGAGAGACAGCGCAATTTCTGCCTAGGGTGACACAATTACTACAGAGAATCACGCAGAGCCAGCGCAGTGTCTCTTGGAGTCAGTCCGGAGAAAGATAGAGGCTGGGGTTTTGAGCCAGGAGGGGCAAGATCCAGCTTTAGATCAGCCAGATCAGCTACAGGAAGGGGTGATGCAGTCCCTCTAGCTTAACTACGCAGGCTTATGCAGATCCAGCGTAAGCAATCATGCAAAGGCAATGAGGGCTTCATCAGTGTTGTTTTGATCAGCCGGAGACTTGCTGAGTGAGGTATATCGCACAGTCATTTTTGTTGTCTAGATTTCTCTAAAGGGTTTGCCAGATGTTGGCACCCTAGTTGTATTCAAGATTCTGCTGCTTAATAATACAAACCCTCAAATCTGTTGCACCCGTTTTCCCAAGTTGGGTTTTTCCGGGGACTTAGTCCAAAAATAATTGTGTCAATGTGGTTGTTTTTCATTGAGTTTTGTTCAGATTGTTTTAGCACTTAGATTTATTCAGCAATATTATTTGTGTAGACTGCTTCAGTAATTACTTCGGTATTTCAATGTAATGAAATAATTATCAAATAATAGGAGAAGTAATTCAGATTTGTTGCAGTAGGAATCCAGATCTAGGATTTTTCACATGGTATTGGAGCATATTTAAGCTAAAGTGCAGGAGAAACAAAGAGAACCAACAGATTAGTGTTGTAGAGTCTGGGATCTGCGTAAGCAGCAGCAGACCCTCCCAGAAAATTATGTTGCCCAAGCCAGGAGGGCATTCCAGTGCAGAAAAGGCTCCCTATGAGAGAGTTGACAGAGGGGTAAGTTTTTTCAGTTGTAGAAGAGGCAGTGTAGCTGAAGGATGCAGTTTTCGCACAGCAATAAGAGTTGGTGCATAAGCGTCATAAAATTCTGAAAAACACAGTTGGAGATTTCTTGATCTCAGAGGGTTTCTTACTCAAATAAACTCAGTTTTGTTCCCGTGCAGCAACAGAAGAAGTGACTTAATCCACAAGGAGTGCGTAAGTCAAAGCTAAGCAGAGGGTTAGAGCAAGGTATCGACAGTTGAGGAGTGGCCAGCAACGGACTGCGTGAGCAAGATAGATTGGAGGGTGCCTCCAACTATGTTATCTGGAAATCAAGGATAGAATTTCTCCTTGATGAACACGATCTGAAAGCCCTCATAGAAAGTGCAGTTGCAGAACCTCTTGATGCAGCACACATGAGGCAGTTCAAGAAGAATATGGCTAGAGCCAAGAGATTGATCCTAGATGGAGTGAAGGATCACAATGTACCTCACATAGCAGCCAAAAAACACTGCTAGAGAAATGTGGGTAGGGCTAGAAAAGCCGTACCAAGGATATTCCGAGCAACGGAAGATGTACCTTGAAGAGAAGATGCGGAATATCAGGATGAAGAAGGGAGAGCGTTTTGACTACTTTTTGTCTCGGATTCAGGAGAACCGAGTTCAACTGTCTGCATTAGGATCTGCTCCTAATGACTCAGAGCTAGTAAGGCTCATGATGAACTCTGTTTCTGAAGATTATCAAGTCTTCGTCCAAAGTATATTGGGCAGAGAAAGGCTTCCAGGATGGAAAGCAATGTGCGTAGCATTACAGCAAGAGTAGTTGAGGAGAGATCTCCTAAAAATCCACTTGGAGGATGGCAGTAGCAGTTCAAAGGTCAAGAAGGAGGAAGAAGATAACATTGCCCTTGCATCAAAAGGGCAACAGAAGCAGAAGAAGAAAGATCTATCCAAGATCAAGTGCTTCCAGTGTGGAGAAATGGGGCATTATGCCACACAATGTCCTCTTAAGAAAAAGGATAAAGAGGAGAAGGAAGATCCACATGCAGGATCTGCCAAGATTGAGGCAGAGAAAGATTGTGCTATGTTAGCTCATATTCCAAAAGGAGAAAAGTGAGCTGATTTGGATTTGTAGATCCAAAATCTACAAGGAGGTGGGATCCTTGAGTATTTCCGAAACTCTTGGATCACATGTGAGCTACGACAGCCTAAAGACAGTAGCAGGATGGACAGCAGCAGCAAAAGAAGATGAGATGATGTAGTGGCTAGCAGTACTAGAGCCCGATCAGCGCAGAGAAGAGGCAACAGTAGCAGCAGCTGAGCAGCAGCAGCGCAGTGCACAATAGTGCAACGCAGTGCAGAGCATTGCTCATGCAGTGCAGAAGCAGCAACAACGCAGTATTTCAGAGAGCTAGTGCAAAAACTAGCAGCAGTTAGTCTTAGATTTCAGTTGCAGATTTACTTGTCCAATTTCGGATGTTTTTCTGTTGCAATTAGCAATAGTAGCAGCAGTAGAGATGAGCAGCAGTAGCGCAGTGCACAGAGAGGCAACGCAATGCAGAGTGGTGCTCACGTAGTGCAGAGCAGTGCTTACACAGTGCAGTAGCATGGTTGCATAATTTAGAGGGAGTTGCAGTACAATGACAGTTGACAACAACATGCAGAGTCAGCAACAGTATAGTTGCAGCATTTTTTGTGCAGTGTTGGTGAGCAGCATCAACAGTACAGCAGAGATGTTCTAGAAGTCAGATCAGCAACACATTGAGGTGTTTTGCTAGAGCACTTTCCTCGCTAAGAGGTTGTGTTGATTTATGGTAGCATCGGATGTGCTCTAACCTTGTAATTTTGTATATAGGCTAAGACACATGTATTCCATAAAACCCAAAAATGGTTCTGGAAAATTCCACTTAGAGATGATTTAATTTAATTAATTAATAATTTTTTAATGTTTTCCTAAGTCTAAACTTAGGGAATTTGATTAATTAAAGTTTATTAATTAAATCAAGTGTGAATCTTCTAGATAAAGTCATGGATCACCTCCAAGTTAATCTTAGCCCTTGATTATGTTTTAATCTTGACCATTGAAGAGTCAATGGAAGATTATAAGAAGGAGGGTGAGGGGCCTATGGAAAAATACACTTGACGCTTGAGCCATTGAGCATTTTCGAATTTATGTGAGGAGACACAACTTTTGATCAAGAACAAATCACTAGTGTTGGGTTTGCTAAGTGATTTGATTCTGTGATCAGATCCGGAGAGGGGCAGAAGTAGAGATTGGTCAGGAGGGCTAAGAATACATTTCAGAGAGAGGCAGCATCAATGCAGGAGAGAGACAGAGCATTTTCTGGCTAGGGTGATGTAGTTACTACAGAGAATCACGCAGAGCCAGCGCAATGTCTCTTGGAGTCAATCCGAAGAAAGATATAGGCTAGGGTTTTGAGCCAGGAGGGCCAAGATCTAGCTTCAGATCAGCCAGATCAGCGACAGGAAGGGGTGATGTAGTCCCTCTAGCTTGCCTACGCAGCCTTACGCAGATCCAGCGTAAGCAATCACGCAGAGGCAGTGAGGGCTTCATCAGCGCTGTTTTGATCAGCCAAAGACTTGCTGAGTGAGGTATATCTCACAGTCATTTTTGTTGTCTAGATTTATCTAAAGGGTTTTCCGGATGTTGGCACCCTAGTTGTATTCAAGATTCTGCTGCTTAATAATACAAACCCTCAGATCTGCTGCACTGGTTTTCCCAAGTTGGGTTTTTTCAGGGACTTAGTCCAAAAATAACTATGTCAATGTGGTTGTTTTTCATTGAGTTTTGTTCAGATTGTTTCAGCGCTTAGATTTATTCCGCAGTACTATTTGTGTAGACTGCTTCAGTAATTACTTCAGTATTTCAATGTAATGAAATAATTATCAAATAATAGGAGAAGTAATTTAGATTTGTTGCAGTAGGAATCCAGATCTAGGATTTTTCACACGAAGTCTATTAGGTTACTTGATCCCTACGATCTACTACGAAAGCCTCCCTTGTAAGGATTGTATCCGACCAAAAAAACAAGGGGACTAGTTGTTAAGGAGACAATGATAACTCTCCCATTGTTGCTCTCAACCTAGGTTGTTTTGTGAGGCTTTGCACTAGGGTTCTAGCTTTTGCATTAATAAACACCAAGTACTTTTAAAGGGAACAATGGGAGTGTCAAGCTCATAATATTAATAAATGTTCAATATTGCTCCTTATAGGTGCTTCTAGGATGACAACTACATCATGACATGTGTTTTCAGTGCGCATGGTCTAATTGTAAGAAATTTAACAGAAAACCATAGATTGGTACTATTGATCTAGGTGGATAATAATTACCGTAGTTAATAATTATTTGTATATCATTGTTTCTTAAAACCATGGATGATGCATGAAAATAAATAAAATACATCATAATATTAATGTGAGAATATAAATTATAATCGCACGATGATTTCAATTTTACCATCGTAATTATGATACTCACCCATGGTATTTACCCATGGATTTTGTAAACCATGGTATTTACCTATTGTAATTTATTATATTTACCCAACCCAAGGTATCGTAATTTATTATATTTGCCCATGGTATTCACCCATGGATTTCGCAAACGATGGTATTTACCCATGCTATTTGAAATGTAATGAGAAGCACGGCTCTTGGTGAAAGATCCCAATAAAAAGTGTAAATACGAGACTTTAACGTGAAGAAAAGCAAGCGTGTTTTCCTTGTTACCACTCAGACATCAGGGGACCTAAAAGGGACTCCTAGAAGGGAAACTGCTAGGTCGAGGGCAATAATGGAGACTTAGCCCATTGTCACCACAGCTAAGGCTCCCTACTCTTTACGGACTTTCACCAATGGGAGGAGACTTGGTATTAGGGAGTCACTTATAAAAGATGGATCACCAAATAGATATGTAGTGACCTTAACAACCCATTACCCTAGAATAGGATTAAGAATCGATCTTGCTTTCTTTTTAAGCAAGGTACAAGATTTTCTAGGAAAAGAAGGTGAGGATTTTAGGGTTAAGTTTAAGGAATATGACTTGTAAAAGAGTTTCGCAAACCCTAAAATCCTTGTAAAAATTGGATTCCTGAGTTGTCCTTGATAAATTGTCTTTGATAAGAATTGGGACCACATGGGACCAAGTGGACCTAGCTTAGGTTAAGGGGAGGGAGTTTAGCAACCGATGATGATCTTAACCTAAACACAGCAGGGGAAAGGGTCAAAACAAGAATTTTTACTTGAAGGTGTCAAATTGATTCTATGAGGTGCTAGCCTTGGGGATACCAAGGAAAAGTTTGATCTCAAACCTAGGGCTTGGGATATCTTGCAATCCCACAGTTGAAATCTCTTCAAATTTGGAGGAGACCTTGAGGACACACCAGCGCAGTAGGGACCAAGAGATCAAACTTTTTTAGGGGCTACTTTTTTGGGAAAATGATGCCCTAGGTGGCCCAGCATGGCTAGACCTAGAAAAGGGAGGAAAAAGATTGAAAAATGGGTTTAAGGTTACCACCTTTTCATGGATCAGTGCCTAATTCCTCTTGGGTATATGGAGTCAAGGAGAATTATGAAGAAGGATCTCGTCTCAGTTCAAGGAGGCTCTAAAGCCAACTTCCTCCAATGTTAGGGCAAAAAATGAAGGCGACCTTAAAGCGTTTATACTTCGTTTGCAAATGGAGATGGATTGTCGAGGTAAATTCGATCTCTAGGGCAATTCTTTCAACAAACATGACCCATACATGGAGATAAGCTATATAGAAACACAATCCCACATTGATGTCATAGATGCAAGTAGCAATTGGCCCTAAAATAGCGAAAATATCATGAACAATGTATGCAGCAAAGTAAAAGAAAATGGCATCAAAATTTGTAATATCCCCAAAGGGGAATAACCAGTAATATAACAGAAATATGCCAGACAGATATAGAAAATGCAATGCTGAACCAGATCACTGAATCATGACACATGTAATACCAGAAACTGAGCCATTTTATTAATCAGAAAGTACATAGAGAGAAGTACAAATAAATCAGAATCAGTGCACCTATCCTTGCCCTAGGCAAGTGATGACCCTCCCATACAAGAAAATGGCTGCAATAAGGACAACGTCCTAGCTGCTCTGGAGATGAACTCTGCGGTACCGGGGCCGATCTCCAACTCGCAAACCCCTCTATCGAAAACGCCTGGTCGCTAGTGACAACAGAAGCAAAGGAGTTAATAAGGCCCTCAATCCTCCGTACGTATGAACTCGCGGATGCTGGAAAACGCCGATGAGCCCTTCTCACACCCAGCTCGCCCTCGTAATCGGCGCCCTCCGGCGGACTGGCCCGGCCGACCCGTCCTTTCCCTTCGATTCCCGTTGCCTCCAATATCGTATCTCGATGTTGAACCTCGTATCTATACTAGATCTGGAACTATCTCCTCAGATCTACAGCCTCTAGGGCTAGATCTGGTGTTATTCCTCCAGATCTGGGCTAGATCTATCAATATCTTCTCAGATCTGTCACTCCTCCAGCTGGATCTAGTGCTAAACCTCCAGATCTACAACATACAATACTAGATCTGCAACATACAAGACTAGATCTGCAAGATCTATCCTTCCCACAACTGGATCTAGCAATAAACCTTCAGATCTGCAACCCTTACCTCCAGAAATGGACAGCGTCCTCACTCTAGGGCTAGACAGCGTCCTTCTGCCTCCCAAAACAGTGTTTTCTCTGCCAGACTGGAACTGCGTCCTCCTTGGACAGCGTCCTCCCCTCCTGAAAGGCACAGCGTCCTCCTTCCAGATGAGACAGCGTTCTTCTCCTTCAAGAATCAGCGTCCTTCCTCCTCTTCCTCTGCGCAGCCACAAGAGGGCTTTCTCCTCCTCAGATATACTTCAGAAATTGCTGCTGCTTCACTGCTGGAACTGAAAAGTGTACTCAGAACAAACTACTCAGGCGGGCACTCGAAGTCCCCGAAGCTAAGGGTGAAACCAGAAATAACCTTACCAGGGCAGGCACTCGAAGTCCCCCGAGGCTAAGGGTGAGATCTCCGACCGGAGACACTCGTGCACTAAACAGTGCTGCAGACCGACTAAACAACCGGCGTGCTGAAGCAGACAGAAGTCCAGCTATCAATAATAATATCAAACCGTGAATGATCAAATGAGGTGAGAGCCTCTCCTTTTATAACACCAATCTCCCTCCAAAACTCAACTCACCCTGGATCTGCGCAGTTTACCTTGGGTTAACCTTATGTCTCCTCCATCATATCCACGTGGACCCCCAAGGCCCCCTCTCTATGTTACAACGTCAAGCTACTAGGAAAAAGAACACTTTATTATAAAGTGAGGTGACTAAAGTGAGGTGACCCCTCTTATTTCTCACTTTATTTATTATTCCTATCTAAAGCAGCAAAATAACACAAAAATGCAATATTCCAATTAGCAAAGCTAATTGGGAATATTACAGTCTCCCCCGGCAAAACGTTGCTTGTCCTCACGCAACTGAAGTGAGGGATGCTGCAAGATCTTCTCATCCTCCCAAGTGGCATCCTCATCTGGCAGATTCTTCCATCTCACCAGGAACTCTCTGATCTTCCTGCTACGCAACTGTCTCTCCCTGGTGTCAATAATGGCCTCTGGCTGTAATACCAAGTGCCCTTCATCATCTGTCGGAGGTAGCTCCCCGGTGACTGTCACATGCTGGCCCAGTGCCTTCTTCAGGCATGATACATGGAAAATGTTATGAATCCGGCTGCCTTGGGGCAACTCCAACTCATATGCAACCTGTCCGATCCTACGAATCACCCCGTATGGTCCATAAAAACGAGGCTTAAGCTTCTCTGCCCCCTTCTGTTTGAGTGAAGACTGGCGGTATGGCTGTAACCGCAGGTAGACCAAATCCCCTACCTCAAAGTGTCTCTCCACTCGGCCCCTGTCTGCATATAATTTCTGCTGATTTTGTGCGGTGGCTATGTTGTCCTCGAGAGTCCGAAGGATGTCTTGGCTCTCTTGGATCCATAGTTTGGCTCGTGGAGCCCTGCTAACCCCAAACATCACATCCACAAAAGACAAGGAATGATATCCATACAACGCATAAAACGGTGTCATGCCGATAGACATATGATAGGTTGTGTTGTAGCAGTACTCGCCCAGATGTAGCCATTTCAGCCACGCTCGCTGCTGCCCACTGACGTAGTTACGCAAGTAGCCCTCCAGCCACTTGTTAACTATCTCTGTCTGCCCGTCCGACTGGGGATGATAGCTGGTGCTCGGTGTCAACTCAGTCCCTACTAGTCGAAAGAGCTCCTGCCAAAATCCACCCATAAAGCGGCTGTCCCTGTCACTAACAATGGTCTTGGGTAGACCATGCAATCTGAAAACCTCCCGAAAAAACAACTCTGCCACCTATGCTGCTGTGTAGTGTGCCGAAATGGCAAAGAAGTGAGCATACTTCGTTAGCCGGTCAACTACTACGAAGATGCAGTCCTTGCCCTGCACTGTGGGCAAACCCGTGATGAAGTCCATCGAGACACTCTCCCACTTCCCCTCAGGAATGGGAAGCGGCTGTAACAATCCTGCGGGATGATTCATCTCCCCTTTGTTCCGCTGGCAAACCTCGCACTCCCCGACATGCTGGAGTACGTCCTCCTTGAGGCCCTTCCATGCAAATCTCTCCCGGATGGCCCTGTACATCTTGGTGAACCCCTGATGGCCCGCCAATGGTGAATCATGAGAGGCATGGAGTATCTTCTCCTTGAGCTGAGATCCCCCAGTCAAGAAGATCCGATCCCTGTAATAGATGACCTCATCCGCCACCCTGTATCTGCTATCTACTACCTGTCCATCCAACACCTCGCATGCAAATCTATCCTTGGAATACTCAACCAATAGTCGAGCCTTCCAATCAGCGTCCAAGCTCATGAGGGATAATGTGGCTGGTCTTCGGGAAAGGGCATCTGCTACCACATTGTTCTTCCCTTTGACATACTCTATGTCAAAATCGTAAGCCTGGATCTTGCTGATCCACTTCTGCTGCCTCTCCTGTAACTGCTTTTGCTCCAGAAAGTACTTCAGGCTGTTATGATCTGTCCTGACTCGGAATCTGCCGCCTACCAAGTACTGCCGGAATTTGGCCAATGCATGCATGATGGCCAACATCTCCTTATCATAGATAGGATAAAGTCTCTCATGTGGAAGGAGCTTCCGGCTCTCGAATGCAATCGGATGACCCTCCTGCATCAAAACTGCTCCAATCCCTTCCCCCGATGCATCGCACTCTAGGATAAAGGGCTGAGTAAAATCGGGCAATGCCAGCACCGGACAACTACTCATCACCTCCTTGAGCTTATCAAAAGCTCGCTGGGCGGTATCCGTCCAACTGAATGCCCCCTTCCTCGTCAGCTCTGTGAGGGGTGCAGCAAGCTGTGAGAAGCCCTTGACGAACTTCCTGTAGTAAGTACAGATACTAATGAACCCTCTACACTCTGTCACATTCCGCGGCTCTGGCCAGTCCCTGATAGCCCGGATCTTCTCGTCATGGACTCGCACTCCGTCCACTCCTATGATATGTCCCAAATACAACATCTCTGTCAATCCAAACTCACACTTGGAGAGTTTGGCAAAGAACTGCTGCTCCTCCAGAATGCGCAAGACTGTCTCAATGTGCTGGAGGTGCTCCTCCCAGGTCCTGCTGTATATGAGAATATCATCAAAGAAAACCAGCACGAACTTCCTCAGATGATCCCTGAAGATATGGTTCATGCAAGACTGAAAGGTGGCAGGTGCGTTGGTCAGCCCAAATGGCATAACCAGAAACTCAAAGTGCCCATAATGACACCTGAAAGCAGTCTTGGGAATGTCCTGTTCCCTCATGCGTATCTGATGGTACCCGGACCTCAAATCAATCTTTGAGAAGAATCGTGCTCCTCTCAACTTGTCCATCAACTCATCGATCCTGGGAATGGGGTACCTGTTTTTCAAAGTCTTCTTGTTCAGAGCTCTGTAATCAATGCACATGCGTAATGTGCCATCCTTCTTCTTCACCAGCACTACTGAAGAAGCAAAAGGACTGGTGCTGGGTCGAATGTGTCCAAGGGCCAGCAGCTCCTGAATGGCCCGCTCTATCTCATCCCGATAGGCCTTGGGATGCCGATAAGGGGTGGTGATCACTGCCTGTATCCCCTGCTCCAACTCGATCGTGTGCTCAAACCCCCGATCTGGTGGCTGTCCTGGTGGAATGTCTCCAAAAACTACTGCATACCTGTCGAGAAGAGTCTGTAGATCCGGGTGCACCGCCCTACCTGTATCTACTATCTCTGAAGCCCGCAGCTCGACTGCCCACTCTATATCTCCCCTGCGGAATGTCGCATCCATGCTGTGTGCCGATACCGTCTGGGGCGGATATGTGTTCTGCCCTCGGATCTTCTCATGCCTTCCTGTCTTGGGATCATCCCACTCCATTTCCAAGGCCTTCCAATCTGTTGTGACCTTCCCTAGAGTGATAAGCCACTGCACTCCCAATATCACATTGGTGTCCGGAATGTCTACCACAAAGAAGTGATCAGTCAAAGTATAGGTGCCCATCGTCACTGATAACTCTGGTACATATCGAGCACAAGCCATGGTCTGATCCCCTGGAACCAAAACCGAAAACCCATCAAAGCTCTCCGTGGGTATGCCTCTCCGTGCGACCATCTGGGCATCGATGAAATTGTGGGTGGCCCCACTGTCAACTAGAACTGAGACACGCTGTCCCCGCACTGTCCCACGTACACGCAACGTCAGATACTTGGGGACTCCTCGTAATGCTGCTAGAGCTCCCCCAGTAGGTGCAAATGATGCCTCTCCTGCATCGGGTGGTGGAGGTGGTAAAGCACTCTGCGCTGCATAACACTCTCCTGCCTCCTCATCATCCAACTCATCCTCTTCTCCACTTCCCTCGGAGAAGACCTCTATGAAATGTGCCTTCCCTGCTGTGCACTTGTGTCCTGGTGCCCACGGCTCCTGGCAGGTGAAGCACAATCGCTTCCGTCTCAGCTCTCTCCTAGCCTCATCATCATACTGTCCTCGTCCGGGATTCGCCTTGGGAGGCGGAACCCTCGTGTCCTTACCCTTAGGCTGGAAAGCCTGTCTCTGGGGATAAGGTGGCCGAGTCTTAGGCAAGACATCTTGTAGGTCACGGGCCCTACTGATAGCGTCCTGAAGTGTAGCCGGTTTGTTCGACCGGACTAGACCACGAAGTGGTTCTGACAGCCCCTCTACAAACATCGTGATCAACCGAGCTGCTGATATGTCAGGTACCATCACTGAAACCCTCAAAAAGTCTGAGATGTATGCCTCTGCACTACCTACCTGTTTGAGCTTGGTCAGCTCGAGGAAAGGCTGATCCGGGTCCTTCTGATCAAAACGTTTCACCACCCTCCTGGTGAACTCAGCATATGTAGTCACTGTGGAATGCCCCAGTGTTGTCAACCCATGAAACCACCAGTTCTGGGCCTCACCCTCTAGATGTAATGCAGCCATCTTAATGGCCTCCTTCTCTCGCATCTGGTTAAGCTGAAAATAGAGGTCTAGTTTCTCCACCCAAGACCTGGCTGTGGTCTTTGGTGACCCATCAAACATCGGCAAATGAAATTTGCTGGCTGCACAGTTACTATCACGGTGGGAGCCCCGTCCCTTATTTCGATCATGAGGCTTACCGCCGCTTCGGAACTGCAGATATTGATTGAAAGGGAGAGCATCCATGAATTCCTGTCCCATGCTTCGCCAATCTGCAAACCAAACTGCATGAAGATCGAGACCCCCATCTCTTGATGCCGTTTGCTCCACTTCCTCTACCGGGAAAGTAGGCATGGTAGGTCGCGTGTCCATGGAATCGGCCTTCTGCGCTGTCCCAATGGGAATAGCATCTGGTATGCAACTAGACGCTCCCGATCCTTCCCCTACCTGAAAGACTCTAAGGGGCTCTTTCTGCGTCCCTTCTGCAACCTTCTTAGTTACCTCCTGCATGAATGCATCCATCTGTGCATCCATCCTCTCAGTCAACTTCTCCGTCCACTTTGCCAATATGGCCTCCATTGGATTCCTCCGTTCTGCCTCTGAATCAGAATCGCTTCCCCCGAGGAGAGTGGGGCGACCCCTAGGTGCCATAGATTGCTAGCACCACAGGCTGAGCCAGATCTAAGCTCCGATACCACTGTAATATCCCCAGAGGGGAATAACCAGTAATATAACAGAAATATGCCAGATAGATATAGAAAATGCAATGCTGAACCAGATCACTGAATCATGACACATGTAATACCAGAAACTGAGCCATTTTATTAATCAGAAAGTACATAGAGAGAAGTACAGATAAATCAGAATCAGTGCACCTATCCTTGCCCTAGGCAAGTGATGACCCTCCCATACAAGAAAATGGCCGCAACAATTTGATGATGCCGGCCCTAGCCGCTTGCCCGGAGAAGCATCCTATCCATCGCGCCGATCTCCAATCGCAAAACCTCATCGGAAAACGCTCGGCTCTCGCTAGAAGTGACAAGGTAAACAAAAGCACAAGGCCCTCAATCCTCCAGACAGATGAACTCGCTGCTGCACGTCGGAAACGCCGATGAGCCCTCTCACAATAGCTCGCTCCTCGAATCGCGTCTCTCCCCCGATGGATCCGAAGCCTCCCGGGCCGACTCCGCGTCCTTCCCTCTCGATTCAAGGCAGAGAGATTTTAGGTTTACGATGCCAAACCCTCGCATCATCTAGAGATCTGGAACCTCCCTCGCATCTGTTTCAGGGCTGGGATCCTGTGTTATTCCTTCAGATCTGGGCTAGATCTATCAATATCTCCTCAGATCTGTCACTCCTCCAGCTGGATCTAGTACTAAACCTCCAGATCTGCAACATACAATACTAGATCTGCAACATACAAGACTAGATCTGCAAGATCTATCCTTCCCACACCTGGATCTAGCAATAAACCTTCAGATCTGCAACCCTTACCTCCAGAAATGGACAGCGTCCTCACTCTAGGCTGGGGACAACATTTTCCTCGCCCTCCCAAAACAACGTTTCCGCTTTAATCGAACTCCAAGGCCCCTCCTTGGACAGCGTCCTTCCTCTCCTGAAAGGATCAGCGTCCTCTCTCCAGATGAGACAGCGTCCTTCTCCTTCAAGAATCAACGTCCTTCCTTCTCTTGCTCTGCGCAGCCACAAGAGGGCTTTTCTCCTACTCAGATATGCTTCGTAAATTGCCGCCGCTTCAATCGATTGAACCGAAAAGTGTACCTTAACAAAACTCACCATGGCTGCACTCGAAGTCCCCCCGAAGCTAAGGGTGAAACCAGAAATAACCTTACCAGGGCAGGCACTCGAAGTCCCCCGAGGCTAAGGGTGAGATCTCCGACCGGAGACACTCGTGCACTAAACAGTGCTGCAGACCGACTAAACAACCGGCGTGCTGTAGCAGACAAAGTCCAGCTATCAATAAGAATATCAAATCATGAATGATCAAATGAGGTGAGAGCCTCTCCTTTTATAACATCAAACTCCCTCCAAAACTTAACTCTCCTTTGACCTGCGCAGTTTACTTTGGGTCAGCCTGATGCCTCCCCCATCATACTCATGTGGACCCCCAAGGCCCCCTCTCTTAAGTTACAACGTCAATCTACTAGGAAAAGAACACTTTATTATAAAGTGAGGTGACTAAAGTGAGGTGACCCCTCTTATTTCTCACTATATTTATTATGTCTAGCTAAAGCGGCAAAATAAAGCAAAAATGAAATATTCCAATTAGCAAGGCTAATTGGGAATATTACAAAATTGTACTTAGATGTAAGAGAATATATCCAACCATCAACATATTTTCAATATAAGGAGCTCCAAGATAAGAAAACCCAACCCAAACATCAAAATTCATCCATGATCCAATTTGTCCTCCAAGAAGAAATGTGAAATTCTCAAGAGAGAATGATCCAAGTCAAGTGATGATACAAAATGAATTCATGTGACTCCTATTTATACACTCATTAGGAGTTCGAATTACCTAATTCGGCCTACATTAGCCCCTAAAATAAAATAATGTGCAAATTAACTAACTTTTGGTGACAAGCCCACCAAACTAGCTCACAAATAAAATAATAAGCCTCTCAAGAGGTCAAATAATAATCTATGCATGTCATAGGGCACTCCAAGAGGCCAGATGAGGTCCATTAGTGCCATAATGATGAATAGGACCCTCAAAAATGATGGACAAGGGGGTGGCCCCTTGTTCTCCACACAATAAACCTGTGGTGCTCCCAGTGGGTGTGGGCGCACACCAATGACCTCATGGGTGTCCAAGTAAGTCGAAGATGTCTGTAGACCATCTGTAAGGGCTCACGTGATGGAATGAATGATGCCACATCAGTGTACAAGTCCTGGATCACATGCCAAGTGTATGGTGCAATTATGGGGTGTGAAAATTTCAACTTGAAATTCTACTTCATTATTTGATGTTATTTCTTCTGCTTATTATTCAGAAATAAGTTATTTGCAGAAATATCTTTAGAAAATATCGAAATAAATTCAAATGCAAACTTCACCATATAATTACTGAGCAAAACAATAAGGAAAATACTAGCATACGAATGACACAAATATTTTGGACAATCGTCCTCGGAAAAACCCAATGTGGGAAAACCGGTGCAGCAGATGAGGGTTTCTATTATTCAACAGAATCTTCTTGTACAATTTACAATTAGCATTGACAAAGAGAAATTCCCTATGAAAACACTAGAGAAATTCCTCACAAAATAACCAGATGAGAAACGACCCCGGAAGGACCATTTTGAGCCTCTTGCGCCATCACTGTGCTGGCTCTGTGTGGCGATTGCACAGAACTGTGTCACCCTTCTATGTTGCTCCCTCCCAGCCTCTGCGTTGTCTCTTCCTAGCACTGCATCACCTGCTCCTGCACCGTGAATTGTTGTTGAACCCTCTCTGCTTGTCCTCCACCTGCTACTCTCCCTCTGAGTCAATTTCCTCTTGCCGAACTTCGACCACTGAGAAAATCGATTTACTCGGGTAACTGAGTATTTACACTGGTGTGTTTTCCAAATGACCTTCGAGTCTTCTTTTATAATCTTCTCATTGAGATATCAACAGCCGATATTAGATCTCTAATCAACTACTAAGATCATAACTTGACTTGACCTGTGTTTTCAAGAAGATTCACACTCTTTTTTATTAATGCCCTTTAATTATTTAATTTCCCTAACTTTAGACTTAGGGTCACCTTTAGAATAATTAATTATTTTAATAAAACATGTTCCGAGTGGAATTTCCACAAACGATTTTTGGGTTCATTGGAATATGTGTGTCTAAGCCTCTTCACAAAATTTGAGACTTAGAGCACTTCCGATGCTACCAAAAATCAACACTCCCTCTTAGTGAGGAAAGTGCTCTAACAATATGCCTACTGCGTACTGTCCTAATCCTGAAGCATCCTCTGCGCTGCTGACATCTGACAACCTGTCCATCAACCATTGCATTGTTGTTGCTACTGTATTGCTGCCCATGACATTGCCACTGCCACAGCTCCATTCGTACTACATCTCCCTCTTAAATGTTGCCTCATTCGTTACTGAAACGGATTCTCAATCATCCCCATATTTTCCCTGAAATAAACAAACATTGTTCTCCCTAGGGCCTTGGTGAGAATGTCTGCTACCTGTTCTCCGTGGGAATTTACTGCAAATGTACTACTCCCCGCTAAACACAGTCTCTGATAAAATGACACTTAATGTTGATGTGTTTCAACCGATCATGAAAAATTGGATTCTCAGAGAGCTTGATGTAACTCTGATTATCACATAGAATACTAGTCGCCTCCATCTTCCTTCTGAATAAATTCACTAGCATCTTTCTAAGCCATATACCCTCACACGAAGCTGTGTTGGCTGCCATATACTCTACTTCAGTTGTGCTCAGTGCTACAGACTTCTGCTTGTTACTGCACCAGGAAGTCATACCTGATCCAATGTTGAAGCAGTAACCTATGGTACTTTTCTGATCCACCGAACTTCCTACCCAATCTGCATATGTGAATCCAAGCATAATGATGTCATCACGTTGGGTGTATTTTAATCCATATCCAACTATTCCACGGATATATCGGAGAATGTGCTTAGCTGCTGCCTAGTGTGCCCTCTTTGGTTCTACCATGAACTGACTGAGGGAATTAACAACGTAGCAAATGCATGGCCTGGTGTTGACCAAATACATGAGAGATCCTATGAGCAATCCGTACAAGGTGGGGTCCACTTCTTTATCTTCAGATGCATCAATTTTCTTCCAATTGGTGATCATTGGAGTAGCCATGGATCTACAATCCTGCATTCTAAATCTCTTTAGAATCTTTGTAGCGTATCTTCCTTGCCCAAGGAAGATTTCTCCCTTCTACTGTCAGACTTCCAATCCCAAAAAATAGTGCATCAGCCCCAAATCCTTCAGGTCGAATTCCTCTGCCAAGTTCCTCTTGTAGTCTTTGATGAGCCTAGATGATCCTGTCAAAAATAAATCATCTACATATAATACCAAAATTAGTGGCTCATTCTCTATTGTAAGATAGTAGAGATTGGGATCAGCGTCACTCTTGACAAATGCCATCTGCTGCAAGTAACCATCAATTCGACCATACCATGCTCTCGATGCTTGTTTGAGTCCATACAGGGCTTTCTTTAGTCTGCATACATAAGTTTTATTCTCATGTGTCTCGAAGCCTTCTGGTTGTTCGATGTAAACCTCTTCTTCTATCACCCTGTTCAAGAATGCGGTCTTGATGTCCAGCTGGTGAATCTCCCATCCCATCTGCACTGCAAGGGATATAATGGATCTGATAGAGGTATATCTGGCTACAGGGGCGAAGGTTTCTTCGTACTCTATTCCTTCTTTCTGAGCATACCCCTTAGCCACGAACCTAGCCTTGTACTTCTCTACGCTGCCATCTACAACATACTTAATTTTGTAGATCCACTTGGATCCTACAACTGACCTCTCTTGTGGTCTAGGTACGACTTCCCAGACATCATTGGTCATGATAGAATTTTACTCCTCTACCATAGCATCCACCTAGACTTGGTGTTGAATCGCTTCCTGAACGCTAGAGGGTTCATCGACCTGTGCTACCAATGCTTGGTATCTGTCAGGTTGTCTACGTTGCCTTTTCTCGATTCTAGTAGCTCCAACAAACTCTTTTGCATCCCTCAACTTCTATCGTGCCTCTCTGTTAATTTTGCCACTGGTAGTGGTTGGCTCAATCATCTCTTCCTCCTGCTATCCCATCAGCTGCGAGCTATCTAGATTTTCTTCTCTTGAAGAAATACTAGTACTAGTCACAGTGCTAGATCCTGATTGTTGTCCATCTGCTGGATCCTCTCCTAGCTTCCATAGGACAAACAACACATCCTTAGACTGTTCTTCGGTAGGCATTTCACGGGATTTTCTGAAGGCTCGATCCTCCATGAATTTCACATCCCTCCTCACTACTACTTTCCTGTTGCCTGGAATATAGATATTGTATGCCTTGGATGTCTCGCTATATCCCATGAGATACCCTTTCTCAACAGTCTGATCTAGTTTGCTCTGTTTCTCATCTAGAACATGACAATATGCCACACTCCCAAAAGTCCTAAGGTGACTTCCCTCCGGCTTCACCCCTGTGAATACACTCTCGGGCGTTGCCTGGCTCAATGCTCTGTGAGGGGTCCTGTTCTGGATATATACAATTGTGTTTCCTGCTTCTGCCCACAGAAATCTAGGCAAATCCTCGTCATACAACATTCTCTTTGTTGCCCCAACAATGGTTCTATTCTTCCATTCTGCTCCGGATTTTAAGGAGTTTTCCATTCTCTTCTGATAACTTCCCTTGCGCAGAAATCTATGAATTCCTTATCAGTATATTCACCTTCGTTATCTAAACGCAACACTTTGATTTTCTTCCTAGTCAGGTTTTCTACCAGAGCTTTGAATTCTCTGAACCGATCAAAGACTTCATCCGTAGTCTTTAAGAAGTAAATCCAAGTCTTCCTAGAATGGTCATCTATGAAAGTGACAAAATATTCACTTCCACCAAGAGCTCTAGTGGACATTGGTCTGAAGATATCTGGGTGTATTAACCCCAATACACTTTTCGCCCTATTGTTGTTCCTGGAATATGTTGCTTTAGCGTATTTTCCTAAAATGCACCCTCTGCACACGTCATCATGCTTGCTACTAAGAACTAGAACTCCCATAACTGTTTCTTTGAGCATTCTCAGAGCTCCGTGGTGTAGATGCCCCATTCGACTATGCCATAGTTCATTTAGATCTGATTCGCCACTTTGATTGTTGCCTACTAGTGCCATTGGAGATTTGAGCTGCAACTTGTATAATCTGTTGCTTCGAGTTCCAATCGATCCTTCTTCTTCCAGCTTGGATGCTTGACATAGACTTTTCAAATTTCTCCCAATAAAGTATACGTCATATCCCTTATCTTGTGATTGAGACACTGAAAGTAAATTCATTCCCATACCTGGCACATGCAGCACATTAGTAGCTCAGAGACTCTCTCCTGCTTCTTTCTGAAATGCTACGGTCCATTTTCCTATAGGGGTACATTTTGACTTGTTTCCCATAGTAATTTGGAAATCCATCCGTTCTTCTTGATAGCTAGAGAAATGATCTCTTTCTCCACTCATATGGGTTGAAGCCCCGCTATCAATATACCAAGCATCTTATGATGCAGTGCCAGAAAATCATGCACATTCGTTTTCTAGCCTAGAGGCCAACTCTGAAAAGAACTCAATCTTCCATCTTCTCCGTGCTTTTACCTTCCCGGACAATTTCCACAGAAGAAATGCATAAGCCCTTGGGTGTATGATTTTCTGCCAAAGCAGCACCACAAATCCCCTTTGGCATTGTCCCTCCTGCTTCCTTGCCTAACCTTGCTCTGATACCATGTGAAAATTTCAACTTGAAATTCTACCGCATTATCTAATGTTATTTCTTCTACTTATTATTCAGAAATAAGTTATTTGCATAAATCTCTTCAGTAAATATCGAAATAAATTCAAATGAAGACTTTGTTGAGATTTTGTGTAGTTGGGGTAGCATCGAGTGTGCTCTAACCCTGAAATTTTGTGGAGGGGCTAAGACACACTTGAACTCCAAAACTCAAAAAGCATTTGGAGAGATTTCAACTGGTGTTCAAATTATTCAAATAATTAATTATTTTAATGCATTTCTTAAGTCTAAACTTAGGAAAATTAAATAATTAAAGTGAATTAATTAACACATGTGTTGAAATGTTCTAAATGACGCAGATCAAGCAGTCTTTTAATCTCAGTCATTGATGGGTGTTTTAATCTCAGTTGTTGATGAGATCATCAAAAAAGTATAAGAGAAAGGCTTGAGGGTCAGTTGGAGATACACTGTAATATTCCTAATTAGTGACAGCTAATTGGAATATTCGATTTTGTTCAGTTTTTCCATCTATAGTTTGTAAATAAATAAAAAGTGAGTGGAGAGGGTCTAACTCACTTAAGTGAATAAAACACCCTCCTAGTAGCACAATGTTGTGACTTAAGAGGGGAGCCAAGGGGGGCCAAGCACCACGTGGAGAGGGGGCCAACGTAGGCTCTAGAAGCTACTGCGTAGGAGAGGATGAGCACGTGGCAAGAGAGGGAGGCTACGTTGAGGAGGTGAGCCTTAGGGTTGGAGAAAGGCCAACATTGTAAAAGAAAGAGGAGCCTTCTCATTTGATTCATTATGCTATTGATGATATTGAGTTGGACGTTTTGTCTTCTTGAGCACGCTGGCTGTTTAGCCTGTCTGCAGCACTGTTTAGTGCATTGAGTGTCTCCAGTCGGAGATCTCGCCCTTAGCCCCGAGGGACTTCGAGTGCCTGCTCGGGCAAGGTTATTTTTTCAGTATTTTGTGAGAGGTTTTGCTGTTTGGGTTTGTTGCGGAGCTGAGCTTTCATAGAGACTGCGCAGTCACTGAGAGGGAGGACGCAGTCTATCTTGGAGGTGTTTCAGATCGAGATTTTTGCAGGAGATTGAGCTGAGATTTTGAGCAGAGGATCAGCCTTTGCCGTTGGGAGGATTTTGGTGGAGTTTGAGGCGGTATTTCAGTCATTATTATTTAGCCTCTGCGCAGAGCGTTGGAGGCCAGCGTAATTCCCCAAGGGGGTATTTTCCGGAGGTTTTCGGGGGTTGGCCATTTTTGATATGGTTTCTGGGTTTTGTCGGGATTGGTGAGTCGAGGAGGATTGCAGATTTTCAGCTCATTCCGGCAAGGGGATCAGCCCTAGACTTCAGTCCATTCCAGCAGTAGCAGCTACACGGTAGTTTTCCAGCAGCTGGGACGCAGTTCAGAGAGCAGCCATTTCCTGCATATTTTGAGGATATTTCTTCACTTGCCTTGAGCAAGTTTAGGTGCCATCACTCTGATCACCTATTGAACTTCATTATATTTCTCAGTTTAATAAAATGGCTTAGCATTTCCTCTCTATATTTCTGGATGAGTTGCCGTACATTCTTTCTATGTTATTATATGTCTGCTGCACTGTTATTTTTATATATATTTGAGCATTCTAGTTCTATGCCACTTGGTGTGTTTATTTTATACTCTTAGACAGAGTCTGGAAAGGGCCAGGTAGCCTCTAGATTTCGTCCTCTTTCAGAGGCGGCATATCTGGTAAACGCCCTCCCAGTCCATCTCTGGTTGCAGTTTGCTGAGTTTTTGAGATATCCCTGAAACGGGATATTACAGTGGTATCAGAGCATAGTTCTGGCTCAGCCTGTGGTCTATGACACCAGGGAAGAGACCCTATATTTGTTATAGAGGTAGGAAGTACATTGACAGTGAGTGTAGGTTGGAGAACACCTACGGAGAGGGAGACTGTGTTCGGGCAGTGGACACAGAGCAAGAGAGAGAGCCTGTGACAGACGCAGAGCAGGAGGAGCCTGTATTACATTCAGAGCAGAGAGGGCCAATGGCAGATGACACAGAGGCCAAACAGTTTGGGTAGGCACTCCTTAAATCGGTGCAGGATTTAGCTGGATAGATTGAGGTGATGGGTCAGAGATTCATCGCTGTAGAGGCTAGACAGCGTGAGACCCCACGGGTTTTTCCGGTAGGAGAGGGATCAGGTACATCTCATCATTTTCTGGAGCGTGGTGATGTTCAGCGTGATACTCCTCAGCCGATGGCTTCACGTGCACCTACCCGCTCTACCATGCCCATTTTCTTGGGAGCAGACACAGGGGTAGGAGCCCAGCAGGAGGCAGAGCCCAGACACATGGGCGAGTATTTTGCAGAGTATCAGGCCTATGGGCAGGAGTTCAGGGATGCTCTCTCATTCCGGGATTTTGTTCAGCTCCAACGGGATAGTAGACTCCGCGACCATCATAGAGGGCATCGACATTATCATGATGGAGATACCCACCACACATCTAGCAGATTCCATTTGCCTACGTTTGATGGCTCATCAAATAGTTCGGCAAAGTCTTGGGTGGAGAAGTTGAACATCTATTTCCAGCTTAACCAGATGTTAGAGACGGAGGCCATCAAGGTGGCGACATTACATTTGGATGGTGAGGCCCAGGACTGGTGGTTCCATGGGATGGTCACACTCGGGCATTCCATAGTGACGACATATGTTGAGTTTACCAGGAGGTTGATGGAGCGATTTGACCGGAGGGATCCGGAATAGCACTTTGCTGGGCTGACGAGGCTCAAGCAGATAGGGAGCCCTGAGACATACATTGCAGATTTCTTGAGGGTGTCAGTGATGGTGCCAGATCTATCCGCAACACAGATGATCTATATGTTTGTGGAGGGGTTAGTAGAGCCACCTCGGGGTCTAATCAGATCTACTAGACCAGCTACACTTCAGGACGCTATTAGTAGGACCCGAGATTTACAGGATGCATTGCCTAGGACTCGGACACCTTACCCCCAGAGACAGGGTTTCCAGCCCAAGGGGAAGGATGTGAGGATTCCGCCTCCAAAGGGGAATCCGAGACGGGCATAGATAGATAATGATGCCAGGAGGGAGTTGAGGAAGAAGTCGCTGTGCTTCACTTGTCAGGAGCCGTGGGCACCAAGGCATAGGTGTGCTGCTGGCAAAGCACACTTCATTGAGGTCTTCTCCGATGATAGCGGGGAGGAGAATGAGGAGGAGGATGAGGAGGCAGGAGATAGTCAGACAACCCAGGATCAGTTGCCGCCTCCACCTCTAGGGACAGGAGGTGCAGCTTTTGCACCCACAGGAGGGACCCTTGTAGCATTGTGAGGAGTTCCCAAGTATTTGACGTTGCGTGTACGAGGGACAATGCGTGGCCAACGGGTGTCAGTTTTGGTTGACAGTGGGGCAACCCACAACTTCATTGATGCACAGATGGTCGAGCGGAGAAGTATACCGACCGAGAGCTTTGACGGATTTTCAGTTTTGGTCCTAGGAGCCCAGACGATGCAGTGTGCCCAGTATGTTCCAGAGTTGGTAGTGACGATGGGTACCTACACCGTGACCGATCACTTTTTCGTGGTCAACATACTAGATACCAATGTGGTATTGGGTGTTCAGTGGTTGATTACTTTGGGGAAGGTCACCACGGATTGGGAGGCCTTAGAGATGGAGTGGGATGACAAGAAGACCGGGAAGCATGAGAAGATCCGTGGGATGCACACTTACCCACCCCAGACAGTTTCGGCACACCGGATGGAGGCAGATTTCTGGAAGGGAGACATAGAGTGGGCGGTTGAGTTGCAGGCATCAGAGGCAGAGACCACAGGTCGAGCAGTTCATCCTGATATACAGACCATCCTTGACAGGTATGATGCAGTGTTTGGGGATATACCACCACGTCGGCCACCAGTCCGAGGATTTGAGCCCACCATTGAGCTTGAGCAGGGCATTTAGGCGGTGATTACTACCCCCTATAGGCACCCCAAAGCCTATCGGGATGAGATTGAGCGGGCCATCCAGGAGTTGCTGGCTCTTGGGCATCAGACCGAGCACGATTCCGTTTACTTCTTATGTGGTGTTGGTGAAGAAGAAGGACGACACCTTGAGGATGTGCATTGACTACATGGCCCTGAACAACAAGACCCTGAAGAACAGGTATCCTATACCCAGGATCGATGAGTTGATGGATGAGCTGAGAGGAGCCAAGTTCTTCTCGAAGATTGATTTGAGGTCAGGGTACCATCAGATTCGCGTGAGGGAACAGGACATTCCCAAGGCCGCCTTCAGGTGTCATTATGGGCACTTTGAGTTTTTGGTTATGCCTTTTGGGCTAACCAATGCACCAGCTACTTTTCAGTCTTGCATGAACCATATCTTCCGCAGCCATCTAAGGAAGTTTGTATTGGTCTTCTTTGATGACATACTCATATATAGCAGGACTTGGGAGGAGCATCTCTAGCATATAGAGGCAGTACTGCACATCTTGGAAGAGCAAAAGTTTTATGCTAAGCTCTCCAAGTGTGAGTTTGGGATGACGGAGATGTTGTATTTGGGTCACATTATTGGAGTGGACGGAGTGAGGGTCCATGAGGAGAAGATTAGAGCCATCAGAGATTGGCTGGAGTTGAGGAATGTGACAGAACTTCGAGGGTTCATTGGTATATGTACTTATTACAGGAAGTTTGTCAAAGGCTTATCACAGCTTGCTGCACCCCTTACAGATTTGAAGAAGAAGGGGGCATTTAGTTGGTCGGACACAGCGCAGCGAGCCTTTGATAGGCTCAAGGAGGTGATGAGTAGCTACCCAGTGCTTGCATTGCCAGATTTTACGCAGCCATTTTTCTTGGAGTGTGATGCGTCGGGAGAGGGGATCGGCGCAGTATTGATGCAGGGGGGACACCCTATAGCCTTTGAGAGCCGGAAGCTCCTTCCACACGAGAGGTTGTATTCTATATATGACAAGGAGATGTTGGCCATTATGCATGCATTGGCCAAATTCCGGCAGTACTTGGTAGGGAACAGGTTTAGGGTGAGGACTGATCACAACAGCCTCAGGTTCTTTTTGGAGCAGGAGCAGCTACAGGAGAGGCAGCAGAAGTGGATCAGTAAGATCCAAGCCTATGACTTTGACATTGAGTATGTCAAGGGTAAGAATAACGTGGTAGCAGATTCCCTTTCACGTAGACCAGCCACGTTATCTCTTATGAGCTTGGATACAGATTGGAGGGCTCGACTTTTAGTGGAGTACTCCAAGGACAGATTTGCATGTGAGGTGCTGGATGGACAGGTGGCGGATGACAAGTACAGGGTGGTTGATGAGATCATCTACTACAGGGACAGGATCTTCTTGACTGAGGGATCTCAGCTTAAGAAGAAGATACTCCAGGCATCACATGATTCTCCATTGGCAGGCCATCAGGGGTTTACCAAAACCTATAGGGCCATTAGAGAGAGGTTCTCATGGAAGGGCCTCAAGGAGGACGTACTCCAGCACATCAGGGAGTGCGATGTTTGTCAGAGGAACAAGGGGGAGGTGAGCCATCCTGCAGGATTGTTGCAGCCTTTTCCCATTCTGGAGGGAAAATGGGAGAGCATATCGATGGACTTCATCACAGGGTTGCCCATGGTGCTAGGCAAGGATTGTATCTTTGTCGTCGTTGATCGGCTGACAAAGTATGCGCACTTTTTCGCCATAGCCGTGCATTACACAGTAGCATAGGTGGCCGAGCTGTTCTTTAGAGAGGTTTTCAGGCTGCATGGTCTTCCTAAGAACATCATCAGTGACAGGGACAACCGCTTCATGGGCGAATTTTGGCAGGAGCTTTTTCGGCTAGTGGGGACGAAGTTGACACTGAGTACCAGTTATTACCCACAAACGGATGGACAGACGGAGATAGTTAACAAGTGGCTGGAGGGCTACTTGCGTAACTATGTCAGTGGGCAGCAGCGAGCATGGCTGAAGTGGTTGCATTTGGGGGAGTACTGCTACAACACGACACATCACATGTCCATTGGTATGTCACCGTTTTATGCTTTGTATGGGTATCATTCCTTATCTTTCGCTGATGTGATGTTCGGTGCTAACAAGGCTCCTAGAGCCAAGATTTGGATCCAAGAGAGTCAGAACATTCTCCGAGCTCTCAAGGACAATATGGCTACAGCACAAAACCAACAGAAGCTATATGCTGACAGAGGTCGGGTGGAGAGACAGTTTGAGGTAGGGAACTTGGTCTACCTACGATTACAACCATACCGACAGTCGTCGCTGAAGCAGAAGGGAGCTGAGAAGCTCAAGCCTCGCTTTTACGGGCCATACAGGGTGATACGCAGGATTGGGCAGGTTGCGTATGAGTTGGAGCTGCCCCAAGGCAGCAAGATCCACAACGTTTTTCATGTATCATGCCTGAAGAAGGCGCTGGGGCAGCAGGTGATAGTGACAGAGGAGCTACCACCCACGGATGATGAGGGGCACTTGGTGTTGCAGCCAGAGGCTATTATTGATACCAAGGAGAGGCAGCTATGGAGCAGTACAGTCCGGGAATTCTTGGTGAGGTGGAAGAATTTGCCGGATGAGGATGCCACTTGGGAAAGTGAGAAGATTTTGCAGCATCCATCACTTCAGTTGCTTGAGGACAAGCAACATTTTGCCGGGGGAGACTGTAATATTCCTAATTAGCGACAGCTAATTGGAATATTTGATTTTGTTTAGTTTTGCCGTTTATAGTTTGTAAATAAATAAAAAGTGAGTGGAGAGGGTCTAACTCACTTAAGTGAAATAAAACATCCTCCTAGTAGCACAACTTTGTGACTTAAGGGGGAGCCAAGGGGGCCAAGCACGACGTAGAAATGGGGCCTATGTTAGCTCTAGAAGCTTCTGCGCAGGAGAGATTGGACACGTGGCAAGAGATGGAGGCTACGTTGAGGAGATGGCCTTGGGATTGGAGGAAGGCCAACGTTATAAAAGAAGGAGGAGCCTTCTCATTTGATTCATTCTGTTGTTGATGATATTGAGCTAGACGTTTTGTCTTCTTGAGCACGCTGGCTGTTTAGCCTGTCTGCAGCACTGTTTAGTGCATTGAGTGTCTCCGGTCGGAGATCTCACCCTTAGCCCCGAGGGACTTCGAGTGCCTGCTCGGGCAAGGTTATTTCTTCAATATTTTGTGAGAGGTTTTGCTATTTGGGTTTGTTGCGGAGCTGAGTTTTCATAGAGACTGCACAGTCACTGAGAGGGAGGACGCAGTCTATCTTGGAGGTGTTCCGGATAGGGATTTTTGCAGGAGATTGAGCCGAGATTTTGAGCAGAGGATTAGCCTTTTCCGTTGGGAGGATTTTGGTGGAGTTTGAGGCGGTATTTCAGTCATTCTCATTTAGCCTATATGCAGAGCCTTGGAGGCCAGTGTAATTCCCCAAGGGGGTATTTTCCGGAGGTTTTTGGAGGTCGGCCATTTTTTATATGGTTTTTGGGTTTTGTCGAGATTGGTGAGTCGAGGAGGATTGCAGATTTTCAGCTCATTCTGGCAAGGGGATCAGCCCCTAGACTTCAGTCCATTCCAGCAGTAGCAGTGACACGGCAGTTTTCCAGCAGCTGGGACACAGTTCAGAGAGCAGCCATTTCTCGTATATTCTGAGGATATTTCTTCACTTGCCTTGAGCAAGTTTAGGTGCCATCACTCTGATCACCTATTGTACTTCATTATATTTCTCAGTTTAATAAAATGGCTTAGCATTTCCTCTCTATATTTCTGGATGAGTTGTTGTACATTCTGTCTATGTTATTATATGTTTGCTGCACTGTTATTTTTTATATATTTGAGCATTCTAGTTCTATACCACTTGGTGTGTTTATTTTATACTCTTAGACAAAGTCTGGAAAGGGCCAGGTAGCCTCCAGATTTCGTCCTCTTTCAGAGGCAGCATATCTGGTAAACGCCCTCCCAGTCCATCTCTGGTTGGAGTTTGCTGAGTTTTTGAGATATCCCTGAAACGGGATATTACATACACACATAGTTGTAGAACTGAGAGACTAATATGGAATTCTAGGGCAGGGTTTGCTAAAAATTTCCAGAGGAGTTTTCTGTAGTGAGGGGTAGTATCCCGAAACCAAGAGTTAAAAAGAGGTAGAGGAGCAACAAATAAGGACAACGCAGAGGAGCAGAGAGCAGAAGCTGCGCAACCACTACGCTGGTGCTACGCAGGCTAAGGAAAGGGTAGCGATGTAGCTCCAGAGGGTTTTAGAATTACGCAGAGGGTCTCCAGGGCCAGTGTAAGACCCGCGTCACCCTCTCTAGGGATACGCAGTCCCTCTCTGGGCAGCGCAGTGGCACACAAAGCCTAGCAGGGTTGACGCTGGAGCTTCAGGGGCAGCGCTGGGGTGTCTAGGGCCAGATTCAGGCTGAGTCTTGTAAATCCCGTTTGAGGGTGTGGGTCAGTGAGATATTTGGTCTTGGAATAGCAGGTTAGCTGCAGATTTCTTTTAATCTCTGTCGGGTTTTACAAATCTGGAACCCAGATTTGTTGTACTCGGATTCTACTTCATAATATAAACACTCATATCTGCTGCACCAGTTTTCCTGCTTTTGATTTTTCCGAGGACTTATGTCCAAAAATCCAAGTGTCACTTTGTTTGAATGAGCGTAGTATTCAGTAAATTATCTGCATGTTTAGTCTGTTAGTTGTGATTACTTCTGTATTTTCTGAATCTAATTTCTGAAGGTAAATTGTATAATTTAAATCAAGTAGGAGAAGTAAACCATGATACTGCAGTAGAATTTTCACATGGTATCAGAACGATAGCAGATCAAGTGGAATCTCCATGATTTCTTAGTTTTTTTCTTTATTCTGGTCTTGTCATAGAATGAAGGGTTTCCCATAGGCTGAGCCAAGATTATGCTCTGATACCACTATAATATACCAAATGGGGATTAACAGTAATAAAAGTGCAAATAGACAACTATAGCAAAAATGCAAACACCATTAAAACACACAAACTGGAGCCAAAATCACTGCTGAGCCATTTTATTAGTATATTGGGAAACAATACTATTGAGGTGCTGGAAATTTTGCACCTGGGCCTGCTCAAGGTAGGCTTGAAAAACAACTCAAACCCAAGCAAAACCTTTGGCTGAAAGTGCCTCTATGTGGCTCAGTCTCTGTGCTGCCTAGCCCAGAAATGTTGTTGTTGGCTGATTTCAGGCTGTTGGTTGGGTTGCTTCCTCTACTTAGAAAATTCCAAGCTTTTAACCCCAGACTCTACTCACCAAACCCACAGAAACCCGCGAAGGAATTGGCCAGATGTTGACCCCTGAATTTTGGCCCAATTTCCTCTAGCTCCTCTAGCTGCTAGCTGCATTAGGATCTCTGTTTGAAGCCTCAAACCTGCCCAGAAAATTCTGCCGAATTAATCTTGGCTTCTCCTTAATAAACCCATAGAGGGTTCGCCCAAAGCTTGACTTCGAAATTTGGCCCTCTTGGGCTTGGCTCACTGCGCTACTGGGTAAATCAAACCTCTGGATGAATCTGCTGGAAAATTCCTCCGGAGAGTTACCAAAATCCCTGGTAGGAGGTGGCTAACCTCCCCTCCAAATCTCCTGCTGAAAATCCGCTGCTCTCCACACTCCTGACACCCGCACCGAAGTGAACTGTGCAATCACTACGCAGTCTAATCTACCTCTGCGCGGTCCTGAAGGGGATACACTCTTCCTATTGTTGCTGTTGTGTAATTCCCTCACCAAAATGCAGAACTCCTCTCCTGAGCGGACACTCAAAGTCCCTCGATGTAGAGGTTGAGATCTCCGCTTGAAGATCTCGTGTGTTAAGCAGCTCTGCAGACTTGGCTCTCCGGCTCAAGCGTGCTTCAGTCTAAATGACCAAGAGAAATAAGATGAATGAATGAATGCCAAATGAGCCTTCCCTTCTTTCTTTTATCCATTAAGGCCCAACGTATGCCTTCGATCCCACCTTGGCATGCACTGCCTCTCCTTGACCAATCACATGTTGCCTTCCTCTAGCCAATCACACAATGTCCTTTTCGTGCCTCTTCTACGCTACCACCTAAGGCCAATTCAACCCCACCACTAGAGCCGCAATTTTCCTTTAGGGACTTTAGGAAAAGTCTTTATTTGTCTTAATTATTAGTTGTGGGTCCCCTACCCACTTTATTTCCACCCAACATTAGGAAATGCCAAAATACATCAAAATTAATATTCCAATTAGCTAACTGCTAATTTGGAATATTACACTTTTTGGGTCATGTTTCTACCTTTAGAAGGCTCCTAACTTACAAATCCTGTGTAAATTTTGTGTCGTTTCCCATAAAAAAAAAGTAATCAACAGTTCCAGTGGCGTAATCTTTGTCCAACTTCAAAACCTCTACTCTGACAAGCATAGGGATAAATGCACAATCTGCCACAGACAACTCAGCTCCAGCCAAAAACTTTGTTTCAGTCTCAAGGAATAGTGAATCCAGTCTTGTTCTGAGATTTCTACCTAGAAATTCCAGAAATGAAATACAACGAATTTCTTTTAATTTTTCTGAGTTAAAACTTAAAATAGAATTAAATATGTAGATTTAAACACAGAGTACCTCATAAATTATTTTTTAAACCCTAGTCATCCTCATGAATGTTAAAAAATATGAAGATTTCTTGTTGTAGTGGACACAAACTTGAACCTATACTCTGAATGTCAATAAATGATTTTAATGAGTACATCGATGATGTCTTAAATTAATCAAGGTAATTTAATTTGATGGTTGGTTTGAAAAACATATTTGTCAATTTTATTTTGCAGTTTCATTTACATTATCATCATGGAAATGTCAAGTTTAGTCATTCGTGAGGCAGATGAAGTGGAACATGAAATTGAATCTGCCCCTAAAGTTGATCGAAAGTCACCACTTTGGAAATATGTAACTACTGTTGGGAAGATCGAAGTAGGGGGATCATTGGCATGGGTTTGCAGTGAGTGTAAAAAAGAATTTAAGGGATCATACACACGAGTCAAAGCACATTTATTTGGGTTAAAAGGAAATGGTGCTCGAGTATGCAGTGGTCCACTTAGAGAGAATGAGAGAGATGGAAATGGTTTAAGCACGACAAAACTTGCAAAATATCAGGAAGAACAATATGAGGCAGATGCTAAATCAAATGACGCAAATCCTACCTCTCAATTAAAATACCTGACAAGGTTGGGAGCATCTTCAACAAAGCCTCGACTTCATTCTCATAGAATTGTTGGTTCAAAGCGGTCTAATTTGGGACCGCTTGAAAAGAGTTTTAATAATGACGCTCGAGAGATTGCAAATGCAGTTATTGGTCAATGCATTTATGCATATGGCCTTCCTTTTAACCTTGTGTGATCTCCTTACTGGGAAAAGATGATAAAAGCAGTGAATGAAGCCCAAAAAGTGTTCAAGAGCCCTGGATATGAGAAGGTCCGCACTACAATGTTGAGTGATGAAAAGTTAGATTTGGAGGCTAAATTAAGCCCTATTCGTAATTCATGGCGCATTTCAGGGGTGTCCATTTCTGATGGATGGAAAGATCAAAGGAATAGGCCTTTGATCAATGTGATTGCTCAAAGCCAAAAAGGGGCAATGGTTTTTAAGGCAGTGGATTGTGAGGGGCAGATGAAAGATTCTCAATTCATTGTTGACATCTTGATTGAAGCAATTGAATTGGTGGGGCCAGCAAATGTTGTCCAATTTATAACTGACAATGCAACGGTGTGTAGAGAAACATGCCTAATTATTGAAGGCAAATATCAACACATCTTTTGGACTCCTTGTGTTTTACATTCATTGAACCTCATGTTGAGCAATATGGGGAAGCAAATCGAGTGGATTCGTGTTATTTTTGAAGAGGAAAAATAAATTCAAGCATTCATCACAAACCACCACATGTCCCAAGGCATCTACAGGGAATTTGCGAAGTTGGAGCTCCTTAAGGTACCTAAACATTAAAGTTTATTTCATAAATTCTAATTTCTATGACTCTAAATTCAAATATGTAAATTGGATTCTCAAATGTCATGATTCGTGAATCATAATAGTTATTCAGTCAAATTATGATTTTTAATTTATTGAAACATTGGCAATTTGGCACTTGCAGGTTGCCGAGACTCGATTTGCCTCTCACATCATAGTCTTAACAAGGCTTATGCAAGTGAAAGATGCATTACAATCCATCGTAGGCAGTTCTCTTTGGAATCAATGGAGGCAATCCCAATCTGATAGAGCACAAGCAGTGAAAAAGTTGGTTGTTGATGATGAATGGTGGGATAAGGTTGAGTACCTCTTGGCATTTACTAAGCCAATAGTGGATTTGCTCCGTATGTTTGACACAGATATGCCTAATTTGGGACAGGTGTATGAGGGCATTGATTCCATGATAGAGAAGATAAGGGTGGTTATAAATGCCAAGGAGAATGACCCAAATGAATTCTTTTATAGAGAAGTAAAAGATATAATGACCAAAAGGTGGAACAAGATGACCATTCCATTGCTCCTTTTGGCCTATGCAGTGAATCCAAAATATTATGCTGCAGAGTTGCTAAGTGATCTAGAAAGAAATGCACCAAGCAAAGACTCAAAAGTCTCACAAGGATTTTAAAAGGCTTTTAGAAAGCTTTTTGTAGATCTTGAAATTGGGCTTCGGATTCGTTCAGAGTTTGCTCATTTTGTGGGATTAGAGGGTTGGGGTTCTAATCAGTGTTTTAAAACTCCGACTTGGGTTCGGAACCGGCAAAGGTTCGACTCCGACTCCGACTCCAACTCGATATCGACTCGACCAGTTCGGTTTCAATGACTCGGTCGTTCTAAAAAATACATTAAATATTAACTTTTTTATAAAAAAAACATAATTTTAAAGATTTTCATTCATGTTTCCAAACACAAATCATTAGAATATAAACAAAAGACAACATATGATCATAGTAGGCTCATGAATATATCCATTATATCAAAATGGCACCCAGTGCACTGTCCAATACATACATGATATAGAGATCAGAACAAAAAACATAACCAAGGAGGCTCTAAATGGCCTTTACAACAAAACATGACTAGTCACTACTACTAGACAAGGCAATATCCTCTAGCTTAGACTATGAATCGGAAGGGGAAACCCATGGCTCCTCCTCCTCATCAACATCCTCAACTAGAACTATAGCACTAGCACGTTGAGCCTGAGATAGACGAGTTGTGCGCTTGCGTCGTGTCTGACTAGAGGATGTGCCTGTGGCGACAATTGGAGGACTTGGTCCTAGGCCTGATACTAGTAGATCTGCATTTATCTGAGCCTCTACCCGTAAATCGAAGTCTAACCCCACATCAATATCCTCATCAGAGTCAAACTCTGGTGGACGAGTCTCCACTACCTAATCTGATGTTGGATCAATATCATCCAACACAATGGGATCTGAATTAGGTCTTTTGTTCAGAAATTGGTTGCATCTTAGTCGGAGGTTGTACTGGACATAGACTAGATCATTTAACCGTTTTTTCTCCAAACAATTTCTCTTATTTGTGTGAATCCTTTCAAAGACAGACCAATTGCGCTCACACCCAGAAGCACTGCAAGTTTGACTCAAAATGTAGATTGCAAACCTCTGCAATTCAGGACAATGGCTACCAAATGCCTCTCACAATTGTGCTGCAAAAAACATAGTTGTGTAATGAGTTTCAGTTATCTCAACAAATTATATCCAACTTTGAAATTATAAACAATTTTACAAAATAATAAAATATGAATTTGAAAATTTAAATTCTTTGTTTACTTGGCTCATCTGATTCCCTTGAAATCATTGCAAGGTTCTTGCTAAAGGTACCTGTGGCTTTGCGGAAGATAGTGATCTGATTGTGTATCAACCGCTGGTCACTCTCCTTGGGGATCATGCGATCAATGTAGTCAATCAATTGATCCCAAACCTCCTCAGTCAAAGCTCCTTCTTCCAGAGCTTTATAATGATACCTTGGGTTCAGAAAATACCCAGCTACATGTTTAGGGCGATGGAGTTGATTGTTCCATCTTTGATCAATGATTGCCCAAATGAGCCCATACTTAGCCACTCTTTCCTTGTATGTTTCCTTTATTTTCTCCTTTGCTTGATCCATAGCCTCATAAATGAAGCCCATAGCCAATCTTTTCCCATCCACCAACAACAACACCTTAACCAATGGCTCAGCAACCTTCACAATCTCTACTGCCTTTTTCCAAAATATTTCTTCATTAAATTTCTTTTTCACATCTTTGCCATCTTGTTTGTGAGCCCACTGACATTTGTTCCATTCATCACTGGAAAACAGTTTTTGCAAGTTTCTATGTTGGGAAAACATAGATTGCAATGTCAAAAAATATGTTGCAAATCTAGTGATGGCAGGCCTAATAATATCCTTACCTCCTGTGTGTTTCCTCATCAGGTTCAAAATCCATGAGTGATTGTAAATATATTTTGTTATATTTTTGGCATGCTCTACAACGTTCTTAATCCAATCTATTTTACCAATATCCTCAAGCATGAGGTCTATGCAATGTGCAGCACATGGGGTCCAAAAGATGGTTTTGTGTTTTTCCTCTAACATTTTACCAGCAAGAACATAGTTAGAGGCATTATCTATGATGATTTGAACAACATTAGCCACCCCCACCCCTTCAACAACTTCATCCAAAAGCTAAAACAACAAGTGTGCATCTTTCACCCTATCAGATGCATCAATTGATCTTAGAAACATGGTTCCCTATGGGCAAAAGATAAGAAAGTTTACGATGGTACGGTTCCTCTGATCAGTCCATCCATCTGACATGATGGTACATCCTGTTTTTGTCCATGAGTTTTTGAAATCTCTTAAATATTCATCAATGGACACAATCTCTTTTGGCAAAAGAGATCTCCTTAACTCATGCATAGTAGGGCCTTCGAAGCCCTTTCCAGCAAAATATATGGCATCAAACATAGGTTCATAATATGGTGAATGAGAAGCATTGAAGGGGATATCATCATCATACCACCATCTAGCTATGTAATCACAAGCAGTTTCTTTGAATTCTTTCTTCCAATGCTGATCTAAAGTGGGTTGCACTTGACCTCTAGTAGCTTTAGGACCATATGGACTATCAAAGGGAGAGGAGGGTGTGTAAAAGCTTTTGATAGTACCCTTATTTTTCATTGTACTCTTACCATTTCCTGGAATAGACTTCAAAGAGGGAGGAACATAGCGAAAGGGGTTTGATGCATCAATGCAAGGGATAGATGAAGAGCCCTCATAATCAAAATTGGGGTTGGCAGCCATCATGTGTTTTATATTCCTCTTCCTCCCAATTTCAGCCTCTATTTCTTTTTACCTAGCTTTGTCTTCCTCAAAATTTTGAAATTGATCTCTCAACTCTTTTCTAATTTCCCCAATTTCTTTTATTGGTGCTTCACATGGAGTAAGTTGGCCTCTAAGACTAGCCAAGTGTAGTTTCAGCCTATGAATTCCCCCTCCACCCCCCTTAATTTTTCTCTTACAAAATTTGCAATGCATTTGATCATCAACCATCTCAACGTATGCCCAAGCAGCATCTTTCATTCTAGGAGCCATTTTGGACTGATTTTTTGACTTGGAAAGAAAGGTTTAAATCTGAAAATGAAAACAAAAAAAAAACTACTCATTCTATGTTCATTTCTTTCACAAAAATTTATGTTTTCAATTTCCAAATTTGCAAAAAAAAAAACAAGCAAAGGCCCAGATCTAACAGTAGGAGCATAACCAGATCAAACAGTAGAATTTTGTATAATTGTAACATTCAGAAATTTTCACATGGTATCAGAGAAATTGCAGATCTAGGAGGGTCCACAGCAGAAGACTGAAGGTTCTTGCTGCAGAAAGCAGTAGGAAGAGCAGCAGAAGGGCAGATCTAAAGGGACAGCGCAGTTTTCAGAGAATCAGAGCTACGCAGAGGGCAACGTGACATAGTCTAATGTTGTCTCCCAATAGTCCCACGCACTTACTGCGCAGAGGCAACATAGAGGCAGTGCTAGGATTGTCTGAAGTCAGCCAGTGTGACGCAGATCTGAAACTGTCAGATCCAGAAGAGCTTGATGCAGAGCTGCAAAAATTCAGAAGGTGCTAGTGGGGTTAAATTTCTGAAGTTTTCACATTTTTAGCCTAAGCACTAGTGATAAAGAGCGAGAGGAGATCAGCTTCTCAGAGAGTTTCTAGCCAAAGAAACTTGGAGATTGATTAGAGGATCAAAGAGAGCTGAATCATTGTTAATTTGGCAGATTTCCAAGAAGGGAAATCAGTTGTAAGAGAGAGAAAAAGGTGTATGTTTCGCCAAGGGCCTTAGATGCAGTTCTCTAGCAAAGAGAAAGGAAGCTCCGGCGCATTTCTGAGCAGATGGCTCCTCATGGACTGCATGATCAGAACAGATTGGATGGCCTTTCCAACTTCTCAGTTTGGAAGGCTAGGATCCTGATAGTCCTACAGGCATATCATCTAAGAGACCATGCAGAACAAGTTTTGGCCACACCGAATGATGCAAATCTCCTAAGGAAGCATAATGAAGTTGTTGGACATGCCAAGCGGCTTATCATGGATGGAATTAAGGACCATATTGTCCCACATATAGCTGAAAAGAAGACAGTTAATGAGATGTGGAAGGCCTTAACTTCCTTATATGAGGGAAAGTTTATCCAAAGGAAGATGTTGTTGGAAACTCAAATGCGGTCATTCATGATGACCAAGGGAGAAGACATGGAACATTTCCTCTTCAGATTGCAGTCAATCAGAAATCAGTTGACTGTAACGGGTGCTAAGGTGGAAGATGAGTTGATGGTCAGGATTGCTCTCAATGCAGTCACAGATGAGTGGGAAACCTTTGTCCAAAGTATCTTGGGCAGAGCGGACTTCCCAGATTGGGATAGCTTGTGGGCAATTCTGTGTCAAGAAGAACTCCACAGAATCACCAAGAAGTAGTACAGCTCTGCATTGAGCAAAGTGAAGAAGGAATATGAAGAAGATGCAGCCTTGGCATCAAAGGGGCAGCAGGGAAAGAAGAAGAAGGATCTATCAAAGATCAAGTGCTTCCAATGTGGTGAATTAGAACATTTTTCCAGCAATTGTCCTCGGAAGAAAAAGGACAAGGAAGCTTCTTCTTCCAAGGTTGATGTGGCAGATGATGGATCGGAAGATGATCCAGCCATGAGCGCTCGTGAACCATGAAAGTGGGGTGACATGGATCTGTAGAGGAGCTATAGAATGAGTGGCAGGATCCTTGAGCAGCTCATCTCTTGGATCACATCCGAGCTACGAGAGCCTTAAGAGTCAAGACAGTAGCAGGACAAGTGGAGCAGTGGGTGCATAGATCACGGATGAAGCAGAGGCAGATCTGAAGGTTGGAAGGAGCAGCGCGATGCAGATGCAGTAGCAACGTAGAGGCAGCAGCAGCGTAGGGGGCTTATGTGACTTCAGCAACGCAGAGCAGAGTTGCAGCAGCATGGAAGATTTAGGAGGACAACGCAACACAACAACAACGTGAGGGATTTCAGCACAAGGGGCTGATGTGACTTCAACAGTGTAGAGGGAGTCTGCTTACGCAGTGCAGAGTTGTTGTTGTACATCATCCTTCAGATGCCAGCACAGATTAGCAGCCTATGGAGCTTTAGTGATGAGGATGCAGCCCAACTGACTTGTCTGTCAAAGATTGGGTAGGAGTTTTAGTTGTTTCTCTCAACAACTGAAGTTGTAGTACAACAGATCAGCAGTGGCAGTGCTATGAGCAGCACGGATGCAGCAAATTGAGAGGGAGTTGTAGTACAGATGTTGCAATGGCAGTGGCAGCGTCATGGGCAACAGTACAGAATGGCAGCAGCAGTGCAGAGTTGAGTGGTAGAAGGCAAAGCATCAACAACACAGAACCAATACCCAAAATCTTGTAATGCATGGTGTGATGTATTGCTAGAGCACGCTCCTGATGCTAAGAGGAAGTGTTGAGATTTTGTGTATTTGGAGTAGCATCAGTTGTGCTCTAGCTCCCAAATTTTGTGGAGAGACTATAGTACACTTGATCTACAAGACTCAGAAAGGGATTTGGGAAATTTCATCTGGTTTGGGAGATAATTAATTAATTAATTATTTTAAAGTATTTACTAAGTCTAAACTTAGGAAAATGAATAATTAAAGTTAATTAAATTAAACATGTGATAAAATTGTCTTAAGTCACACAGATCAAGCTTTCTTTTAATCTTAGTCATTGATTCAAGATCTGATCATGGTCGTTGGTTTCCCAATGAGAAAAGTATAAAGGAAAGGCTTGGGGTCATTTGCAAAGACACACAGAGGCAGAGCACTGAAGCTAAGATGAGATTCTAGGGTGGGTTTTCTAGGAATTCTCAGAAGTGTTTCAGCTGTAGAGAGGGGAGTTTCGACAAAGGGGATGATCTAATCCCAGTGTCTAGAATCAGCAAGAGACAGAGATCAGCTCAGAGAGGCAGCGCAGAGAAGCAGGAGAAGCAGCAGCAGAGAGCGCAGCAATTACGTAGCGCAGAGGCAGCTTCAGCGACACAAGTGTTGCGGAGTCACTCCCAGGGCAGCGTTAGGCAACTGGAAACCCTCAGAGGTTACACAGAGACCCTCAGGGGCAGCGTAGGGACTACGTCACCTAGTCTAGGGTTACGCAACCCTTTCCAGGCCAGCGCTGAAGGACGCAAGGGCTGCAGAGGCTGACGCGGGGGCTTTAGGGGCAGCGCTGGGGTTTCTAGGGCCTAATTTTGGCTGAGTCTTGTAAATCCCATTTGAGGGTGTGGATAAGTCATTATTTTGGCTTCAGAATAGTCGGTGAGTTGCAGATCTATTTATCTCCGTCGAGTTTTCCATATCTGGAACCTAGATTTGCTGTATTCAGAAAACTCTTAATAATAAAACCCTCCAGTAGCCAGCAGACCAGTTTTCCCGCATAGGGTTTTTCCAGGGACTATTTGTCCAGAAAATCACTGTGTCACTTTGTCTATGTGTGCATGAACTTTTTCTAGATCTAAATTGGTGAAAGTCTATTATGTGTTTTTCTTCGATATTAATCTAAAATTTTCAGTTAATAACTTAATTAAGTAGGAGGAGCATAAACAGATCTAACAGTAGATTTTTGCATAATTGTAACATTCATAAATTTTCACAGATCTCTCCTCAGCTCTTCCTCCTGAACTGTTGACCACATCTGCTCCCAACTAGGAAGCGTAGCCCTACCCAAAATGCTTTGGACAAAAACTTGCCACTCCTCTGTGACTGTGTTAAGGGTCAAACTCACCATAGTCGTTGCAATTGGGGTGGATCCCATGGCTACCAACTGGTCTCGTATCTCCTGACGTCTCATAAGGAACGAAGCAATGAGCTCCCCCTTCTACATCTGGATCATGCAGAGCTTTTGCTCCAAGTACATCTTCCGCTGCTCAAAAGTTACTTCGTACAACAAAGACAAAGCTTCCCACAACTCCTTGGCAGTTTTCTTGCCAGCTAAATGTGAGACTATGTGATCCTTGACACCATCATGGATTAGCCTCTTGCACCTTGCCATATTGGACTTGTACTTATTAAGTTGATCTAGATCTGTAGGTACAATAACCACATTCGCCACGAATGCCTTGAGATCGTATTCATCTAGAAGGAATTGAATCCTTTTCTTCCATATTACATAGTTGGAGGAACCCTCCAACCGGTCCTGATCTCTAAGACCATGAGATGCCATCTCAGCCGAAAAATTGTCGAATTGCTTCCTCTTTCTCCCCCTCTGTGCAGCCTAGGCAGGCTTACACACTCCCTTTGGAGCTCGTAGATCAGTTGCTCAGATCCTGTAAAAATGTTGAATTCCTCGACTGGGAATTCACTGAGGAAGAATTCCCCGATATGTGCTTTTTCTTTATTCTGACGCTTCTCTACTCCAGCAACTACCTGTAGAAAACAACGTCCCTCTGACTCTGCGTGAAGGGTCTGCGCAACTCCCTCGGCCTCAGCAAAATCTCAAATTGGAAGTCCTACCTCTCCGTTGACTCACTTAGAGAGAGACAACCTTGAAACTTTAGCCCTCATTGCTAGATCTGCACAATCCCTCTGGGGATTCGATCTGCTCCTGTTGCAGCAATTCGGCCTTCACTTCAGATTCAGATCCGCTCTTCGTGTTTCAAATCACGCTCTGATACCATGTGAAAATTCCTAGATATGACAATCTTAGGAATCCTACTGCAACAACTTAATCTACATCTCTTATTATGTAAATTACTGTTACATAATTAATTCAGATCTGAATTATTGAAGTAACAACTGAAGCAGCCTACACTAAATAAAAAATATGATTCTGAAACAAGGAAAATGAGCAAGAAATCAATCACACATAGGACACAATTATATTTGGACACAAGTCCCCGAGAAAACCCAATGCGAGAAAATTGATGCAATAGATCTAAGGGTTTGTATTACTAAGCAAATCCTGAATACATCTCTGAATACCTCAAGGGTTATTCAGTTACATAGAGAAATACTGGCAGAAACAAATGTGAGTTTCACCTCACTCAATCACTTGAAAATCCGGTTAATCCGGACACTGGAAGAACTACCTCTGGAGGTCTCTGCATAGGCACTACATCACCTCCTCTAAGGACTGCGTCACCCCAGCAAAGGATTGATCTACCCCAACAAAGGATCGATCTAACTCTCGAAATCTCAGATCTGGGCCTCCCAATCTCACACCCCGGCTTGCGGCTTCTAGATCTGATCCGACAGATGAATCTCAAAAACCCTTTGAACCTCTACGCAACCTCTCTATAGCCCTGCATGGATCTGCGCTGGCTCTACGTCAGCCTGACTGGCTCTGCCAGACGTCTATTTGCCTCTCTCTGTTGATGATTCTCTGGCTGAGAAAATCTCTCTCCGAAAGCTACTCTGCCCCTCACTGCACTGAATCACTTAGATCCGATCTTTATCCGAGCACTACTCTGTCAGAACAATTCGATCTCAAGATTCACTCCGTGTGTGTCTTTCCAAATGACCCTTAAGCCTTCCTTTATAGTCTTCTCGTTGAGAAATCAACAGCCGAGATTAGATCTCTAATCAATGGCTAAGATTATAACATGACTTGAACTTCTCTTTCTAGATCATTCTCACTCTGTTTTATTAATGTCCTTTAATTATTTAATTTCACTAAGTTCAGACTTAGGGTCTCCATTAAAATAATTAATTATTTTAATAAAACATTAATCGAGTGGAATTTTCACAAACGATTTTTGGGTTCTTTGGAATACCCATGTCTAAGCCTCTCCACCAAATTTGGGGCTTCGAGAACTTTCTGATGTTACAAAAATCAACACAGATTGTATAGATTGCAACTCGAGTCACCAATGGCATTGATAGGCAATAATCATAATGGTGAAAAGCAACTCAATGAACTATGGCACAGGGGAATGGGACACTTACACCATGGAGCACTGAGGATGCTCAGAGAGACTGTTACAGGAGTTTCAGTCCTCAGTACCGAGCATGATGATGTATGCAGAGGATGCATACTAGGGAAGTACACTAAGGCAACGTTTCCTAGAAGTGACAACATAGCGAGAGGCGTATTGGGATTGATACGCTCAGATATTTGTGGCCCAGTGTCCATAAGATCTCTTAGCGGTGGCGAGTACTTTATCACCTTTATTGATGATCACTCTAGAAAAATTTGGATCTATTTCTTAATGACCAAGGATGGGGCCTTTGATCGGTTCAGAGAATTTAAGGCTCTCGTAGAAAACATGACAGGAAAAAGATAAAGTTATTGCGTTCAGATAATGGTGGAGAATATACGGACAAAGACTTCATTGATTTCTGCGCAAAGGAGGGCATCAAAAGAGAGTGGGAAGCTCCATATAATCCACAACACAATGGAGTAGCGGAAGAGAAGAATAGAACAATTGTCGGGGCGACAAAGGCTATGTTATATGACCAGGACTTGCCTAGATTCTTATGGGTAGAGGCATGCAACACAACAGTGTATACTCAGAATAGAACTCCTCACAGAGCATTGGGGAAGAAAACACCTGAAGGGGTCTTCACAGGGAAAAAGTCAGAAGTGAGTCATCTCAGGATATTCAGAAGTGTGGCATATTGTCACACTCCAGATGAGAAGCGTATTAAGTTGGATCAGACTGCAGAAAAGGGGTACCTTGTAGGGTATAGCGAGACCTCAAAAGCATACTAAAAATACATTCCAAGTGAAAATTGTAGTAAGGTGAGATGCAAAGTTCATGGAAGATAGAGCTTTCAGGAAATCTCGAGAGATGCCGGCAGAAGATTCCATTAGTCCAACAGCAACAGGGGCAATAGGGAGGACAAGCAGGGGGACAGACACCAGGATCAAGTATAGTGACCAGCACCAGTATTTCCTCAAGAGTAGGAGATCCAGGTAATTCTTAGCAGATGGAACAACAAGAATAGGAGGAGGATTTGATTGAACCTCCCACCTCCAGTGGTAGAACCAGTAGGGAAGTTAGGCAGATGCTCAGGGATGCAGAGGAGTTTTTCGGAGCTCCTAGAACCGACAAGAGGTAGCATAGGCAGCCTGACAGATACCAAGCGTTGGTAGCACAGGTTGAAGAACTCTCTAGTTTTCAAGAAGCTGTACAACACCAAGTTTGAGTGGATGCCATGGAAGAAGAATGCAGTTCTATCATAATGAATGATGTTTGGGAAGTGGTACCTAGACCAGAGGATAGATAAGTTGTAGGATCAAGGTTGATCTACAAGATCAAGTACGCTGCAGATGGCAGTGTAGAGAAGAACAAGGCTAGGTTCGTGGCAAGGGGTACACACAAAAGGAAGGAATACACTATGAGGGAACCTTCGCCCCAGTAGCTAGATATAACTCTATCAGATCTGTTATATCCCTCGCAGCTCAGATGGGATGGGAGATTCACCAGATGGATGTCAAGACAGCATTCTTGAATGAGGTGATAGCAGAAGAGTTGTATATAGAACAGCCTAAAGGCTTCGAGACTCATGAAAAGAGAATTCATGTATGTAGGTTAAAGAAAGCCTTTCATGGGCACAAGCAGGCACCTAGAGCGTGGTATGGTTGGATTGATAGTTACTTGCAGTAGTTGGGATTCATCAAGAGTGATGTTGATCCCAATCTCTACTATTTGATGGTGGAGAATGAGCCATTTATTCTGGTATTATATGTAGATGACTTATTTCTAACAGGGTCATCAAGGCTCATAAAGGACTGCAAGAAGAATCTTTAAGCAGAATTCGACATGAAGGATATGGGGTTGATGCATTATTTTCTAGGGTTGGAAGTTTGGCAGAAGAATGGGGAGATCTTCCTTGGGCAAGGAAGAAATGATATAGAGATTCTAAAGAGATTCAGAATGCAGGATCGTCGACCCATGGCAACGCCTATGATCACCAACTAGAAGAAGCTAGATGCATGAGGAGACAAGGAAGTGGACCCCACCTTGTACAGACAGCTCATTGGGTCACTCATATATCTGGTCAACACTAGGCCATACATTTGTTTTGTTGTCAACACCCTTAGTTAGTTCATGGTGGAATTGAAAAGGGTACATTGGGCAACAACTAGGCACATTATCATATATGTGCGTGGAACAGTCGAATATGCGTCGAAATACACCCGAGGAGATGATGTCAGATTGAGCGTATTCACAGATGCAGATTGGGCAGGTAGTTCAATAGACCAGAAAAGTACCTTCGGGTACTACTTCAGCGTTGGATCATGAATGATATCTTGGTGCAGCAGGAAGCAAAAGTCGGTAGCAAAATATATGGCAGCCAAAACAGTAATGTGCGAAGCTATATGGCTTAGAAAGTTGTTTGTGAGTTTGTTCAGTAAGAGAATGGAAGCTACCAATGTTTACTGCGATAATCAGAGTTGTATCAAACTCTTTGAGAATCTAGTATTCTATGATTGGTCGAAACACATTGATATCATATGTCACTTTATTAGAGACTGTTTTCAGTGTGGGGCAGTACAGCTGCAGTATGTCCCCACAGGTGATCAGGGAGTAGACGTACTCACAAAGGCTCTAGGAAGAGCTAAGTTCATCCAGTTCAGGGAGCATATGGGTATGGTAGAGAACCCGTTTCAGTAGCAGAAACAGATGGTTTCTCAATTGCAGTAGCAGCAGATGAGAGGGAGTTACAGTGCAGACACTAATGGTCATGAAATTATGTGATTGATCCTTAGTTGATGTGTAATTGAATTGTTGTCACAAGACTAAGTCATAAGACTTCTTTGAACAATCCTTCTTCCTCGAGTCAACGCTAGTCAAACTGCTTGCTTCGCCTTAGATCTCAGCTTCCCTTATGATTTCGGCCTATTGACTCAGACTTGCAACTCTCAACCTCTTCAAAAACCCTAGTTGCAGCACGTGTGACAAATCAATCACTAATGCTATCCCTTGATTCCCTTCGCTTAGATGGAGTCTCCTTATTCCGCAATTCGTCTTGTAAATTAACTTGTTTTCTTCCTCAATTTGGCCTCCCAAGTTGATTGTGAAAACCTCGGCTTTTTTTGCAGTAGATGATACTACTACTCCTCGCATGTGTGAGAGATATTAGCCCTAAAACAGACCCAAAACAATTTGTCTCCTTGACCTTCCTTCTTCGTTTGGAGAGAGGCTCTTCTTATGTGATTCCCGCACTTCCTCTTTGAATTCAGATGCTTGAATGAGTGTACTTCAAGTGAGGTTGAGTCCTCCTTTATATAGTAGTTTTCTCATGAAATACGCCGACTTGTGCAAGTGTGTAGGCCGACATCCTCTTCTCGAATGATCTTCATCTCCTTTTGAAGGCCAACTTGAGGGAGTACTTGTGACAAGGTCTTGGAGGGTTTATGACTCAAATAAATTCTCTTTTTACAATATGTAACATGCCCAAATGGGTCTTCAATACATGACATTGACTCAATTGACTTTATGACTTAATGAGCAAACCTAATAGCTCACAAAGGGAGCATGACCTACAAAAGAAAATTCCTTGAGCATGAAACCCATGCCTCAAGCATAACAAAATAATTTATTTTTTCTTTTTTTCATTAATTACATAAAATCAAAATTACACGTCATTATGAAGACCGAACCTAGTTACATATTTCAACAAATCTAAGGACCATGCATGAGCCAAATTGAAGTGTTTTTTCTCCTTTTGTGGGATTACCCATTGCTTTAATGGAGATTTGAGCATTGCAAACTTGCAGATCCACTTGGAGGAGGCTTGGATATCTTGATTGGCATGCATTAAAGAGTTTGTTGGATATCTATATGCTTTAGAGGACTTTGGGGTAGCCTTTGGAGGTTGGGCGATGCATCTTTCTTGCCATTATTTGTGGAGACACCTTTCTCTTGGGGTTTTTTTCATTGTACAAGTGACATGGACAACCCATTTTCATGAATTTTGGATTAATCAATTAGAGAAGAGAGTGACTTGCTGGTTCATAGGTTAGAATCTAGATTAGGGGATTCTACTTGAAATGTTAATTTTTGAATGTAAACGAAGTTGAGCATATCTAGAAATAGAGATTCACTTCCTCATTATTTTGTCATGGTTGACCATTGGATTGGGGGATAAATCCCTTAGCAACTTTTGAAATTTATGAACTTTTGTTGGAGTAATGTATCTTTTCATTGGAGCTATGGATGGATGACTAAATGAGCCCCTTTGAGGAGATTATCTTGTTGATGACTTTGCAATTTCTATGGATTTCTCATTGCTACAGTTTATGAATGCACATGATTTCTTGAGAAAGTGGTCTCTCTAAGTCTTGTTGTGTCTGTTTACTACTGATTATCAAGTGCAAATGTACTTATCTAGTGGAAAGGGCGAATTCTCTCTATTATTCTCTTGGATATATCCTTTCTTTTGAACCCTACAAAGATTTCTAGTGGAGAATCTTCCCTTGAATTTATCTTGAAGTATGTAAAAGTACAAGGTGGATATTCTATGGCTTGTAGTGGAAAACCCTAGTCATCACCCTAGATTCACTTGTATCTTTTCAAGGGAGACATTAGTTGAAACTTGACTCCATATGCCCAGTGAAAAGACACTAGTCTCCCATCCTCCGATCACTCTTATAATAAATTCCAAACCGTTTGATGGATTTATTTTGATCTTTTCATAGATTCCAATCTCTCAAAGACACTACCACCAAGAGAAGAGAGAGGTTTCCTTACCTTGCACTTTGCTCCTCAAAGGCTCTCGCTCTAGATCCTCCCTCAATTTTGTCACAAGGTTGGCTCTTAATGGCATCTCAGCTTCTCCAGTCGATTACTCTCTCCCTAGAGAGTTCCTTCCACAGTTTGAATTCTCCCTTAATGTGTCAAGCCATCTCTTTCCACCTAGACAAGTACTGATCCAAGCCATCAAAGACGACATCTACAGATTGTACACTCAGTTTACCTGTACCGCACCTTTAGGTTTCAACGAGCCTGAGCTCAAAGATGTCCTTCTACCTAGAGCACTTTTTATAGTTGCGAGATGGCATCATCATTCACCCCACTTATACATGCAGGCATTGGATTCACTCACTAAGGATTCCATTGGGATAGCTTCGAGTTGGCTCCTATCAATTCCAAATATAGACAAATTACCATATACCACAATTTGATAGGATTTGCTAGGTGTGCCACCTTCAAGATCTGAAGATGGAGATGCATCTTATTTTTCAATGTCTTACATCCCATGAGATCAAAGGATCTTTTATAGGGAATAAGGGGCTCCCTCTCTACTTTCTTTTGGTATCAGGACTAGAGATGCTTAGCCCTCATCATCAGGGAAATCCTCCGCCACAAATCTCAACACTTGCACGACATGCCCCACCTTGCGATGACTAGACTGATCAAAGCAACAAACGACAAGTAGAGTTCTAAAGTGAACCAAACAACAAAATGGTGAGACCCCTCATTTCTACTCAGCCTCCCTCTTTGAGAGGCTTATCGATACTATCAAGACTAGGTTGACAATACCAGTATATACATCATGCCACACATTCTCAGAGTGCTAGAGAGATCATCTCCAAATGGACTAAGATTAGAGTACGTCCTGTGAAAATTCCTACACTGGAATCCTGTTGCAGCAACTGGTATTATTTCTCCTAATTGTTAATTAATTTAACAATTTATTTACTACAACAAATATTGAAACAAGCACACTACAACCTTCACAAATAAAATTTTGTGGAAAAATAAAACATTAGAATATGAGAAATGCTAGTGCACACATAAAATATAACACAATTATTTTTGGACAAAAGTCCCCAGAAAAACCCAATGTGGGAAAACCTGTGCAGCAATGAGGGTTTGATTATTATGCAGCAGTGAAATTCTAAGTACAATCTGGATGCATTAAACTGGCAATTCACAACAAGAAAATCTAGGAAAAATTATTAAAGGGAATTTCCCTTCCTCCACAGGCAATCCCCGACACAACTTGCCTTCAGAAAACTCGGCCCTCTAACCCTCTGTGTCAGCCTCTGTGCAGTCTGCTTGACATCAAGACCCTGTCTAGTCTCTAATCAAGTCGTTTTGCCTTCTGCTGCTAAGAAATTCATCTCTCCGACCTTCGGGAACCTCTGCTCGACCTCTAGATCTCAGAACAACTTTCTCTCCAGCAAATCGAACTTCCCTCTCTAAAGCTACTATTCAGAGCTCTACGTTGCCTCACTGGGATAACTCGACCCTCTTGTTGTTACCTCTCTAGATCTGGAAAACTTCCTCTGAATCACTATCCCTGCCCCTCACTTGTTGCTTCGATCTCTGGCTCCCTTGGGCAACTGACTCTTGCTACTTAGGAAATCGATTTTCCAAGAAATCGAACTGCTCAAGTGTCTCAATGTCTTCTCCATCACCACGTCGATCTCCTCCTATAATCCACTGTTGGAGCACCAACGGATAAGATTAAAATATAAGCGATGGCTAGAATCATCTCTAGGCCGATTCGTGTGATTTTCTAGACTATTCTCACCTTATCTCAATTAATATTGATTAATTAACCATATTCCCTAAGTTTATACTTACGAAATATTAAAAAAACGGTTAATAATCTAATTGAGACACTTATAGGTGGAATTTCCAGAAACGATTTCTAGGTTCTGGAGATCTCATGTATTCTAGCCTCTTCACAACGTTTTGTGGCTAGAACACATCCGATGCTACAAAAACTAACACTCCCTCTTAGCGAGGAATGTGTTCTAGTGTTGCACATTCTGCCACAACACACTCTCTCTGCATCATCTCCTATCACACTTTGAATGTTTGGCTGCTGCTGCCCACCAAATAATGCACAATTTTGATATATGTTGCATATGTGTTGTTGCTGACCCTGTTGTATTGTTGCCAACACTGCATCTGCACTACAACTTTGTTGTTGCTGCTACTACAACATCTGCAACTAAAAAACATCCAAAATAATGAATCAAATGTGTTCCAGTATGATGCATCTGTCTCCCGAGTCTTTGACTGCTGCTAGCTTCTGCACTGTCTTTGAAGGATCTGCGCTACTGCTGACTCTGCACTGCACTCCCCAACAACTGATGGCTACTAGTCTCCGCAACTGTCACTCTAGCATGTGACTGCATCTACTGCCACTGATCCATCCTACTACATAATATTGTGGGCCCCCATAGCAAGGTACTGATCCAAGAGGTGGACTCTTCAAGGACCCTGCCCATTTGTAGATCTCTGGGGCTACAACACCAAGTCACCCCACCTCACTCCTGAGGTATATCGGTGAACATAGCGAAGTCTTCCTCCATCCTGGATGAAAGCCTATCGATCTCTGTTGAATCTGCTTGTTGGTCTTGCTTCTCCTCCTTCCCCTTCTTCCTGAGAGGACAATGGGTATTGTAATGACCAAGCTCACCACACTTGAAGGACTTGACATTTGACACCCCTAACTGGGACCCTTAGATGCGAGGGCCACATTCTCCTCCTCCTTCACCATCTTCGATCCACTGCTACTATTGCCACTGATGGAGCTCTTTAGAAGAGTTCGACTCAATTCTTCTTGCTGCAAGTCAGCCCACATCTTGTCCCACTCCAGTAGCTTGTGTCTGCCCAATATGCTTTGGACAAAGACCTATCAGTCTTCTGAGACACTGTTGAGTGCCAATCTCACTACCTCCGTGGGTTGAGGCACTGCCCCAACAGCAGGCAGCTGGTCTCGGACCTCCTCAATTCTGGTAAGGAAGGGATCTATGCCTTCTCCTTTCTGCATTCAGATGCATCTCAGTTTCTCCTCTAGGAACATATTCCGCTGTCGAAAGTTTCCTGGTAATTCATGGAGAGAGTATCCCACATCCCTTTGGCTGATCCCTTAGCTGCTATATGTGAGACAATATGATCCTGGAATCCATCCAGGAGCAACCGCTTCGCCCGCGCCATCTCCGTTCTATATTCCTTCAATTGATTTGCATCCTGAGGAACTGCCATTACATTATCAGTGTAGGCTTTCAAGCCAAATTCATCTAGAAAGAAGGACATCCTATGTAATATTCCTAATTAGCATTGCTAATTGGAATATTTCATTTTTGTTTTATTTTGCCGCTTTAGCTAAAAATAATAAATAAAGTGAGAAATAAGAGGGGTCATCTCACTTTATAAAATAAAGTGCTTTCCTAGTTGATTGATGTTGTAACTTAAAGGGGTGGCCTTGGGGGTCCACACGTATATGAGGGGAGGCCTCACGCTGACCCTAAGGTAACTGCGCAGGCCAAGGAGGGTGAAGGACGCAGTTAAGGTTTTGGAGGGAGTTTAGCACTATAAAAGGTGGGGTTTCCACTCCATTTGGCATTGTTGATATGATATTGATATTGAGAGCTAGACTTCTGTCTACTTCAGCACGCCGGTTGTTTAGTCGATCTGCAACACTGTTTAGTGCAAACTGAGTGTCTCCGATCGGAGATCTCACCCTTGGCTCCGGGGGACTTCGAGTGCCTGCTCGAGCAAGGTTTTCCTTCAGTTTCAGTGGTGATTTGCAGCAGTTTTCTGGTGAACGTTTTGCGGTGCGCATCTTTTGTTGCGGGTCTAGGAGAAGGACGCGATCTCGGCCCCAAGGAGGGACGCGATTGGTGTGAGCGGGTTTGTTGTTCAGGGATTTGGCCCGGGGGAATTTCGGGCGTTTTCCGGCCACGAGAGTTTTGCTATTTCATGGGAGGATTTACGGTGGATTCGACCCTCTTTTCGGCGTTCCTTGGGCTTATAGCATTTGTCCTTTGGAGAGACGAGGCGTTTTCTCTGGAGAGAGGGTTGATTTGGAGCGATTCGGGGGTGGAGCATTTGCTTCACGATTCAAGGTTTTGTGGGAGGGTTGAGATCGGCTAGCCTTCCAGTTTCAGCTTATTCCGGTGGGGGGATCAGGGGATCGGCCCCTAGTTCCAGCCACGGTGTAGCGACGGCCGGTTTCCTACGGCGATTTCTCCGGCCGGCTAGGACGCCGGTCTGTTGCGGCCATTTCTTGTGCGAGAGGGCCTCCCGCACTAGGGCAAGGATAGGTGCACTCATTCTGATTATCTTTGTACCCCTATGCATGTATTCTCAGATTAATAAAATGGCTTAGTGTTCTGGCATTTCATGTGTATTTGTTCCATATTCTGGTTCCGGCATTTTGTTCTATATATCTGTTTGTTGCATTTCTGTGTATTACTGTTTATTTCCCATTGGGGGATATTACAGTGGTATCAGAGCCGAGGTCTCGAGGTCGAGACTCGCGGAGCGTGGTGGGTTGTAATATCCCGTGTGTGGGTAGGGCCCGCAGCCACGTGTCTGGGTCTGTGTAATGAGGGGTGTTGCGCAAGGGCCCCCGCCCTCAGATGCTCCGGTGGGGTTAGGCCCACCCTTAACACCCTGGGATGCCACCTTCACTAACAGTTCGAGCTTTTGGTGTAGTGGTTGGATCTACATGGTATCAGAGCATAGTTCTGGCTCAGCCTGTGGTGCTAGCAGTCTATGACGCCCGGGGATAATCCCTACATCCATCGGAGGAGACGCAGAGAAGCTGAGAGTAGGTGGAAGTTTCCTTTCCAGGGAAGTGATTTTGATCAGGAGCCACCTGAGACAGATTCAGAGGCGGAGCAGCCTGTGAGGGGCACAGAGCAGCGGGATCCGATGGCAGACACAGATAAAAAACTGGATGCAATCCTCCATCACATGCAGGATATGTCACAGAGGCTCGCAGCCGTAGAGGTAGCACAGAGAGAACCCCCTAGGGTTTTCCAGGTCGGAGAGGGATCGGGTATGTCTCACCACATACCAGTGCACGATGCTATCCCCATTGTGACGACTCAGGCACCCACGCGATCCACTATGCCCACATTCTTGCCAGAGGACACAGGGGCAGGAGTACGGGGAGGTGCACAGAGGGATGCTCCAGCACCCACGCGACCTACCATGCCTACCTTCCTAGCAGAGGACGAGGGGCCGGCAGCGCCGCGAGAGATGGATCCGGCCCAGTGGGCAGCTGTTTTTGCAGAGTATCAGGCTTACGGACAGGCATTCATGGATTCTCTCACCTTCGAGAGCTATCTCCATGTTCAGTATGGCATTAGACCCCGTGATCATCACAAGGGGCACAGGCACCACCGCGATGACCACCGCGGGGCTAGTAGATTCCATTTGCCCATGTTTGATGGCTCATCAAACAGTTTGGCAAAGTCCTGGGTGGAGAAGCTGGACATCTATTTTCAGCTTAACCAGATGTCGCAGTCAGAGGCCATTAAGGTGGCTACATTGCATCTGGAGGGTGAGGCCCAGGACTGGTGGTTTCATGGGATGGCGACACTCGGGCATTCCACAGTGACGACATATGCCGAGTTTACCCGGAGGGTGGTAGAGCGCTTTGACAGGAGGGATCCGGAGCAGCATTTTGTTGAGCTGACCAAGCTCAAACAGACTGGGAGTGCAGAGACATACATTTCAGACTTCTTGAGGGTCTCAGTGATGGTACCTGACTTATCTGCAGCCCGGATGGTTTACATGTTTGTGGAGGGGCTGTCAGAGCCACTTCGTGGCCTAGTCCGGTCGAACAAACCGGCTACCCTTCAGGATGCCATCAGCAGGACTCGGGACTTACAGGACGTCTTACCCAGGACTCGGCCACCTTATCCCCAGAGACAGGCTTTCCAGCCTAAGGGTAAGGACGCGAGGGGCTCCGCCTCCCAAGGCGAATCCTGGACGAGGACAGTTTGAGGATGAGGCCAGGAGAGAGCTGAGGAGGAAGCGGTTGTGCTTCACTTGCCAAGAGCCATGGGCACCGGGACACAGGTGTGCGGCAGGGAAGGCACATTTCATTGAGGTCTTCTCCAAGAGCAGTGGAGAAGAGGATGAGGAGGATGACGCAGAGGCAGGAGACAGCTATGCAGCGCAGGGTACCTTACCACCTCCACCACCCGCAGCAGGTGGGGCATCATTTGCACCCACTGGGGGAGCTCTAGCTGCATTGTGGGGAGTTCCCAAGTACTTGACACTGCGCGTACGAGGGACATTGCGCGGGCAGCGGGTTTCAGTCTTAGTTGACAGTGGGGCCACCCACAACTTTATTGATGCCCAGATGGTTGAGCGGAGGGGCATACAGACAGAGGGCTTTGATGGGTTTTCCGTCTTGGTTCCAGGAGATCAGACTATGGCATGTGCTCGGTATGTTCCGGAGTTATCAGTGACGATGGGCACTTACACATTGACGGACCACTTCTTTGTGGTAGATATTCCGGACACCAACTTGATATTGGGTGTTCAGTGGCTTATTACTCTGGGGAAAGTCACGACAGATTGGAAGGCCCTAGAGATGGAGTGGGATGATCCCAAGACAGGGAGGCATGAGAAGATTCGGGGACAGCACACATACCCGCCTCAGACAGTATCAGCACACAAGATGGAGGCAACCTTCCGCAAGGGAGACATAGAGTGGGCTGTAGAGTTGCGGGCCTCAGAGGCAGGGGATACAGGTCAGACAGTGCATCCTGAGCTACAGTCTATACTTGACAGGTATGCAGTGGTCTTCGGGGATATTCCACCAGGACGGCCACCAGATCGGGGGTTTGAGCATACGATCGAGCTTGAGCAGGGGATACAGGCTGTGATCACTACACCGTATAGGCATCCCAAGGCCTATCGGGACGAGATAGAGCGAGCCATTCAGGAGTTGCTGGCCCTTGGTCACATTCGGCCCAGCACGAGTCCTTTTGCTTCTTCTGTAGTGCTGGTGAAGAAGAAGGACGGCACATTGCGCATGTGCATTGACTACAGGGCTTTGAACAAGAAGACCCTGAAGAACAGGTACCCCATCCCCAGGATCGATGAGCTGATGGATGAGTTGAGAGGAGCACGGTTCTTCTCGAAGATTGACTTGAGATCCGGGTACCATCAGATACGCGTGAGGGAACAGGACATTCCCAAGACCGCTTTCAGGTGCCACTATGGGCACTTTGAGTTTCTGGTCATGCCATTTGGGCTGACCAATGCACCTGCTACCTTCCAGTCTTGCATGAACCACATTTTCAGGGGTCATCTGAGAAAGTTTGTGCTGGTTTTCTTTGATGACATACTTATATACAGCAGGACTTGGGAGGAGCACCTCCAGCATATTGAGACGGTCTTGCACATCTTGGAGGAGCAGCAGTTCTATGCCAAGCTCTCCAAGTGTGAGTTCGGGTTGACAGAGATGCTGTATCTGGGACACATTATAGGAGTGGACGGGGTGAGAGTCCACGAGGAGAAGATCAGGGCCATCAGGGATTGGCCAGAGCCGCGGAATGTGACGGAGCTTCGGGGATTTATTGGCATTTGCACATACTACAGGAAGTTCGTCAAGGGTTTCTCTCAGCTTGCTGCACCCCTCACAGATTTGACGAGGAAGGGGGCATTCAGTTGGTCGGACACAGCACAGCGAGCTTTTGACAAGCTCAAGGAGGTGATGAGCAGTTGTCCTGTGTTGGCGTTGCCAGATTTTACACAGCCCTTTGTCCTAGAGTGTGATGCATCAGGAGAGGGGATTGGTGCGGTTTTGATGCAGGGCGGTCACCCGATTGCTTTTGAGAGCCGGAAGCTCCTTCCACACGAGAGGTTGTATCCCATATACGACAAGGAGATGTTGGCCATCATGCATGCATTGGCCAAATACCGGCAGTACCTAGTGGGTAGCAGATTCAGGGTGAGGACAGATCATAACAGCCTGAGGTACTTTCTGGAGCAGAAGCAGTTGCAGGAGAGACAGCAGAAGTGGATCAGCAAGATCCAGGCCTACGACTTTGACATAGAGTATGTCAAAGGGAAGAATAACGTGGTAGCTGATGCCCTTTCTCGTAGACCGGCCACGTTATCACTCATGAGCTTGGATGCTGATTGGAGGGCACGACTGTTGGTCGAGTACTCCAAGGATCGGTTTGCATGCGAGGTTTTGGATGGGCAGGTAGTAGATGACAGGTACAGGGTGGTCGATGGGATCATCTATTACAGGGACAGGATCTTCTTGACTGAGGGGTCTCAGCTCAAGAAGAAGATACTCCAGGCTTCACATGATTCACCATTGGCGGGCCATCAGGGGTTCACCAAGACATACAGGGCTATTCGGGAGAGGTTCTCATGGAAGGGCCTCAAGGAGGACGTACTCCAGCATGTCAAGGAGTGCGATGTTTGCCAGCGAAACAAGGGAGAGATGAGCCATCCTGTAGGGTTGTTGCAGCCTCTTCCCATTCCGGAGGGGAAATGGGAGAGCATATCGATGGACTTCATCACAGGGTTGCCCACCGTGCACGGCAAGGATTGCATATTCGTAGTCGTTGACCGGCTGACGAAGTATGCTCATTTTTTCGCCATATCCGCACATCACACAGCAGCACAGGTGGCTGAGCTGTTCTTCAGGGAGGTTTTCAGGTTACATGGTCTACCCAGGACCATTGTCAGCGACAGGGACAGCCGCTTTATGGGCGGATTCTGGCAGGAACTCTTCCAACTAGTGGGGACCGAGTTGACACCGAGCACCAGTTATCATCTCCAGATGGACGGGCATACAGAGATAGTTAACAAGTGGCTGGAAGGCTACTTGCGTAACTACGTCAGTGGACAGCAGAGGGCATGGCTGAAGTGGCTGCATTTGGGCGAGTACTGCTACAACACAACACACCATATGTCTATTGGTATGACACCTTTCTATACTTTATATGGATATCATTCCTTATCTTTTGTGGACATGATGTTTGGTGTTAGCAGGGCTCCGAGAGCCAAGTTATGGATCCAAGAGAGCCAAGATATCCTCCGAGCTCTCAAGGACAACATAGCCACAGCACAGAATCAGCAGAAGTTGTATGTTGATAAGGGTCGGGTGGAGAGGCACTTCGAGGTAGGGGACTTGGTCTACCTACGACTACAGCCATACCGACAGTCTTCGCTCAAGCAGAAGGGGGCGGAGAAGCTTAAGCCCCGTTTTTATGGGCCATACAGGGTGATACGCAGGATCGGGCAGGTTGCGTATGAGTTGGAGCTGCCCCAAGGCAGCAAGATTCATAACATCTTTCATGTATCATGCCTGAAAAAGGCACTGGGCCAGCAGGTGACAGTCATAGAGGGGCTACCACCTACGGATGATGAGGGGCATCTGGTGTTGCAGCCGGAGGCTATTATTGACACTAGGGAGAGGCAGCTGCGGAGCAGGAAGATCAGGGAGTTCTTGGTGAGATGGAAGAACTTGCCGGATGAGGATGCCACTTGGGAGGATGAGAGGATCTTGCAACATCCATCACTTCAGTTGCTTGAGGACAAGCAACGTTCTGCCGGGGGAGACTGTAATATTCCTAATTAGCATTGCTAATTGGAATATTTCATTTTTGTTTTATTTTGCCGCTTTAGCTAAAAATAATAAATAAAGTGAGAAATAAGAGGGGTCATCTCACTTTATAAAATAAAGTGCTTTCCTAGTTGATTGACGTTGTAACTTAAAGGGGTGGCCTTGGGGTCCACACGTGTATGAGGGGAGGCCTCACGCTGACCCTAAGGTAACTGCGCAGGCCCAGGAGGGTGAAGGACGCAGTTAAGGTTTTGGAGGGAGTTTAGCACTATAAAAGGTGGGGTTTCCACTCCATTTGGCATTCTTGATATGATATTGATATTGAGAGCTGAACCTTACTGTCTGCTTGACACGCTTAGGTTGTTTAGTCGATGCTGCAGCAACGGCTGGTGCCAAGCACGAGTGTCTCGGTGGAGATCTCACCCTTGTCTCCCAGGGGACTTCGAGTGCTCGAGCAAGGTTTTTTCCCCTTCGATTTCGGTGGTGATTTGGCAGTTTTCACAGTGGACGTTTTTGCGGAAGGTATACTTCTTGCAGGCTGGCCGATGCAAGGAAGAGGGCCTTCGGTCTCTCGGCTAGGGAGGGACGATTAGTGTGAGCGAGTTTGTTTGAGAGTTTGGCCGAAGATTTCGGCGTTTTCCGGCCACGAGAGTTTTGCTATTTCATCGGGAGGTTTACGAGTGGATTCGACCCTCTTTGCCGGCGTTTCCTTGGGCTTACTGTGGCCCCATCCTTTCGGGAGAAACGATTTTCTGCGGAAAGGGTTTATTTGGAGCAGATTCGGGGGTGGAGCATTTGCTTCACGATTTCTGGGTTTTGTCCGGAGGGTTGAGATCAGCTAGCCTTCCAGTTTTCAGCTTATTCCAGTGAGGGGATCAGCCCCTAGTTCCAGCACAGTGTAGCAGCAGTTTCCTACGGCAGTTTCTCCAGCCAGCTAGGACGCAGTCTCTATTGCAGCCATTTCTTATTCTGAGAGGGCCTCCACTTGCCTAGGGCAAGGATAGGTGCACTCATTCTGATTATCTTTGTACCCCTATGCATGTATTCTCAGATTAATAAAATGGCTTAGTGTTCTGGCATTTCATGTGTATTTGTTCCATATTCTGGTTCCGGCATTTTGTTCTATATATTTGTTTGTTGCATTTCTGTGTATTACTGTTTATTTCCTATTGGGGGATATTACATCCTAGCCTTCCAAATGACATAGTTGGAAGCTCCATCCAACCTATCCTGATCATGAAGCCCTACAGTGGCCATCTCAAAGATCTTTCGAAAACTCCCTATTTCCTTTTGCTTGGCTACTGCTCTGCTACTCGCACTCCCTTTTGGAGTGAGAAGATCTGCTCACAACTACTTCCAATCTACAAGGAAAAACGAACTTTTGAGACTAGAAGTTCCCTGAGGAAAATTTTGCGTCAACTGTATGTGCTTCTCTCTCTTCCACCTGGCGTTGGCTCTGCTGCAGCGAACTGCTGCAAAAACCCTTTGTGTCTAGCTAGAGATATGCCCAACGAAAAATATGAGTTGCTCCCTCTGCCTCCAAAGTCACTCAATCTGGAAAATCGAATTTTTCTACTCCAAAAAATTGAGTTTCCCCAAGTAACTCAGCCTCCTGGCAAAAGACTGCGCTGCCCCTAGGAATTTCGGCCTACTCCCCTTACTAAGCAGCGAAATTTCTTCTTTTCGCTTTTGAGCTTTTCGAGCAAACAACTGTGCTCTGATACCAAGTGAAAATTCCTACACTAGAATCCTATTGCAACAACTAGTATTATTTCTCCTAATTGTTAATTAATTTAAAAATTTATTTTCTAAAACAAATATCGTAACAAACACACTACAACCTTCACAAATAAAATTCTGCGGAAAAATAAAACGATAGAATCTGAGAAATGCTAGCACACACATAAAATATAACAAAAATATTTTTGGACCAAAGTCCCCGGAAAAACCCAATGTGGGAAAACTAGTGCAGCAGTGAGGGTTTTTATTATTATGCAGCAGTGAAATTCTAAGTACAATCTAGATGCCTTAAATTGGCAATCTACAGCGAGAGAATCTGGGCAAAATTATTGAAGGGAATTTCCCTTCCTCCACAAGAAATCCCTGACACAACTTTTCTTCAGAAAACTTAACCCTTTGACCCTCTAAGTCAGCATTTGTGCTGCACTGCGCAGTCTGCTTGACGTCAAGCCTCTGACTGGTCTCGAATCAAGTCGTTCTGCCTTCTGTTGCTGAGAAATTCTCCTCTCCATCCTGTAGAAGATCTATCCACTGGATTCAATCTGATCCTGTAATGTACGAAAACAAAATACCGAATCCTTCTATAATTTGTGGAAACAAAACACGATCGCGCAATCACATAACAAGTGAGAGAAAGAAACAATCAACCGCACAATACAACATGTATCTAGGGAAAGCAACTGCTCAAAACCTCGTTATTTGTATATTGCACAAAGTCAAGATCAAGAAACAATACAATGTTATTCCTCACACTGAGAAACCTCTACACTCTACTTACTGTCACACTCTGATCTTACTAAAATCTCGCTTGCGATCTAAGCAAGTTTGGTCCAATATTTAACCCTTTTCTTGCCTAGGCTTGGCCTGCCTTCCTTATGCATTCCTGGGCTAATTGAGCCCCTATTAATTAGGAAAATCCCAATTAATGATTGCGCAATTTATCTAAGGCTTCCCGATGACCTAATGCATGACCTATACAATTTTCTAATTATACAACTAAGAGTTATCTTCCCTTTAACCTCAGTCTCAATTGGGCCTTCCTTAGAAATGACATGTTACAACTATTTATAGTGAATTATCTGTTAATTGATTGATCACTACTTGTGAATTAAATTAGATTTAAGTCACTAGACCTATCACTATCTCATCTCTCAGTTAAAACTAGTTAAACTGATTTTAGCTCAAATAATTGAGTTAACTAATTACAACTCACAAATAATTGTAACTGGACCCCTTAAAATCATGGGAGAACTATACATGCCTCCTCTCAGACTCTCAACTCGAATTTCCTAAGCTAACTCAACCTTTTTGAGTTAATTAACTAATACACGTTGTCATGAGATGAAATTACAATTTCTTTTCCAATTTAATTAAGGGAAAATAAATCAAAAGCCCCCTATGGTGACATTTCTGGGTGCCATTTCTGGATGCCATTTTCAATGTTTCTTGTTGCCAATTTCAACACTCCCTCTCAACAAGAAAGGAATTCAATCTATCCCGATCCAGTACCTTTGGAATGTTCTACATACAACACTTCTCTAGTGTTGTTTGCTCTTGCAACTTCTGAAACTGAAAAGCCTCCAAAAACTAAATTAGTATGATGTGTATGTCATTAAAGTCACTGACTACTACTAGTTACTGCACTGTCTACTAAAAAATTTGCGCTACTGCTGACTCGGCATCTGTGCTTTCTGCACTACTACCAAATCTAATATGCGCTCCAGTATCTGACATCTGTCACTCTGATTTATGTCTTTCTGACATCTGACTGCATCAATCGCAACTGATCCTTCATGCTACTATGTACTATGGGCCCCCCTTAGCCAGCTTTGATCCTACCCAAATTTCTTCTCTTGGGATTATGACTTCACATCGCCCCACCTCTCACCTGGAGGTATGGCTACATGTGCTTCCTCTACCATCTGGCTCAAAATTTCCCCCTCCTGTAGGTCTCTGCTTGAGTGGACACCTTCACTCGGTCTCCTCTCTGCTTCTCTAATTGTGGCGGCTCCACAAACTTCTGAGGTTGCAATTTGAGAGGTAATTTAGGCTCCCTCTCAACCTCCAAGTCACTAACCTCTGCTTTGCTCCTCAAAGCTTTGCATGCATCTTCAACCTCGAGAGCATACAGGTTCTTGACTCATACGCCGATTTGTTTCACCCATCCCTTGGCGATGTGTCTAAGGAAAATCTTTCATTTTCTAAATATCACATCATAACCACGGTCTTCCAATACCACTATGAAGACAAGATTCTTCTTTAGTCTTGGAACATACAAAACATCTTTGAGTCTGAGGGGGGAGCCAGTCTCCCACTGAAAGGTAATTGTACCTATGTTGATCGTGCTATACCTCCCATCATATCTAAACTCTATGTTATGTTGGAGGTCCTTCTCCTCCAAGTCACTGAAGAGATATTTATTCCCCGTCATATGGAACGAGGCACCACTGTCTAGAATCTAGATACCACATGCATCCCATTACAGTGTTGGCCATGCATGCAATGAGAGTAAAATCAAGCTCGAACTATGAAACTAGTGCTTCACTTGCTGCTGCAACTGCAAGCTTCTTCTTGCTTTCCTTCTATGGACATTTCGAGGCATAGTGACCGTGCTCTTGACAGTGAAAACACTTGAACTTGGACAAGTCTCTCTTGCCCTCTTTGCCTTGGAACTTCTTTCCCTTGGCTTTCTTGCCTTTTTTGACCAATGCAAAATCTTCTTCTTTGTCTATGTCGGAGGTCTCGTCTCTGGTGCTCCGCCTTATCTTTTCTTGTACCAAGTAGGACCACAAATGCTCCCAGTCTGGTAGCTTCTCCCTTCCATTCACAGAGTCCCGATAATTATGCCAGCTCTTGAGAAGGCCTAGAAGATCTAGGCTCACCAAATCATCCTGGGCTACTGTCACACCAACTCTTCCAAGCTCATCTTGACATTGAATGAACTTCGTCAAGTATTTTGGTATTGTCTCGCCCTCCTCCATCTTGATCTTTCTGAGCTTGTCTTTCATCTCCAACTTCACGTGGTCACTGCTATTCTAAAACATATCTATCAAGGCCTTCCACATAGCATATGGAGTCTCCTTCCCATGGAGACTCGAGACAATATGATCTCAAACTCCCTCTAACAAGATCCTTCTCCCCTTTGCTACATTCTTCTTCCATGCATCAAGTTGTTGAGCATCTGCTGCTGCGGGCTGAGGAATATCACCTTCAATGAAAGCCTTCAGTCCGTTGTCCGCAAGCGTTGCCTCCATTCTGTCCTTCCATGCTATGTAATTCGAATTGCCCTCAAGGGCATATTCGAGTCTCAAGCCATTGAAAATTTTTTTGATCTGCTGCTGGTCCTGAAGAATAAATATGCAAATCCGATGTAATTGTTCAAAACAAACTCTGGTTCTTCTCTTCTATTGTGATTCCTGGCACTTTGATACCATGTAGAAAATCTATCAACGAGATTCAATCTGATCTTGTAATGTACTAAAACAAAATACTGAATCCTTCTACAATTTGCGGAAACAAAACACGATCACACAATCACATAACAAGTAAGAGAAGGAAACAATCAATTGCACAACACAAGATGTATCTGGGGAAAGCAATTGCTCAAAACCTCGATATTTGTATATTGCATCAAGTCAAGATCATGAAACAATACAATGTTATTCCTCACACTGAGAAACGTCTGCACTTTGCTGACTGTCTCACTCTAATCCTGCTCGAATCTGACTTGCGATCTAAGCAAGTTTGGTCTAATATTTAACCTTTTGCTTACCTAGGCCTGACCTACCTTCCTTATGCATTCTTGGGCTAATTGAGCCCCTATTAATTAGGAAAATCTCAATTAATGATTGCGTAATTCATATAAGGCTTCCCGATGACCTTATGCATGACCTGTTCAACTTTCTAATTATACAATTGATAGTTAGTTATCTTCCCTTTAACCTCAGTCTCAATTGGGCCTTCCTTAGAACTGACATGCAACAACTATTTATAGTGAATTATTAGTTAATTGATTGATCACTACTTGTGAATTAAATCAGATTTAATTCACTGGACCTATTACTAGATCATCTCTCAGTTAGAACTAGTTAGACTGATTTTAACTCAAATAATTGAGTTAACTAATTACAACTCACAAATAACTATAACTGGACCCCCTAAAATCATGGGAGAACTCTATGTGCCTCCTCTCAAACCCTCAACTCGAATTTCCTAAGCTAACTCAGTCTTTTTGACTTAGTTAACTAATACAAGTTGTCATGAGATGAAATTATAATTTCTCTTCCAATTTAATTAAGGGAAAATTAAATCAGAAGCCCCCTAAGTGTCATTTCTTGGTGCCATTTGTAGATGCCATTTTCAATGTTTCTTGTTGCCAATTTAGACATGTCATTCTGGAACCTCTGCCCGGCCTCTAGATCTGAGAACGAATTTCTCTCCAGCAAATCGAACTGCCCTCTCTAAAGCTACTGCGTTGCCTCATTGGGATAACTCAGCCCTCTTGCTAGTGCTTCTCCGAATTTGGAAAGTTTCCTCTAGATCACTATCCCTACTCCCCACTCACTGCTTCGATCTTTGGCTCCCTATGGCAACTGACTACTGCTACTCTGGAAATCGATCTTCCAAGAAATCAGACTGCTCAAGTGTCTCAATGTCTTCTCCATCAGCACATCGACCTCCTCTTATAATCCATTGTTGGAGCACCAACGACCAAGATTAAAACATAATCGATGGCTAGGATAATCTCTGGATCGATCCATGTGAGTTTCTAGACTATTCTCACCTTAACTCAATTAATACTGATTAACTAACCATATTCCCTAAGTTTAGACTTAGGAAATATTTAAACAACGGTAAATAATCTAATTGCGGCACTTCTATGTGGAATTTCCAGAAAATATTTCTAGGTCTTGGAGATCTCCTGTATTCTAGCCTCTCCACAACGTTTTGTGGCTAGAACACATCCGATGCTACAAAAACTAACACCTCCAGCCCATCATACTATCTCCCAGACCTAGAGGAACAACCATAGATCCATTCAGAGTTTCCTTCTTTTGACCTCAAATGCTAGGAGTATTCCTCGTTTGTACATTCTTCCTGGATCATGTTGTTGGGCCCCTCAATAGTTCCAGAGGACTCCGACTCCAACAACGAGCCAGTGCCCTTTTCGCCTCCCTTTCCCTCTACCATCAGACTGAAGAGACCTTACCATCATCGACCTAATCATTTGATCTCTCTCTATCACACACTCTCTCTTGAAAAGTTCTTGAGTTGTTCAAACTTACCTAGTATTTTGTAACACTATACCTTTTTCACGGTTTTATACATTTATACAAATGTTTTGATGTTATACCTATGCGTTAGCTCAATTGGTTTGAACTAACCAATTTCAAAGTCGGCATCATTTACAGGTCATTTGTTTAAATCCAATAGAATCCCTCTAAGTTGGGAGTACATGCACTTCAACAACATTTACCCCATTACCATTCATGAATGAGGAATCACTTGGAAGGTTTTCCCAAAAACATTTTCAGTGGAAAAAACATTATAATGCATGCTTATGTATATTATGCAAAAAACATGAAGAATGCATAACACTTAGAAATGACTTAGGTTGTCTCAACAAACCGAAGCCTAGTCATCTCATCAACATAAACCATTTCAGCTTTGTGCTGGTATAATTTGATTAAACCACTGAAATGCCAAGTATGTGTTGATTAATTTGTCAGCGATATTGACTTAGGCTCCAACTTAGTGATTTCACAAACATTGTAAAGTGAAATTAATGTCATCGCTAATTTTGGAAGAATGGGAGTCTTGTCATTGAGCTTTCCAAGAAAGGATACCATTTTATTAAAATATTTTCCCAGGGAAGCTTGCTGCTCAAAACCCCTCTATCTTCTATTGTATATTCACCATGGAATCATGAAACAATTACAATGCACTCTTCTCACAAGAGTCTCCTGCACTCTCACAACTGTCTCACACTGACCCGGACAAAATCGACCAACACTTAGCCAATTTCCTGCCTTACTTGCGCAATTCATGTGGAATGCAATCCCCATTCTTTAGGAATTTTAGCCTTCCAAAACTGCACAAGCATCATGGGCAATCCAATGGATGTCTGGCTGCATGCGGGCAACCTACTAATGATACAACTGATAGTTAACATCCCTTTAACCTTTACTGAGTCTCCACTGGAACTGACATGCATGCAACTATTAATATTAAATCATCAATTGCATGGAAGATCATTGCATGTGAATTAAATTTGATTTAATTTACTTGATCTCTCACTAGTGCAACAAATAGTTACAACTAGTTCAACTGACTTTAACTCAAAAAATTGAGTTAACTGATTTCTCATGCATTAAACTAATGCACTAACTGCAATTCGAACTCCATAACTAATAGAATCACTCTGCATGCCTCACCAACCACCCTCAACTCGAAATTCATGAGCTAACTAAGTTTATCACACTCAGTTAACTATTACAAGTGATTATGAGATGAGATTACAATTTATTATCCAATTTAATTAAGGGAAAATTAAATTAGACACACATTTCTTGTTGACTTTTCAACACTCCATCTCAACAAGAAGGGGATCATCTGCCACCCAAATCCTGCCTCTATGGTATTCGAATTTGCTCCTGGCGAGCGCCTTCCTCAGAATATTTGCATCCTGATCTTTCGTGGGAATGTACTGAAGTAACATAATGCGCCTCTGAACACAATCTCTGAGATGGTGGTACCACATGTTTATGTGCTTGGACCTATCATGGAATACTAGATTAACCGAGAGTTTAATACAACTTTGGTTATCACAATGTATCACCGTGGGATACATCTGAGAACCAAACAAACCAACCAGGATCTTTCTCGTCCATATGGCCTCACATGCAGCCTGACTTGCTACCATGTACTCTGCCGCGGCTGAACTGAGTGCCACAGATCGCTACGTCCTGTTGTACCAAGAAACTGTTGTCAATCCTATGCTGAAGATCCCTCCTGATGTGCTCTTTCTATCTAATGGATTTCCTACCTAATCTGCATCTGTGAAGCCTTGAAGCTTCACTCCCTCTGTCGGTCTATAGTATATACCATAATCCATACTCTGTAGTGCCCCTGAGATATCTTAAAACATGCTTCCCCGCCTTACAAAAGAGCTTGGTTGGCTTAACCATAGCTTGACTCAGCTGGTTAACTGCGTAGCAAATGTCTGGTCTGGTGTTCACCAAGTACATCAGTGAACCCACTAGTTACCTGTAGACAATAGCGTTCACTACTTCTCCTGAAGTAGCATCCTCTTTCATCTAATTTCCTGGAAGAGGAGTCTCCATGGGTTTAAAGCTCTCCATATTAAACTTACCCAAAATCTCTTTGGCATACTTGCCTTAAGAAACAAATAGCTCACCCTCCCGCTGCCATATTTCCAAACCAAGGAAATAGTGAAGGAGTCCCATGTCCTTCATTTCGAACTCCCTTGCAAGATCCTCTTTGCAAGAAATTATCAGCTGCTCATCACCTGTCAAAATTATATCATCAACATAAAGTACAATAATCAAAAACTTACCATCAACCACAATCTAGTACAGGTTTGCATCTGCTTCACTTTTGGTGAAGCCCAACCCGGCGAAATAGCTATCAATCTGAGTGTACCAAGCACGAGGTGCTTGCTTCAGCCCATGCAACGCTCTCTTGAGTCGGCACACATGCGACTCACTGTCAAAGATCTCAAAACTTTCTAACTGCTCTATGTACACTTCCTCCTCAATAACTGCATTGAGAAACACAGTTTTCACATCCATTTGATGTATCTTCCACTGCGCTGAGAGTGCAAGGATAGATCTAATTGATAAGTATCTCGCAACCGGTGCGAAAGTCTCCTCATAGGCAATCCCCTCAATTTGTGAGAATCCCCGGGCTACAAATCTAGCCTTGTATTTCTCCACACTCCCATCTGTCGCCTGCTTCACCTTATAGATCCATCTAGATCCAACCATTGATTTTCCAACTGATCTTGAGACAACTTCCCATGCATTGTTCTTGACGATGGAGTCATACTCCTCAACCATAGTGTCAACCCAAATTGGTTGTTGCACTGCTTCCTTAAAGGAGGATGGTTTTGTCACAATACACTTGCTCATAAGAGCCATGTATCCAGTAAACCTGTCTGGAGACTTTCTCTGTCTACGCAGTGAATTAGGTGCTCCTACATGCTCTGCCGCATCAAGTCTCAATCTATCAGCTTCTGTGGTGCGCCTTCTACCATTTTTGGTGGATGGCTCTACATGAGTGTTTTTTGCCACTCCATGATCCTCCGCATGTGGTTGCTCCACATCTTGAGGTTCATTCTTTGGAACTAAGAGTTTCTCATCTGCATGCAAATCTAGCTCCCTCTCAAGGGATAATGCATGGCTTTCTCCTCATCAAATTTTATATCTCGTCTCACAACAGCATCCTGCTGTTTGGCAAATACACCCGATAGTTGTGGTTAGTATTAGTGTACCCCATAAATATCCCAATCTCAGTTGCTGGTTTGAGCTTCTTCTTGGAATCTTTGGTCACATGCACATATATAGATGAGCCAAAAGTTTTAAAATATGAAACATCGGGTTTCTTACCAGAAAAATCCTCCTCTGGTGTACTCATGCCAAGAGTCCGATGAGGACTACGGTTTTGCACAAATATCATTATGTTGCATGCCTCCGCCCACAGATGAAATGGTAGGCCCTGATCATGCAACATCGCTCGTGCTACACCCACAATTGTTCTATTCTTTCTTTCTGTGACCCCATTCTGTTGTGGGTTATGAGGCGCAATCAACTCTCTGAATTCCTTCTTTGCTGCAAAAGTTCTTGAATTCATTGGAGATGTACTCACCACCATTGTCGCTCCTAAGAGCCTTCACATGCTTCCTCGTATCTTTCTCCACCAATGCTTTGAACTCAAGAAATTTTGAGAACGTCTGATCTTTCTTCAGCATGAAGTAGATCCTGTTAACTCTCCTTGCCGCCCGCACCTACCTACAAGTTAGCAGAAAAAGCCTTCAACCCCACAAGGTGTGGTTGGTGGCAAGGAATTCAAAGAAGGGGTTGTCACACTAATCCCGATTCTCTCCGTTTAAGCTATCTCCTAAGTTAGCTATGGGGGGTGGTCCCTAATAGAAAACTAAATTAAAGATTTTCTGATTTTTTAAGAGAATTGTTAGAGTGAAATTGGATTACTTTTAAAGATTTATGAGCATTTTATAAGCAACTTTGAAATAATAATATCAAACCATTCAACCAGTGCTTTAAATAACGTGCTCAAGAATAATGCTCAAAATATGAGAACACAATAATCCTGAAATGGAAACAGAAAATGTCAACACAAGATATTTGTAGGATAAAAATGATTACATGATACCCAAATCTCAATATTTAGACATATCTAGTCATAGTTCGAAACAACCAAAAAATTAAATGTTGAAGATGAAATTAAACTTTGCGAAATTAAAAAGTAAGCAACACACTACTTGTATGAGATTAACAACCATAAAAAGGGAAATGTGATGAAGAGTGCTCTTAAGTTAATTTTAGTTAAACTTTCTCTACAACAAATGTTTCAATTCAACTCTTCAATCCCCAGACCTCACCCTCGCCGGAATTATATGGATCTCACAGTGAGGAATCAATAGGGGAGTAGAGGGTCCCTAGTGGTCTATACAACCAACTTGTGTTGGAGGTAAGTTTTAATGAGTTTCTTGTGTGAAATGAATGTTGATTAACTTCATTTAACTGATACATGCAAATTTTCCACAAGAAAGGAGATGGTGCTTACTTGCAATAATAATAAAAACTTTGAGAGAAACAAATAAACTTATATGTGTTGTAGCATTTTAATGGCAAGTGGAATGAAATAAGTTCTTATAAAAAGGGTGTGTCAGTGGTTCCTCAACATGCATGAAGCATAATCATTAAATCAAATGGAATTTTGTCAAACATGTGAATTGCTTACACATAAAAAAGATATTTTGCTCAAGTTTGTAGCATTGGGGCTAATGCATGTGAGTCTAATTTAACCAAAATTTAGTTAGATAGATGTAGAGTGCATTAGTTATTAAGTCATTAACATGCATAAAACGAAAATCAAAAAATGAATCAATCCACCCAAGAAATTCCTTCCTCTTCAACCAAGGAAGGGGGATACCATAGGAAAAATATCCCAAGCTCCCTCAAGTAAAAAAAGTTATTTTATTATTGATTACAAGTGAAGAAAACAACCTTTAAGAAGGCTGCCCAAATGGAGGTCCTTTTACGAATAAAGAGCTTGGAAAAAAGGCTTAATCTCCTCCTCAAAAATTGACAACACAACTTATGGAGAAAATCTTCAAAATATAAATTTTCAAGGCTCCAAGGCCCATGGCAAAGAGATCAAGTTTGATGCTGTCCCAAAGGTGCTTACGGCCTCCCTAAAATCAGATTTTGAAGTAATGGAAGCCTTCACATGCAAGGAGGATCAATTGTCTCTTGCCGTATTTTCCTCGAGCTCCTCGCTTTTCACGCTCAAGCTTGCGGGTTGCGAAAGAAAATCAAACGTGAGGCTGAAATAAAGAGGATTGAAAATACAAATTAATGTATAAAGGCACTAGCCCAAGGAATGGGAGCGAACCCCCATTCTTTCCTAGTTTAAATAAATCCTCTTAAAGTAGCAAATATGACTTTAAGACGCTCTACAAATGGAAATTTTTAGATTTTAAAAGTGGAAATAGATGGTCAAGTAGCTAGAGAACTAGAAACTCTCTCTTTGTCTTCCTTTGATGCAAAACTTGGGGTTGAAAGTAGCTGAGTCTTGGATCGCTTTGAATCTAAGAGAGAGTTGATTTATTTGAGACTTCTCCCATGCCCGAATGGATTTCCTGCACACAATACAAATAGATATTTCCTACACACTTAAACAAATATCAGTCTGCAAAAGGATTAAAGCATTATAATGAAATAGATAAACCAAACATTCCTCTGAAAATGACTTTGCAAGCTAATTTGTAGAATAATACTCTAAATCAATGATGCTTGCAAGATTGCTTGCACACATCAATCCAAGCAAGATGGCAAATATAAACTAATATTGATCAAGCATATAAACGAATTCAAATACAATAGCAATAGTATGGAAAGAAATCACCTCATAACGCCTAGTGAAAATGATGAGCTTAGTGAAAATTAAGCACCTTGACTAAGTGGGGCCTGCAGGCTATTTTTAGGTGTATGTTTATTTTTAGACATGATGAGCATATTCTATAAGTTACAGGATGCTATTTGTAGATGGTTGGTCATATGTGAAAAATAGATGAGATTCTATTTTTAGAATATTGGGCGAAGTCTATTTATAGATCGCTAATCTAAAAATAGATGCATGTCGATTATTATTAGCCCTTAATAATAATCCGACAATAAATATCAACTTATTCACTTGGAGCACTTTATTTCAGTGAACAGATTTGGCAAATCAGTGGGTTGAAGGAATTACGCAATTCCTAGGGTGGTTGGTGACTCATGCATGGAGGACTCAGTTAGAACTAAAGTGGCAAAGTTGTGACAGAGTTGGAAGAGTAGTTATGGGAGTTGTTATTCAGTTTAACTCAGTTAAATGAGTTAAACTCAGTTGTGCTAGTTGTATCTAGTTCTAACTGAAGATACACTAATGAGAGTTTAGTGAATTAATTATTTAATTAATTCACAACTAGAGACTCACTTGCAACTAAACAAATATAGTAGTTAACTACTTGCATGTCAGTTCCAGTGGAGACCCAGTGGAGAGATAAGTGAAAGGGTGAGATGGACTATCTGTTGTGACTATAGTGAATCTCAGGGGCACATTTGAGTATGGCTTATGGTACAGACAGACGGATGAGGTGAAGTTGCTGGCTTCGCGGATGTAGATTGGGCAGGCAGCCCAACGGACAGAAAGAGCACATCAGGAGGGGTTTTCTGTTGAAAATGGCAACAAGAAATAGTGAAGGAGGCCTCCTGAAACATATTTCCTGATCCTAGTTGGAAAGTGATCACCTAAACTAGGTGGGGACCACACATGTGATTTTTTGTCGAAAAGTCTATTTTTAGACTATGTCTATTTTTAGACATATGGAGCATATTCTATAAGTTGCGAGATGCTATTTGTGGATGGTTGGTGAAGTTGGAAAAATAGATGGATTTCTATTTTTAGACATATTGGGCGGAATCTATTTTTAGATTGCCAGTCTAAAAATAGAATAGTCAAATATTATTAGCTCTTAATAATATTTGGACTATAAACATTATCTTATTCTCTTGGAGCACTTCAGTTTGACCCTTAGAGGTGGGGCATGCAGCTGCCAGAAGGAAATACACTTTTCCTAGGGTTTAAGTGAAGCTATTGCATGAAGACTTTAGTTAGAACTCATGTGACAGAGTTTGGTGGAGTTGATTGAGGAAGTTAGTGGAGTTGTATTCAGTTTAACTAATCTAAACATAGTTGAGCTTTTTTTATCCAAGTTAACTAATAGATACAATTAGTGAGAGTGGTGTGAATTAATTATTAATTAATTCACTAATTATAAACTCATAAATCAACTAAAGAATACATCAATTAACTTTAGTGCATGGACAGTTTCAGTGGAGACCAGTGCAGAAATAGGTGAAAGAGCAGGTTAACTATCGGTTGTGACTATACTATTGCTATTTGCAACACACAGATGGGTGGAGTAACCCATGAGGATTGCACAGTTCGGGCTGGGTGGTTTATCTATATAAAGAGGCCATCCCATAGCTTGAAAAGGTAATTTAGGTTGGCTATCAAGTGGCTAAAGGTTGGAGCATGAGTTTTGCTAGATCTAGCTTGATAGTGTGTAGCAAGGGAGGTAGTGCATGAGAGCTTGCAAAGAGCTTTGTACTATGATTGTTACATGATCTCCATGACATATATAATATACAGATAGTTGGGGGTTTTCAGCTTTAAGCTTTCCCATGAAATAGTGTGTTCATATGTGTGAATTTTTATGGCTTTAATGTGTGCATGCAATTGATTTTATTTCCGCATGTGATGATCAATGGTAGAAGAGATTCTGTATTATGCATGAAGCTAAAATAGTGTGTGATCAGGAGAATCTCGGTGGATAACATATCGGTTATTCAAATTTCTACATGGTATCAGAGCTATATTGATCATTGGAGCAATTGCAAAGCATTGAAGCGGTTGAGTTTTAGGATAAACTCAAGAAACATAAAGATGGAGAACGCCGGAAATATACATGCATATTGTATATAATTTTTCTACATGGAATGAGAGCGAGATTTTTTGGGTGCGCGAGTTTGTAGGGAATATCTGAAAAATTTTGGTGAAATATTTTTAGAAATAAATAGCATATTTGGATTCCTTGCGAAAAAATACCCAAATTGAAAAAAAAAATCGGTCGAATCGGAGCTCGGATGAGGGAGATATCATCGATTTAAAATCAGCTCTTTTGTTAGAAAATTTTGCGACGGCGGGACAATTGCAATGTGCGCGAGCCAAGAATCTACATGCATTGAGGTAGAAGATGCATGCAAAGCTTTGAGGAGCAAAGCAGAGGTTAGTGACTTGGTGGTTGAGAGAGATCCTCTCAACATGCAGCGTGAGAAGCAGTCTCAGAAGGTTGTGGAGCAGCCACAACTGGAGATGCAGAAGAATCTTTATAGATTTGATGTAGATGAGATTTCTACGGAGCTTCCTACTGTTGGGAAGTGCAAGAAAGACATGCAATTGATGCTTGAGAGAGAGCAAGTTTTGCATGCAGGTGATAGTGAACCTCGGGATGTGGAGCAGCCACAAGAGGATCATGGAGTGGAAGAGACCACTCATGCAGAGAGATTTCGTGCCAGACGGGCAGAGGGAGTGCATGCAGCTATACCACCAGGTATGAGGTGGGGCGACATGCATGATTGATCCCAAGAGGAGATTTCTGGGCAGATTCATGAGATGGTGTGGATCTCATGAGTTGAACCTGGCTACGAGGTGCCCACAGCGCAGCAGTAGCAAGATCAGTTGGAGTGATGCAGGCAGATCAAAGTGACAATGTCGGATACTGGAGCGCGGATCAGAGTTGACAGCAAGTGCAAGAGTGCATGGGTGCAAAGAGTCAACAGCGCAGTGGTTCCTGATGACATGTGCAGTTGGCCAAGCAGAAGTCGAAGACTTTGATGATAGATGCTAGATGCATCAAGACTGATTGAGTTTTTTGGAGCCTATTCAGTTTCAGAGGAGTTGCAGAGTAGATGCATGGCGCTTGTGAAGGTTGCAGGGCGAATGCATGGAGTTGCATGTCGCATGCAAAGACAGTCCTTTCTTGTTGAGAGTGAGTGTTGAAAATGGCAACAAGAAACAGTGAAGGAGGCCTCCTGAAACATCTTTCCTGATCCTAGTTGGAAAGTGATCACCTAAACTAGGTGGGGACCACACATGTGATTTTTGTCGCAAAGTCTATTTTTAGACATATGGAGCATATTCTATAAGTTGCGAGATGCTATTTATGGATGGTTGGTCATGTTGGTAAAAATAGATGGACCTCTATATTTAGACATATGGGTGGTTTCTATTTTTAGACTGCCAGGCTAAAAATAGATATGTCGAATATTATTAGCTCTTAATAATATTTGGACTATAAACATTATCTTATTCTCTTGGAGCACTTCAGTTTGATGCCTGGATGTGGCACATGCAGTTGACAGAAGGAAATACACTTTTCCTAGGGTTTAAGTGAAGCTATTGCATGAAGACTTCAGTTAGAACTGCGGTGAGCCGCAGTTTGGTGGAGTTGATTGAGGAAGTTAGTGGAGTTGTATTCAATAACTAATCTAAACATAGTTGAGCTTTTTGTATCCAAGTTAACTAATAGATACAATTAGTGAGTGTGTGAATTGAATTAGATAATTAATTCTACTAATTATAAAAACTCATAAAATAAACCAGTGAATACAAAATTTCCGCTAACTTCTGCATGTACGGGGCCAAAGGAGACCAAGTAACAGGTAAAGATAAAGTTAACTATCAGTTGTGACTATACTGTTGCTATTTGCAACACACAGATAGGTGGAGTAATCAATGAGGATTGCACAGTTCAATCCAGGTGGTTTATCTATATAAAGAGACCATCCCATAGCATTGAAACATGCAATTGTGGTTGGCTATCAAGTGGCTAAAGGTTGGAGCATGAGTTTTGCTAGATCTAGCTTGATAGTGTGTAGCAAGCGAGGTAGTGCATGAGAGCTTGCAAAGAGCTTTGTACTATGATTGTTACATGATCTCCATGACATGTATAATATACAGATAGTTGGGGGTTTTCAGCTTTAAGCTTTCCCATGAAATACTCTGTTCATATGTGTGAATTTTTATGGCTTTAATGTGTGCATGCAATTGATTTTATTTCCGCATGTGATGATCAATGGTAGAAGAGATTCTGTATTATGCATGAAGCTAAAATAGTGTGTGATCAGGAGAATCTCGGTGGATAACATATCAGTTATTCAAATTTCTACATTTTCAGTATCGGATCTACGGCAATTTCTTGGTACAGCAGGAAACAAAGATCCGTGGTAGTCAGTTTAGCGGAAGCAGAATACATGGCAGCAATTCATGCTGCATGTGAGGCTATCTGGATGAGGAAGATCCTGGTCGGTTTGTTCGGTTCTCATTAAGATCCTACAGTGATACATTGTGATAATCAAAGTTGCAATAAACTCTCGATTAATCCTGTGTTTCATGATAGATCTAAGCATATCGATATTTGGTATCATCATATCAGAGATTGTGTGCAGCGAAAGATCATGTTGCTTCAGTACATTCCTACGGAAGATCAGGATGCAGATATTCTGACGAAGGCGCTCAACAGGAGCAAATTCGAATACCATAGAGGCAAGATTGGGGTGAAAGATAATCCCTATCTTGTTGAGAGGGAGTGTTGAGATTCAACAAGATGATGAGCTTAGTGAAAATTAAGCACCTTCACTAAGTGGGGCCCGCAGGTTATTTTTAGGTGTATGTCTATTTTTAGACATGGTGAGCATATTCTATAAGTTGCAGGATGCTATTTGTAGATGGTTGGTCATATGTGAAAAATAGATGAGATTCTATTTTTAGAAGATTGGGCGAAGTCTATTTATAGATCACTAATCTAAAAATAGAGGCATGTCAATTATTATTAGCCCTTAATAATAATTCGACAATAAATATCAACTTATTCTCTTGGAGCACTTTATTTCAGTGAACAGATTTGGAAAATCAGTGGGCTAAAGGAATTACGCAATTCCTAAGGTGGTTGGTGACTCATGCATGGAGGACTCAGTTAGAACTGAAGTGGCAAAGTTGTGACAGAGTTGGAAGAGTAGTTATGGGAGTTGTTATTCAATTTAACTCAGTTAAGTGAGTTAAACTCAGTTGTGCTAGTTGTATCTAGTTCTAACTGAAGATACACTAGTGAGAGTTTAGTGAATTAATTATTTAATTAATTCATAACTAAAGACTCACTTGCAATTGAACAAATATAGCAGTTAACTACTTGCATGTCAGTTCTAGTGAAGACCCAGTGGAGAGATAGGTGAAAGGGTGAGATGGACTATCTGTTGTGACTATAGTGATGCATTCAATGCATTTGACACACATTGGAGATGCCAATGAGGATTTCGCAGTCAAGGCAAGGCCAATTCGAATTCATTCAAAGGTCTTCTTCAGTAGGGATTGCGCAGTGGAGGCAAGCTGTCAGGAAGCAAGAAATTGGTGCATAGAGATGTAAATTTCTGCATGACAGTGTGTAATGATTGTTGATTGTACTAAGAGCTTGATGTACTAAGCTTTGTATGAGATTATTACAAGATCCGTTGATATACATAATATATGATAGTTGGGGTTTTTAGCTTTAAGCTTTCCCATTAAACAACTGTGTTTATGTGCGATTGATTTTCTTCATGTGTTTTGCAATTGGCGATTTAATTTCCGCAAAGAATTAAGTGGAAGGATTATGTATTTAACATAAGATTAATTTGTTAGATCAGGAGAATTCGGTAATACTATCAGTATTAGTAAATTTCTACAACAAAAAAACTCCCAGAGTAATATTCACTTGTTGGCAAGGTCCCAGGCTACCTAGGCCTGTTACAGACTCAAAACTCATCATTACTAGCATCATTTATTACATTTCCCCGTAGGGCAGGGAATTTGGGTAAAAGAGAAAGATGATGAGAAGTAGAATTAGAGCTTAAAAACTCTGTTGAACTGATGATATCCCAATCTTCTTGGCTTGTCCTGTGGCTTTGTGTCGAAGGAAAGCTTTCCCTTGACTGAAAACCACATCATAGCCTCTATCCTCCAACATTCCGACTGAAACTAATTTTTTCTTCAAGCCTGGTACATGCATTACATATTTTAATAAGAAGGGTTTACCTGACTGTCTCTGGAAGGTAACTGTACCAATCCCGCTAGCACTATACTGCCCGTCATCACCCATTTCGATATACATCTGGAGGTCCTTCTCCTCCAAGCTACTAAAAAGTTCTTTGTTTCCCGTCATGTGGAAAGATGCACCACTATCCAAGTACCACACCGATCCCATTTCGCTTGACACCATGCCTACAATGAGGGAGAAGTCAAGCTCAAATTGCTAGGCCAAAGCCTCACCAGCTACAGATCCTGAAGCCTTCTTGTTCTTCTTCTTTTGTGGACAATTAATGGCATAATGTCCATGCTCGTGACAGTGAAAACACTTCACTCTGGACATGTCGTGCTTCTTACCTTCTTTGTCGGACTCAAATTTGGAATAGGATTTGGAATAGGACTCAGAATAGGAATAGGATGTTCCATAGTCCAACAGCAGCAGGGGAAATAGGGAGGACAAGCAGAGGGACATACACCGGGGTCGAGTACAGTGACCAACACCAGTATTTCCTCAGGAGTAGGAGATCCAGGTAGTTCTCAGTAGATGGAACAAGAACAAGAGGAGGATTTGATTGAGCCTCCCACCTCCAGTGGTAGAACCAGTAGGGAAGTTTGGCAGACGCTCAGGGACACAAAGGAGTTTGTCGGAGCTCCTAGAACCGACAAGAGGTAGCGTAGATAGCCTAACAGTTACCAAGCCTTGGTAGCACAGGTTGAAGAACTGTCTAGTTTTTAGGAAGTTGTACAACACCAAGCTTGGGTGGATGCCATGGTAGAAGAATGCATTTCTATCATGACGAATTATGTTTGGGAAGTGGTACCTAAAACAAAGGATAGATAAGTTGTAGGATCAAGGTGGATCCACAAGATCAAGTACGTTGCAGATGGTAGTGTAGAGAAGTACAAGGCTAGGTTCATGGCAAAGGGGTACACACAAAAGGAAGGAATACACTATGAAGGGACCTTCGCCCCAGTAGCTAGATATAACTCTATCAAATCCGTTATATCCCTCACAGCTCAGATGGGATGGGAGATTCACCAAATGGATGTCAAGACAACATTCTTGAACGAGGTGATAGAAGAAGAGGTGTATATAGAACAACCTAAAGGCTTCAAGACTCGTGAAAAGAGAATTCATGTATGCAGGTTAAAGAAAGCCCTGTATGGGCTCAAGCAAGCACCCAGAGCGTGGTATGGTTGGATTGATAGTTACTTGCAGCAGTTGGGATTCATCAAGAGTGATGCTGATCCCAATGTCTACTATTTTATGGTGGAGAATGAGCCACTTATTCTGGTATTATATGTAGATGAATTATTTTTAACAGGGTCATCAGGGCTCATAAAGGACTACAAGAAGAATCTTGAAGAAAAATTCAACATGAAGGATATGGGGTTGATGCATTATTTTCTAGGGTTGGAAGTTTGGCAGAAGAATGGGGAGATCTTCCTTGGGTAAGGAAGATATGATACAAAGATTCTAAAGAGATTCAGAATTCAGGATTTGTTGAAAAGTGTAACTAGGTCGGTCTTCATGTTGACTATGTAATTATGTAAAGAAAATGTCAAAGATAATAAAATATAATTTTGGTATACTTGCTTCATGGGTTTCATGAGCAAGATTTTATTATGTAGATAGACTTCTTCTTTATGTCTATTAGGTTCATAGGAATTCATATAATTAGTTGTCATATATATATGAAGAATTTAGTTTACATGTCTATGTTTCAAATACCTTGCAAAGAAGCTCACAAACAACCCTCAAACAAGCTAAAAGACAAGCTCCTATACAGCAAAGACAACCCTCCAACAATGCTGGAATAAACACCTCATAAAATGTTATTTATGTTGGCATACAACTTGAAAACATGTCAGCCTCAAATCTAATGAACAGGTCGGCTTAAATATAGGGGGAAACAACTATACAAACCCCACTAAACTGCGCAGAACAAAAAGGAATTCGGACAGCTGCAGGAGATGCGAAGTACAGGAATACGGATTTCCCTCTGAAATTGTGGACAAGTCTGGTTAGGTTGTGGACTGTTTTGGAAGGAAAACTCTGAAGTTATAGTGTGGATTAGGGTTGCATCTAGGGCTGCATGCAGGACACACTACAACAACTAAGTGAGGATTTAGGGTTGTATCTAAGTGCGGATTAGGGCTGCGTCTAGGGCTGTATCTAAGTACTGATTTCTGTGTTAAAATAAGCAGTGTTCAAGTGCAGATGATGGTGCTGGAGAAGGGAGTATTCAAGTGTGGATTACATTGTTAAAGAAGGCTGCATTCAAGAGCTGATCAAGGTGCCAAAGAAGGTTTATCTGAGTCAAAGCATGAGATAAAAAGGTACAACAAAGTGCAAAGTGATTGTGCTAAAGTTATGATTGCATCCAGCTGATATAAGTAAATAGTCAATTCCCTAAGGAAGCAGAATTTGTGTAGGGACCGAGCTCTTTGGTGTAGAAAGGTACAAGTCAATGAAGGACAGTGTAGAAGAACATAATCAACCAACAACAAGGTCTTGGAAGCATAAGAAGTTCAAGGGTCTGTGTCACGGTCATGGTACTTGTCATTTGAAGATCTATAAGAAGAATTCTTTGCGGGTTTTCCTCTCCAAGAGGGAGAGGTTTTGCCCTGGCTCTAGAAGCCTAACTTTCGTGTCTTGTGCTCTTTGATAATTGACTTGATGAAAGATTAACTTAACTAAAATAAAAGAAGACATAAGTATCATAATTAAGGTCACAAGTAATTATCAAGAAGAGAATTTGTATTAACCTACAACCCTCCAAATTCTCAACATGGTTTCAGAGCTAAGGGGTTGAACATAAGGGTTGCTTGTTGACAAAGACACTCAAAGAAGCAAAGATCAAAGTTTGGGTTGGAAAGACAAACAAGTTTGCAAGGAAGACTATCTAACTACTTCAAGTGAGATCTCCTACCTCATTCAAAAGATCAACTCATTCAAGAAAATAATCTTTGCCATCAAAGATTTGCACTCAAGACATTGTTTGAAGAGAATCCCAACTTCTGAAGATAGTCTTTATAATCAAGGGTTCAAGTACATAAACATTGAAGAAAGGAAACCCTTGACTTCATTATCAATCATCATCAAGGAAGCTGCAAGAAAATCCACTCAAGTATGTATTCATGACTTTATCTGTCAAGATGCCTTATTGTAAAGAAAGCAACAAGTTGGTTGGGTCATCAAATTTTAGTGCATAGAAAAAAAGAACAGACTTGAATTTAATTGAAGACGAAGTAATGGACTATATCGAAGGATCTATTGTTCAACCCCCAAAAGAAGATGCTCCAACCCATGCCAAGTACATGAAGGGAGAAATTAGATCCCAAAGGATTCTCATAGAATCCATCAAAGACTCTCTCATTCCCTATGTATCAAAACTAAAGACTACAAAACAAAAATATGAGAAATTGGTGGAGCTATTCTCTGTGAGGACTACAGGAGAAGCAATCTCTCTGAGACAAGAACTATACAAAATGAAATTATCAAGGGAAGTAGGAATCACTCCATACTTTATGAGGATTTCTGAAATAAGAGATCAACTGTAGGAACTAGGAGAAGTGATGTCTGACACTGAGATGACTACAATGGTGTTGAATGCTCTACCAGAGGAATGGGGAAACTTCACTTCCAGTCTATATGGGAAGAAAGAAGCCACTCCATTCCATGATTTATGGTCTCTATGTAAAATAGAGGAAACAAGACTAAAGGCCAAAGCTGATACAAGACCAAGTGAAGAGAATCGTGCCTTTGCAACCTCGTATAGGAAGAAAGGAAGATTTGGAAAATTTGGCACTCAAAATAAAAGAAAGGATATGGACAACATACAATGCTTTGGATGTAATGAATTTGGGCATTATAAAAGAGATTGTCCTAAATCTGAAAGGGACAAGAGGAAAAAGGAAGAAGTCCATGTCACTAATGAAAGAGAAGAACCTGATGCTAAGAGATCCAAGAAGGAGGAAGAGAGAGATCTCTATTATGATTGAGATCATCTTTTTCTTTAAAATGATCTCTGATTGATAGTTTAATAGAAAGCAATGTATATTAAGAAGCATCTCAATAGAAGCATGAAAGGAGCTCTCGGTGAAATAGCTTCTGAAAAATCTCTCTACTAAAGTAAAGCAGTCATCAGATCAAGAGTCATCATGGTGACAGAATTCTGGGATGTGATAACATATTGATGAAGCAGGACAAAGGAATGAAGCTCTTCATTCAAGAGAAACTGCTACAGGATGATTCAGGGAAATAGGTGTGAGGTATGCAGACATATATGTTGATATTGGATGCCGTGAAGTCAAGTCATATGGTTGCAGATAATAGACCTCCATATTTAGAAGTATGATCTACGAAGAAGGATCCCTCGGTGCATTGATAGATGAAATCAACATAATATGTCCTCATGGAATATGAGGTGGTTGTATATGAGCGAGAAACTGGAAAATTTGTAAGTTCCTGGAAATGAAGAATGTGCAGAGAGAAAGAGATCATGAAATACAACCATGTCAAGAGGCAATTATCATCCGGAGGCCAAGAAGATGTGACTAGGAGATCTCCTGGGAAGATATGTAGACTCTGCCAGAAGTCTGGTAAAGAAGAAGACCCTTGGCAAAAACATATCATTAGGAGATGTGTCAATCTATATGAAGGATGTCAATGCCTACAGGAAGATGTCATGGTGAAAGATCATCACTAAGGTAACTTTTGTTCTAAAAGTTCATATGAATATGTTTATATGGATGAATTTGTGCAGGGCTATTAATCATGAGAAATGATGTATGATCCTTGGAGATGATTCGAAGGAAAGCAGCATAGCATAGCAATGGAACAGATAAAGGAAGTCTGATGAATCACTTTGTGATATCACTTTCTGATAACTGACATGACTCAAGATGGAAGTGATGGATGATATGTGCCCTATGAAGTTAAAAGTTGAAAATTCCTCAATATCGAAATCCATGACATTGAGGACAGGAATTCTTCATGAGCAGCTGGGTGTCTCACCATTGCTGCTAGAAGTCCCTAGTTAAGAGGGAGCCTGATGATAAGTTTCTTACTTGGAAGAAACTTGGTAATCCTAAGAATGAGCTTAGTTACATTCCTTGTATAGGAATGAGTACATTCCCTTGCGGAATAGGTCCTTCCAGGTTGAGAGGGAGAGATAGACACATCATTCTGGGCTTCACTTGGGAAGACAGAATGGAGGATTGAGTAATCATCTGGCATTCGACACTCTTTGAGAATGTGTTAGGGTATTCAAGGTGAGAGTAGTCGGGGACCGATATCCTTTGAGGGCTAGCTACCCAAGAGAATAATAGTCCAAGAAGGTCATACTTTGTGAACACCCGAGTGGAGTATGTACCTTGGAGAGAGAGTGACTATGGTGTCTATAAGTCATGTGTCTCGCCAGCATTGTAGCCCATTGTCTCGTTGAGAGATGGGGCTGTTAGTCAAGGCCTTGCACTAGGAAAATGTTGGTTGATATGATGTGTTATCACCCAAAAATTCTCAAAACATCATTGTATCAACTCTACTTTTGGTCATGATTTCAAGGAGGTTTAGAAGTCATTTTAAGTCATTGGTAAAGGATAGGTCATATTACAAGTTCAAATGAAGTCTTCTAGGTCCAATCCATGATCAATAAACTTTGAAAGTTTGCCTTATCTCTAGTCATGGTCTTAAATAGGTTGTAGGTCATTTCATGCTTAAAGGGTTAAGTGATAGGGTTAGAGTCTCATTTTCATTGTCAAATAAAGTTTAACAACCTTATTCCATGGTTTAAAGGTCCCATCATCCATTTAGAAGTCATTCCATTAAGGTTAGGGTCAAATTTTGCAATCATGATAGGAATCCACGTTTTCGTATCGCAGCTAGTTCAAAAAAGGTGATTTGCGCTACGAAATGGCTGAAACAACCTTTTTCAGCAAAAAACCTTGTTTTTCTGTTTTAGGTAGTCAAATTCCAAAGGGGTTCCTAAGCAACTGAAAACTCATTTTTGAAAACTGAAAGAGGTTTTTCTTCATAACATACTAAACTACAAAAACCTCTTTCAGTTTCTTCAAATTCATTATGAGGTGGGAGAAATTGATGGTTTAAATTGCGCTACGAAACTGCTAAAAGTCATTGAGAGAAAAACTCTATTTTCTGGTTTTAGCAGTCTTTTTCAAGATCGGTTTTTGGCCACATGCAAAAGTATTTTGGAATTATGAAGCAGGTTTCTCTTCATAAAATCCCTAGCTACAATAACCTATCTCAATTTTCTCACAAGTGTTACCAGTTGGGAGATACAAGGCTTTCTTTGAAGCCATATTTTCAGAAATCAGGATTTTCCAGTTTTATACAGGTTGTTCAAAGATAGTTTCTGGGCAGTAGGAGAGGTATTTCAAAAAAAAAAGATAGGTTTTTGTTCAAGATATCATGGTCTCCAAAAGCCTCTTTCAGTTTTGCAAAATACATTATGGGTGAGAAAATACAAGCTCTATCTCAAAACCTATTTTTAAGATAAAAACAGGGCAGTAAGTGACAAATTATAAATCAGTTTTGTCATAAAGAAGGACTTCACTTTTTGAAAAAATTTCAAGGATGACATATGTTGATTATTAAAGCCTGTAGACAACATGGAAAAAGTGCAAGAAGTTTTAAAAACTAAGATTTTTGAAAAAAATTGTGTAAAAAGACATGCATAGCAGTTTCGTAATGCGCTACGAAACTGCTGTAGGTGCAGTTTTGAGCATTTTGTTAAGGTTTCAAGAGGTAAAACATCTGGTTTTTGAAGTGTTGATGCTGCTAGAGGATGGAAAGAGTTCACAACTGAAGTTTCAGGTGTTAAAGCAGAATAAATTGGATGTTAAGAGATGTTTACAAAGACATAGTTACTGTGCTACGAAAACAGCTGATGTTTTCGTAGCGCAGACACATCAACTCTCTTTACACTCTTTCAAGGACTTAATTTTGCATAGGTGGAAGGATTGAAGAGTTTATGGGATGTTAACACATGTTACATATACAAGATATTCATCAAGGCTAGCAAATATGTTGGAAGACAAGCATGGAGGTAAGGGTTAAATTTCAACAAACTCTGTTTCTTGGTTTCTAGGGTAGTTAGGTCATGGAACAGCAGGGTTCATAACAAGGTTGGAGGCATCACCAAATTCGACCTCATGAGGTTGTAGCTGTCAAAAGAAGCATTAAAGGTTTAGATAAGGTTGTTGAAACATGTTTTGGCAGTTTTAGTCCTATTTGTATTAGGACTTCTAAAAGAGACAGTTAGCTGTCAGTTGTAATTAAGAGTCTGTTTTAGGAGTAGAATAGGTGTCAATAATAGAAATTCGAATTCTCTTGATGAGGGATCATAGAATCCAATATTGTAAAAGCTATATATGAAGCAAGAGGTCGAATTAGCAAAGGGTTGGAGACTTTTTGGCAAAAGTTGCTGCTTTATGTAATTGATTGTGATCAGCGATACAGAAAGGTTTTTTTCTTGACAGACCTGAGATTATCATGGGGTTTTAATGCTTTATTGATCTACCTATTATGTTTAACTATTTGCAGTAGATCTCATTGCTATTACTCAGAATTCATAACCCTATGCTCTGACTTCCTTTAGTAATGAGGTGACTGTGTTTTTCTGTGTTCTATGAGTGAATTGCCTTTGAACCACTAACAGTAGATTTTATTACTATTACTCAGAATTCATAACTCTATGCTCTGACTTCCTTTAGTAATGAAATGATTGTGTTGACCTTATGTTCTTGAGTGAATTGTCTTTGTTTAAAACCCCATTTGCCTCACCTTCCATGTCCAAAAACCTTGCCACTAAATCTACTGACTTATTGACTCCATAGCCCAATGGTAGCAAGCCTTCATCTTTCAACCTACAAACACACAAAACCAAGATAGAGTTAGCCATCTATATTATCATTAATCAATATCATAAACCTTTGAGAGAGCCCTCTTAGGTTGAGGAGGCTAAGCCTCAACTAAAAGGTTGGTTTGAAATAGTGACATTAAGGTAGTTTGATCAGCAGCCTATCAGGGTCCTATTTTGGTGATAACATGATGCTATACAGATGTGATTACCAATTTGATTCTTCTTATGAGATTCCTTAGTTTCAAAGTGACCATGTACCAGTATGAATACCTCCCTAGTTAAGAGGGAGTGTTGAAAAGTGTAACTAGGTCGGTCTTCATGTTGACTATGTAATTATGTAAAGAAAATATCAAAGATAATAAAATATAATTTTGGTGTACTTGCTTCATGGGTTTCATGAGCAAGATTTTATTATGTAGATAGACTTCTTTTTGATGTCTATTAGGTTCATAGGAATTCATATAATTAGGTGTCATATATATATGAAGGATTTAGTTTACATGTCTATGCTTCAAAAACCTTGCAAAGAAGCTCACAAAAAGCCCTCAAACAAGCTGGAAGACAAGCTCCTATACAACGAAGACAACCCTCCAACAATGTTGAATAAACACCTCATAAAATGTTATTTATGTCGGAATACAACTTGAAAACATGTCGGCCTCAAATCTAATGAACAGGTCGGCTTAAATATAGGAGGAAACAACTATATAAACCCCACTAAAACTGCGCAGAACATAAAGGAATTTTGACAACTGCAGGAGATGCGAAGTACAGGAATGCGGATTTCCCTCTGAAATTGCAGACAAGTCTGGTTAGGTTGCGGATTGTTTTGGAAGGAAAACTCTAAAGTTATAGTGTGGATTATGGCTGCGTCTAGGGTTGCGTCTAGGGCTGCGTGCAGGACACACTACAACAACTAAGTGTGGATTTAGGGTTGTATCTAAGTGTTTATTTTTGTGTTAAAATAAGCAGCATTCAAGTGTAGATGATGGTGCTGGAGAAGGGAGTATTCAAGTGTGGATTACATTGTTAAAGAACACTGCATTCGAGAGCTTATCAAGGTGCCAAAGAAGGTTTAGCTGAGTCAAAGCATGAGATGAAAAGTTACAACAAAGTGCATAGTGATTGTGCTAAAGTTATGATTGCATCTAGCTGATATAAGTAAACAATCAATGCCCTAAGGAAGCAGAATTTGTGTAGAGATCGAGCACTCTGGTGTAGAAAGGTACAAGTCAGTGAAGGATAGTGTAGAAGAACATAATCAACCAGCAACAAGGTCTTCGAAGCATAAGAAGGTCAAGGGTCTGTGTCACGGTCATGGTACTTGTCATTTGAAGATCTATAAGAAGAATTTTTTGCAAGTTTTCCTCTCCAAGAGGGAGAGATTTTGCCCTAGCTCTAGGAGCCTAACTTTCGTGTCTTATGCTCTTTGATAATTGACTTCATGAAAGATTAACTTAACTAAAAGAACAGAAGACATAAGTATCATAATTAAGGTCATAAGTAATTATCAAGAAGAGAATTTGTATTAACCTACAGCCCTCCAAACTCTCAACAGGATCGTCGACCCATGGCAATGCCTATGATCACCAACTGGAAGAAAATAAATGCATCAGGAGACAAGGAAGTGGACCCCACCTTGTACAAACAGCGCATTGGGTCACTCATGTATCTCGTCAACACTAGGCCATACATTTGTTTCGCTGTCAACACCCTTAGTCAGTTCAAGGTGGAACCGAAAAGGGTACATCGGGCAACAACTAGGCACATTCTCATATATGTGCGTGGAACAGTCGAATATGGGTTGAAATACACCCGAGGAGATGATGCCAGATTGAGTGGATTCACAGATGTAGATTGGGCGGGTAGTTCAATAGACCAGAAAAGTACCTCTGGGTACTGCTTCAGCGTTGGATCAGGAATGATATCTTGGTGCAGCAGGAAGCAGAAGTCGGTCGCTCTAAGCTCAGCGAGAGCAGAATATATGGCAGCCAGCACAACAACGTGCGAAGCTATATGGCATAGAAAGTTGCTTATGAGTTTGTTTAGGAAGAGAATGGAAGGTACAAGTGTTTACTGTGATCATCAGAGTTGTATCAAACTCTCTGAGAATCCAGTATTCTATGATCGGTCGAGACTCGAAACACATTGATATTAGATGTCACTTTATCAGAGACTGTGTTTAGCGTCGGGCAGTACAACTGTAGTATGTCCCCATGGGTGATCAGGTAGCAAACGTACTCACGAAGGCTCTAGGAAGAGCTAATTTCATCCAGTTCAGGGAGCAGATGGGTATGGTAGAGAAACAATTTCAGTAGCAGAAACAGATTGTTTCTCAGTTGCGGTAGCAGCAAATGAGCGGGAGTTACAGTGCATATACTAATGGTCATGAAATTATTTGATTGGCCCCTGGTTGATGTGTAATTGAATTGTTGTCACGAGACCAAGTCATAAAACTTCTTGAACAATCCTTCTTCCTTGAGTCAACGCTAGTCAAACTGCTTTCTTCACTTAGATCTCGACTTCCCTTATGATTTCAGCCTATTGACTCAGACCTGCAACTCTCAGCCTCTTCAGAAACCCTAGTTGCAGCACGTGTGAGAGATTAATCACTAATTTTATCCCTTGTTTCCCTTCACTTAGATGGAGTCTCCTTATTCTGCAATTCATCTTGTAAATTAACTTGTTTTCTTCCTCAATTTGGCCTCCCAAGACGACTGTGAAAACCTCAGCTTTTTCTGTAGCAGATGATACTACTACTCCTCGCACGTGTGAGAGATATTAGCCCTAAAACAAACCCAAAACAATTTTTCTCCTTGACCTTCCTTCTTTGTTTGGAGAGAGGCTCTTCTTATGTGATTCTCACACTTCCTCTTCAAATTCAGATGCTTGAATGAGTGTACTTCAAGTGAGGTAGAGTCCCCCTTTATATAGTAGTTTTCCCATGAAATAAGTCAACTTTTGCAAGTGTGTAGGCTGACATCCTCTTCTCGAATGATCTTCATCTCCTTTTGAAGGCCGACTTGAGGGAGTACTTGTGACAAGGTCTTGGAGGGTTTATGACTCAAATAAATTCTCTTTTTACAACATGTAACATGCCCAAATGGGTCTTCAATACATGACATTGACTCAATTGACTTTATGACTTAATGACCAAACCTAACAGCTCACAACGGGAGCTTGACCTACAAAAAAAAATTCCTTGAGCATGAAACCCATGCCTTAACATAGAAAAATAATTTATTTTTTTCTTTTTTTCATTAACTACATAAAATTATAATTACACATGTCATTATGAATACCGAACCTAGTTACAAATTTCAACAAATCTAAGGACCATGCATGAGCCAAATTGGAGTGTTTTTTCTCCTTTTGTGGGATTACTCATGGCTTTATTGGAGATTTGAGCATTGCAGACTTGCAGATCCACTTGGAGGAGACTTGGCTATCTTGATTGGAATTCATTAAAGAGTTTGTTGGATATCTATATGGTTTGGAGGACTTTGGGGTAGCCTTTGGAGGTTGGGCGATGCATCTTTCTTGCCATTATTTGTGGAGACAGCTTTCTCTTGGGGTTGATTTCATTGTGCAAGTGACACGGACAACCCGTTTTCATGAATTTTGGATTAATCAATTAGAGAAGAGAGTGTCTTGCCAGTTCATAGGTTAGATTAGGGGATTCTACTTGAAATGTTAATATTTGAATGTAAAGGAAGTTGAGCATCTCTATAAATAGAGATGCACTTCCTCATTATTTTGTCATGGTTGACCATTGGATTGGGGGAGAAATCCCTTAGCAACTTCTAAAATTTTTGAACTTTTGTTGGAGTATTGTATCTTTTCATTGGAGCTATGGATGGATGACTAAATGAGCCCCTTTGAGGAGATTATCTTGCTGATGACTTTGCAATTTCTATAAATTTATCATGGCTACAGTTTATGAATGCACATGATTTCTTGAGTAAGTGGTCTCTCTAAGTCTTGTTGTGCCTATTTACTAATGATTATTAAGTGCAAATGTACTTATCTAGTGGAAAGGGTGATTTCTCTCTATTATTCTCTTGGATATAACCTTTCTTTTGAACCCTATAAATATTTCTAGTGGAGAATCTTCCCTTGAATTTATCTCGAAGTATGTAAAAGTACAAGGTGGATATTCTAGGGCTTGTAGTGGAAAACCCTCGTCATCACCCTAGATTCACTTGTATCTTTTCAAGGGAGACATTAGTTGAAACTTGACCCCATATGCCCAGTGAAAAGACACTAGTCTCCCATCCTCCAATCACTCTTATAATAAATTTCAAACTGTTTGATGGATTTATTCTGATCTTTTCATAGAGTCCAATCTCTCAAAGACACTACCACCAAGAGAAGAGAGAGGTTTCCTTATATTGCACTTTGCTCCTCGAAGGCTCTCGCTCCAGATCCTCCCTCAGGTTGGTCACAAGGTTGGCTCTTAATGGCATCTCGGCTTCTCTAGTCGATTATTCTCTCCCCATAGAGTTCCTTCCACCATTTAAATTCTCCCTTAATGTGTTGAGCCATCTCTTTCCAACTAGACAAGTACTGATCCAAGCCATCAAAAAGGACATCTACAGATTGTACACTCAATTTACCTGTACTGCAACTTCAGGCTTCAACGAGCATGAGCTCGAAGATGTCCTTCTACCTAGAGCACTTTTTGGAGCTACAAGATGGCATCATCGTTCAACCCACTTATACATGCAGGCATTGGATGCACTCACTAAAGATCCCTTTGGGATAGCTTCGAGTTGTCTCCTATCAATTCCAAATATAGACAAATTACCATATACCACAATTTGATAGGATTTGCTAGGTGTTCCACCTTCAAGATCTGAAGATGGAGATGCATCTTATTTTTCAATGTCTTATATCCTATGAGATCAAAGGATGATAACATTTCCTTTATAGGTAATCAGGGGCTCCCTCTCTACTTTCTTTTGGTATCAGGACTAGAGATGCTTAGCCCTCATCATCAGGGAGATCCTCTGCCACAACTCTCAACACTTGCACGACATGCCCCACCTTGGGATGACTAGATTGACCAAAGCAACAAACGACAAGTAGAGTTCCAAAGTGAACCAAATGACAAAATGGTGAGACCCCTGATTTCTCCTCAGCCTCACCCTCCGAGAGGCTTATCGATACTATCAAGACTAGGTTGACAGTACCAGTATATACATCATGCCATACGTTCTCAGAGTGCTAGAGAGAACATCTTCAAATGGACTAAGAGTAGAGTACCTACTGTGAAAATTCCTACATTGGAATCCTATTGCAGCAACTGGTATTATTTCTCCTAATTGTTAATTAATTTAACAATTTATTTACTACAACAAATATCGAAACAAACACACTACAACCTTCACAAATAAAATTTTGCGAAAAAATAAAACGTTGGAAGATGAGAAATGCTAGCGCACACATAAAATATAACACAATTATTTTTGGACAAAAGTCCCCAGAAAAACCCAATGTGGGAAAACCGATGTAGCAATGAGGGTTTTTATTATTATGCTGCAGTGAAATTCTAAGTACAATCTGGATGCATTAAACTGGCAATCCACAGCAAGAAAATATGGGCAAAATTATTAAAGGGAAATTCCCTTCCTCCACAGGCAATCCCCGACACAACTTGCCTTCCGAAAACTCCGCCCTCTAACCCTCTGTGTCAGCCTTTGTGCAATCTGCTCAACGTCAAGCCTCTGACTGGTCTCTGATCAAGTCATTCTTCCTTCTGCTGCTGAGAAATTGATCTCTGTAATATTCCCTTTTTTGGTGTCACCTATGACAAGGCTAGGATGGACTTCCAGAGTTAGAAGCAGACCGGTCACAGGTACAAGTTGGTGTCATCAGCAGGCCCAAGGGGTTTTTGGAGGAGTTTTGAGGAGTTTCTATGCGGTTGGGTGGCATTCTCTTGATATATTCCATCATCTGAGCAGTTTGGCTTTCATTCCGGTGCATTCCAATAACTTTCGAAATTTTGAGTTATTTCTGGGCTTAACTCAGCTGATTACGCTCAAGGTGGCATTCTGGGAGGAAGACATGATGGAACACCTTAGTGTAATAGCTCATTGGAACTGGGATGAGGATACCTACATGGTGGGACGGTTAGACACGGGTTTCAGTGATCGGAGGAGGCGTGGTAGCCGATTTACCCTTTTCTGCATTAAAAAAGAATATTTTAATAAGAGGGAAAAGTGCTCCATGAATAAAATAATAATAAAATAATTCTCTAGAAGGCTCCAAGAGATCTATAAAAGAAAGGGTGGAGGCCATTGAGAGATATCTTTAGATCATATCATTTTCTTGTATAAGAGGTTTGAGACGTGGTTCTCTACTTCATCCATAGCCCTAGGATGGAAACCCTCGGGTGATTTGTGAGTGTTGGACGGAAACCCAACTCTCTTTGAGGAGACTTCATTCAGAAGTTTCGCAGAGCTTCAGGGATATTGGAGTGAGGCTCATTCAGATCTTCAACAAGTGCTTCAGTGGATTCAGTGGTCGCTGTTGACGGAGGGAGAGTGCAGCAGTCAATTTTGGATGCCAGCGCAGTGCAACAATTCATCTTGGTGGCTAGTTTTCCATCTCAGCTACTTTGGGACAGATTTATATGTAACCCCAGTTATTACTTATAATAAAATGTTGAGATTCTTACTATTATATGTGTTAATGGATTGCAGTGTTTTATGCGTCTTTATTTTACATTGCAATCTTTTGTTGAGTAAATAGTGATTTTACGGCATATTGTGGAGTTCAGTTATTTTTCTGCATTTTTAGTTAAAATATCCCTCTTGGGATATTATAGTGGTATCGAAGCAAAATCTTGGATCAGCCTGGCAGTTTTCAGTGTTTATTTGCAACTATTTTGGTTATTTTGGTTGGAAGGGCCTACGCAGTCATTGGAGGAGGCTCATTTGTGGGAGCTGCATTGGTGGGATTTTAGAGCTGGGGTATTGGGAGATTGATATGAGAGCCATTTGAGGAGGTTGGCTAGGATTTTGGAGAGCAGTGATTGACAGTAGCAGCTGCAGTGCCAAAAAACGAAATCGGAAGAGGGCCAAACTACAAAGGGTCATATTTTGAAGGTTGGAATTGGAGGAAACCCTTTCTGGGTTTTTCTGGGTTTTGTGAAAGGAGTTTGTGGTAAAAATTTTTAAAAATTTCAGGCGATATTTGGGTCTAAAATCATCATTCTTATAGCAGGGCGAATTGCTGGTTTAGCTGGGATTTCACACTATTTGAACATTTTGGGTCAATCATAATTAGCCCAAAACATTTCTTGGTTTTGTCGGCCATGGGTCAAGGAGTTGGCTCATAATTTTGTAGAATTTTTGGGGGAGTTTTTGTGCTCCAAACATACATAATTATTTAGCAGCTAGTGGGAAAGGAGTAAGCTTAAATTTTGGGTCCCGGGTGACTGGTCATATTTGCCAAAATAATTTCTTGGTTTTTCTGGGTTTGTGGTGGAGAGCCCAAGATTAATTTGGCAGAATTTTCTGAGCAATTTTGGAGGCTCAAACAAGGGTCCCTTCTAGCCAGCAGTTGCAGAATTTCTAGAGTCGATGCAGAGCTTGAGGAGAGATCATTTCCTTGCATCTGGAGTAACATTTTTCTCACCTGAGATTGTTTAGATTACTTTGCTAGGATGAATTCATCTTGTTGTGAAAAAATGATTTTGCTAGAGCCCAATTTGTGCAAAAATCTTAGAAAAAGCTTTAATGACTTAGAAAGAATTCAATACCAGCTACAGTTTGAAAAATCACTTGCACAAGGTGCTTGGAGCTGCAATGCTTCTTTGGATCAAAGAGTAAAACCAAACAACAAACCCTTTTCAAGGGGATACATGCCATCCTACAGCTAGAGCAGATAAGGGATTTGCAAAAAGAGTTTGAGGTAGGGAATTGGCTCTTTGCACTTGGATCTGATTTGAAGAACCTAAAGATGACCGCAAAAACTTTTCTTAATTTAGAGAAGCTAGAATCACATCTTCCTAAAGTGAGCCAATCAGATTTGAGGGTCCTAAATTGGGCACTCAAACCAACAATGCTTGCTTTGATTCATCCAAGATTCTTGGAGCATCCTTGTGAAGGAGTCAGACTTATAGTAGCTTCTTGTCTCAGTGAGATTATCAGAATAACTTCACCTATGCTTCCTTATAATGATGACATTATGCGGAAAGTTTTCCAACTAATAGAATAGAATCTTCAGGATCTACATAACATTTGGGGTCTTGCCATTGAGAAGAGGATCAAGATCTTAGAAATCATGGCTGGAGTCATGGGTAACAATGATGATATCTGCAGGATGCTACAGACCAGATTGTTGACCATTTGGAGGAGAGAACAATTGGTTTCACTTGTTGCTTATAAACTGGCTGAGAGTTTGGTTGAGCAAAACATTGGGTGTTTCAGGAGAGTGTTGACCAGGGAGGAGCTACTCCAATTTGGTGGATCAGGCAGCAAGAACGAGTTGAGGAGGAAGGGACTTTGATTCATCTGCAAAGAACCTTGGGGGCTTGATCACTCATGCTTGAGTGATGCAGATGATGTGGCAGAGGCAGAACAGGAGGACATTCCTTTTGTATGCCAAGATGAGGACTCTTCTTCAAATGAGTCCATGGGATCAGATGATGATGCTTCTGGGGAGCGAGAACAATCATGTGGAGTTGATGGCAATAGGCCGGAGCTGCATTCCAGTGTGCAGGGTGAGTAGTCAGGGGACTCTACAAGAGATACTCTGCGTGATGAGTCACTTGTGACGATTCAGCCAAAGCAGCATATGATGGAGCCTAAGTCAGTAGAGTAGGATACTATGCACATCATGCATGATAGTCCTTTGGGGGAGAGCCAGATGGAGGCTCACATTGAGTCTATGATGGATATGCGGCTAACCGTGGGGTCAACCATTAAGGAGGAGCAGTCAGCACAGATACCGAGTACGGTGATAGCAGCTGCAGATCCATATCCTCTGGAGATGTTGGAGGTTGATGGGATAGTTCTGCAAGGGTCTAGTAGACAGCAAGAGCATTACATTCTCGATCAAGAGAGGGATGAGTTGTTGGAGATGGTGGAGCATCCATCGTTGGGCCGACACACTGATGAGGTACAGATAGATGCACATGCAGTCAGCAGAGCTGCAGTACTTCCAGGGAGTAGCACTCTCCAAGAGTACATCGATGGGGCTTGCAGTGTATCTTGCCCACTTTGGCCCATTATAGAGAGAGGGGCTTTCTTCTATAGGCAGCTTTCGTTGACAAATGGGACAGAGCAGCGTGAGTTGATTATGAGCTGGCGACAGTTCTCTGGGCATAGTCCGTATGCAGTTGACACTACATTGGATTCTTCTTCCAGGATAGATTGGCGGGAGATCATGAGCTGGTACCCTCTTGATGGTACGATTTTCTTCGTAGGGAGCACAGCAGAGCAGGGGCCCTTAGACATAGCAGATGTTACAGATTCCAGCTGGCAGTGGGGCACAGGTCATCGTTTCTTCAGCACTCCATCCGGATTTTAGGAGAGCAGGATCAGCGTGGGATTGAGTCAGGACTTGGATTGGAGAGAGGTGATGAGTTGGTACGCAGTTGGTGGGATAGCTTATACAGTTAGAGGTACAACACAACAGGAGCCAGGAAGCATTGATGCTTGTTGGCGGACTTCACTTCATGGGGCATCATCTATAGTCAGAGGCAGTGCGCAGTCCGAGCCGTGGGACTTGGGCGATGATTGGCCATGGTGGCGTTAGGGTCTAGGAGGATTATTTATTGACTGGTACAGTGAGAGATCAGTTTGGGATCCTGACATTGAGGGGTCTATTCCGGGTGGCTTGACACAAGTGCATAGCAGTACCCATGGGTTTGTATGGGATCCGAGCATTGGGTCTCAGTTGCAGCGGCCAACAGGGTGGCCCACATATTTGGATTGCTTGAGGGCAAGCAATCTTGGGGCAGAAGTTCTGTAATATTCCCTTTTTTGGTGTCACCTATGACAGGGCTAGGATGGACTTCCAGAGTTACAAGCAGACCAGTCACAGGTACAAGTTGGTGTCATTAGCGGGCCCAGGGGCTTTTTGGAGGAGTTTTGAGGAGTTTCTATGCAGTTGGGTGGCATTCTCTTGATATATTCCATCATCCGAGCAGTTTGGCTTTTGTTCCGGTGCATTCTGATAACTTTCAGAAATTTGAGTTATTTCTGGGCTTAACTCAGCTGATTACGCTCAAGGTGGCATTCCGAGAGGAAGACATGATGGAACACCTTAGTGTAATAGCTCATTGGAACCGGGACGAGGACACCTACATGGTGGGACAGTTAGACACGGGTTTCAGTGATCGAAAGAGGCGTGGTAGCCGATTTACCCTTTTCTGCATTAAAAAGGAATGTTTTAATAAGAGGGAAAAGTGCTCCATGAATAAAATAATAATAAAATAGTGCTCTACAAGGCTCCAAGAGATCTCTAAAAGAAAGGGAGGAGGCCATTGAGAGATATCTTTGGATCATATCATTTTCTTGTATGACAGGTTTGAGACGTGGTTCTCTACTTCAGCCATAGCCCCAGGACGGAAACCCTCGAGTGATTTGTGAGTGTTGGATGGAAACCCAACTCTCTTTGAGGAGACTTCATTCAAAAGTTTCGCAGAGCTTCAGGGATATTGGAGTGAGGATCATTCAGATCTTCAACAGGTGCTTCAGTGGATTCAGTGGTAGCTGTTGCCAGAGGGAGAGTGCAGTAGTCAGTTTTGGAGGCCAGCGCAGTGCAGCAATTCATCTTGGTGGCCAGTTTTCCATCTCAGCTACTTTGGGTCAGATTTATATGTAACCCCAGTTATTACTTATAATAAAATGCTGAGATTCTTCCTATTCTATGTGTTAATGGATTGCAGTGTTTTATGCGTCTTTATTTTATATGGCAATCTTCTGTTGATTAAATAGTGATTTTACGGCATACTGTGGAGTTCAGTCATTTTTCTGCATTATTAGTTAAAATATCCCTCTTGGGATATTACAATCTCTTCGACCTTCTGAACCTATGCCCGACCTCTGGATCTGAGAACAACTTTCTCTCCAGCAAATCGAACTGCCCTCTCTAAAGCTACTGCGCAGAGCTCTACATTGCCTCACTAGGATAACTTAGCCCTTTTGTTGTTGCCTCTCCGGATCTAGAAAACTTCCTCCGAATCACTATCCCTGCCCCTCGCTCATTGCTTCGATCTCTAGCTCCCTCAGGCAACTGACTGTTGCTACTCAGGGAATCGATTTGCCAAGAAATCGAACTGCTCAAGTGTCTCAATGTCTTCTCCATCACCACATCGATCTCCTCTTATAATCCACTGTTGGAGCACCAACGGCCAAGATTAAAACATAATCAATGGCTAGGATCATCTTTAGATCAATCCATGTGAGTTTCTGGACTATTCTCACCTTATCTCAATTAATATTGATTAACTAACCATATTCCCTAAGTTTATACTTAGGAACTATTTAAAAAACGGTTAATAATCTAATTGAGACATTTCTAGGCGGAATTTCCAGAAACGATTTCTAGGTTCTGGAGATCTCCTGTATTCTGGCCTCTTCACAAAGTTTTGTGGCTAGAACACATCCGATGCTACAAAAACTAACGCTCCCTCTTAGCGAGGAATGTGTTCTAGTGCTACACATTCTGCCACAACACACTATCTCTGCATCATCTCCTATCACATTGTTGATGTTTGGCTGCTGCTTCCCACCAACTCATGCACAATTTTGATATACCTTGCATATGTGTTGCTGCTGACCCTGTTGTATTGTTTCCAACACTGCATCTGCACTGCAACTTTGTTGTTGCTGCTACTACAACATTTGCAACTGAAAAACATCCAAAATAATGAATCAATTGTGTTCATTATGATGCATTTGTCTCCCGAGTCTTTGAATGCTACTAGCTTCTGCACTGTCTCTAAAGGATCTGCGTTGTTGCTGACTCTGCACTGTGCCACTTGCAGTACTACCAACTCTGCACTGCGCTCCCCAGCATTTGATGGTTACTAGTCTCTGCAACTGTCACTCTGGCATGTGACTGCATCCACTTCCATTGATCCATCCTACTACTTAATATTGTGGGCCCCTGTAGCAAGGTATTGATCCAAGAGGTGGACTCTTCAAGGACCCTGTCCATTTGTAGTTCTTTGGGGCTACAATACTAAGTCACCCCACCTCACTCCTGGAGGTATATCGGCGAACATAGCGTAGTCTTCCTCCATCCTGGAGGAAAGCCTATCGATCTCTGTTGAAGCTACTTGTTGGTCCTACTTCTCCTCCTTGTCCTTATTCCTCAAAGGACAATGGGTACCTGAAGCACTTGACCTTTGACAGGTCCTTCTTCTTCTTCCTCTTCTCCCCTTGCCCCTGCCTCCTCCTTCACCATCTTCGATCTGCTGCTACTGTTGCCACTGATGGAGCTCTTTAGAAGAGTTCGGCTCAATTCCTCTTGCTGCAACTCAGCACATCCTGTCCCACTCCGGTAGCTTGTCTCTGCCCAATATGCTTTGGACAAAGACCTGCCAGTCCTCTGAGACACTGTTGAGTGCCAATCTCACTAGTTCCGTGGGTTGAGGCACTTGCCCCAACAGCTGCCAGTTGGTCTCGGACCTCCTGAATTCTGTTAAGGAAGGGATCTATGCCTTCCTATTTCTGCATTCAGATGCATCTCAGATTCTCCTCTAGGAACATCTTCCGCTGCTCGGAAGTTGCCTGGTAATCCGTGGAGAGAGCATCCCACATATTTTTGGTCGATCCCTTAGCTGCTATATGTGAGACAATATGATCCTGGACTCCATCCAGGATCAACCGCTTCGCCCGCACCATCTCCTTTATATATTCCTTCAATTGATTTGCATCCTGAAGAACTGCCATTACATTATCAATGTAGGCTTTTAGGCCAAATTCATCTAGAAAGAAGGACATCCTAGCCTTCCAGATGACATAGTTGGAAGCTCCATCCAACCTATCATGATCATGAAGCCCTGCAGTGGCCATCTCAAAGATCTTTTGAAAACTCTCTATTTCCTTCTGCTTGGCTATTACTCTACTACTTGCACTCCCTTCTGGAGTGAGAAGATCTACTCACAACTACTGCCAATCTGCAAGGAAAAACGAACTTCTAAGACTAGAAGTTCCCTGAGGAAAATTTTTCGTCAACTGTATGTGCTTCTCTCTCTTCCACCTGACGCTGGCTCTGCTCTAGCGAACTGCTGCAAAAACCCTTTGCGTCCAGCTAGAGATCTGCCCAACAAAAAATCTGAATTTCTCCCTCTGCTTCTGGAATCACTCAATCTGGAAAATTGAATTTTCCTACTCCGAAAAATCGAGTTTCCTGAAGTAACTCGACCTCCTGGCAAAAGATTGCGCTGCCCTGGGAATTTTGGCCTACTACCCTTACTAAGCAGCGAAATTTCTTCTTTTCGCTTTTGAGCTCTCTGACTGATCAACTGTGCTCTGATACCAAGTGAAAATTCCTACACTAGAATCCTTTTGCAACAACTAGTATTATTTCTCCTAATTGCTAATTAATTAAAAAAATTATTTGCTACAACAAATATCGAAACAAACACACTGCAACCTTCACAAATAAAATTCTACGGAAAAATAAAATGTTGGAAACTGAGAAATGCTAGCACACACAAAATATAACACAATTATTTTTGGACAAAAGTCCCCGGAAAAACCCAATGTGGGAAAACCAATGCAGCAGTGAGGGTTTTTATTATTATGCAACAGTGAAATTCTAAGTACAATATGGATGCCTTAAATTGGCAATCCACAGCAAGAAAATCTGGGTAAAATTATTGAAGGGAATTTCCCTTCCTCCATAGGCAATCCCCGACACAACTTTCCTTCAGAAAACTCGGCCCTCTGACACTCTGTGTCAGCCTCTGTGTTGCATTGCGTAGTCTACTTGACGTCAAGCCTCTGACTGCTCTTTAATCAAGTCGTTATGCCTTCTGCTGCTGAGAAATTCGCCTCTCCGTCCTGTAGAAAATCTATCCACAGGATTCAATATGATCTTGTAATGTACTAAAACAAAATACCGAATCCTTCCACAATTTGCGGAAACAAAACACGATCGCGCAATCACATAACAAGTAAGAGAAAGAAACAATCAATTGCACAATACAACATGTATCTGGGGAAAGCAACTGCTCAAAACCCCGCTATCTGTATATTGCACAAAGTCAAGATCAAGAAACAATACAATGTTATTCCTCGCACTGAGAAACCTCTACACTCCATTGATTGTCTCACTTTGATCCTGCTCGAATATGGCTTGCGATCTAAGCAAGTTTGGTCCAATATTTAACCTTTTTCTTGCCTAGGCCTGGCCTGCCTTCCTTGCGCATTCCTGGGCTAATTGAGCCCCTATTAATTAGGAAAATCCCAATTAATGATTGCACAATTTATCTAAGGCTTCCCGATGACCTCATGCATGACCTATACAATTTTCTAATTATACAACTGATAGTTATCTTCTCTTTAAACTAAGTCTCAACTAGGCCTTCCTTAGAACTCACATGCAACATCTATTTATAGTGAATTATCAGTTCACTGATTGATCACTATTTGTGAATTAAATCAGATTTAATTCACCGTACCTATCACTAGCTCATCTCTCAGTTAGAACTAGTTAAACCGATTTTAACTCAAATAATTGAGTTAACTAATTAAAACTCACAAATAACTGTAATTGGACCCCCTAAAATCATGGGAGAACTCTCGTGCCTCCTCTTAGACTCTCAATTTGAATTTCCTAAGCTAACTCAATCTTTCTGACTTAGTTAACTTATACACATTGTCATGAGATGAAATTACAATTTCTCTTCCAATTTAATTACATTTGTCACTCTGATTTCTGTCTTTCTGACATTTGACTGCATCTATCGCTATTGATCCTTCCTGCTACTGTGTACTGTGGGCCCCCCTTAGCCAGCTCTGATCCATGAGACAAGCCATCTCAATGGATCCTGCCCAAATTTCTTCTCTTGGGATTATGACTTCACATTGCCCCACCTCTCACCTAGAGGTATGGTTGCATGTGCTCCCTCTGCCCATCTAGCTCGAAAATTCCCCCTCCTGGAGGTCTCTCCTTGAGTGGACACCTCCACTCGGTCTCCTCTCTGCTTCTCAACCTTCTGAGATTGCTTCTAAGGCTGCAAGTTGAGAGGTAATTTAGGCGCCCTCTCAACTGCCAAGTCACTAACCTCTGCTTTGCTCCTCAAAGCTTTGCATGCATCTTCGACCTCGAGAGCATACAGGTTCTTGACTCATATGCCGATATGTGTTCACCCGTCCCGTGGCGATGCGTCTAAGGAAAACCTTTCCTTTTCTAAATATCACATCATAACCACAGTCTTCTAATACCACTATGGAGACAAGATTCTTCTTTAGTCTTGGAACATACAAAACATCTTTGAGTCTGAGAGGGAAGCCAGTCTCCCACTAAAAGGTAATTGTACCTATGTCGATCGCGCTATACCTCCCTTCATATCCAAACTCTATGTTATGTTGGAGGTCCTTATCCTCCAAGTCACTGAAGAGATCTCTATTCCACATCATATGGAACAAGGCACCGCTGTCTAGATACCACATGCACCCATTACAGTGTTGGCCATGCATGCAATGAGAGTAAAATCAAGCTCGAACTGTGAAACTAGCACTTCACTTGCTGCTACAACTACAAGCTCCTTCCTGCTTTCCTTCTGTGGACATTTCGAGGCATAGTGCCCATGCTCATGACGGTGAAAACACTTGACCTTGGACAAGTCTCTCTTGCCCTCTTTGCCTTGGGACTTCTTTCCCTTGGCTTTCTTGCCTTTTCCAACCAATGCAAAATATTATTCTTTGTCTATGCCGAAGGTCCCATCTCTGGTGCTCTACATTATCTCTTCTTGTACCAAGTCGGACAACAAATGTTCCCAGTCTGGTAGCTTCTCCCTTCCACTCACAGAGTCTCGATAATTATGCCAGCTCTTGGGAAGGCCTAGAAGAGCTAGGCTCACCAAATCATTTTGGGATACTGTCACACCAACACTTCCAAGCTCATCTCAACATTGAATGAATTTCGTCAAGTATTTTGGTATCGTCTCTCCCTCCATCTTGATCTTTCTGAGCTTGTCTTTCAGCGCCAACTTCTTGTGGTCGTTGCTATTCTGAAACAGATCTGTCAAGGCATTCCACATAGCATATGGAGTCGCCTTCCCATGGAGAATCGAGACAATATGATCTCAAACTCCCTCTAACAAGATCCTTCTCGCCTTTGCTACATTCTTCTTCCATGCATCAAGTTGTTGAGCATCTGCTGCTATGGGCTGAGGAATATCACTGTTAATGAAACCCTTCATTCCGTTGTTCTCGAGCACTGCATCCATCCTGTCTTGCACTGCATCCATCCTGTCCTTCCATGCTATGTAATTCGAATTGCCCTCAAGGGCATATTCGAGTCTCAAGCCATTGAAAAACATCTTGATCTGTTGCTGGTCCTGAAGAATAAATCTGCAAATATGATGTACCTGGTCAAAACGAACTCTGGTTCTTCTCTTCTATTGTGATTCCTGGCGCTCTGATACCATGTAGAAAATCTATCAACGGGATTCAATCTGATCTTGTAATGTACTAAAACAAAATACTGAATCCTTCTACAATTTACGGAAACAAAACATGATCACACAACCACATAACAAGTAAGAGAAAGAAACAATCAATCGCACAACACAAGATGTATCTGGGGAAAGCAATTGCTCAAAACCCCACTATTTGTATATTGCATCAAGTCAAGATCATGAAGCAATACAATGTCATTCCTCACACTGAAAAATCTTTGTACTCTACTGATTGTCTCACTCTGATCCTGCTCAAACCTGGCTTGTGATCTAAACAAGTTTCGTCCAATATTTAACCTTTTTCTTGCCTAGGCCTGGCCTGCTTTCCTTATGCATTCTTGGGCTAATTGTGTAATATCCCGGAAAAGGATTTTTCGGCAGATCATGCCTGGAAAACGCATTCTTCAGGTATGATGGATTCATCTATCATAGAATATGTCTTAAAATGATTAGAAACCAAAATAAATAACATCAGCAACCTGTACTCAACTTTTAGGGGAAAAAAGGTGGGGAAAAGTGAGGATTTTGGCCCTAAAATGAGTGTATAAGAAAATCTGTGTAAAATGACGGCTCAAGGTTCTGGAATATGTTAGAATAGGTTAAGAGAGACTTCCATGTCGAATTTCAGCTCAAACAAAGGCGTTTTTCTTAGTTAAACAGTTCCTCCTTCCCGACTAGTCAATGGAAACCCTGATTTCCCAAGACTTTGAGTATGCAGAATTTAACTGAAGCAAGGGCAGCATATTTTCTGAAGGTATGAGATGTAAAGAACTATGAATAATCAGAGAATGAGTTTGATTACAATGCGTAGGCTTTCAGCAAGGTTAAACAGCAGTTTTATATAGAAAACCCCTCAAGATAGAGGTGCCGCAAGACAAGAAAATCATCCAGAAACCCTTCAGCGTTTTCTCCAGGTGGCTGAAGCTTATATTTATTATGTTACAGATATACAACTGATAAATACATGAAAACAGAGATCTATAATGAGACAAAATGCCCAAAGGGCTCTTTATTACTTTCCCCTTGGGGATTTCAGCAATACATGAGAATGCCGGAGCAGATCTGAGTTTTACTGCAGCAGATCTGAAGAATGATTCAGAATTTCTGAAGCAAACTTCAGTATCAAATCAGAAATATACTTGGATTGGTTGGCCAATCCAAGGATCACCCTCAATCAGAGATCTAACTCCAAAATGATGCCAAAACCCTTGGAACGCTGCTCCCTCAGCAATAACGCAGATCTGGGGAAAGAACTGCGCAGTATACCATGAAGAACATATAGGCCTGATGCCAAGATCTGATAATAAGCTCCAATGTCTCCCAATCTGATCCTCCAAAGGAAAGAAAGGCTCTCCCTCTGAAAAATAGGAGAAGGAGGTGGTGTCGTAAAATCACCACGGCAACACCCTACAACACAGAATTACGCTGCTGCAGCAATAATGCTGCCCTGGAGGATGATGCTAAGAAAATAACCTTGTCCGAGCAGGCACTCGAAGTCCCCCGGGGCTAAGGGTGAGATCTCCGCACGGAGACACTCGGTGCACTAAACAGTGCAGCAGACGGGCTAAATAGCCAACGTGCCAAAGAAAGACAAATGTCTCACTCAAAAATCAATAATCCAAGAATCCAAGCATGAATCAAATGAGGAGGCTCCTTCATCTTTTATAGTGTTGGTTTCCCTCCAAAACCCAATGTAGCCTCTCTCTCTCCTCCACATCCTCATCCTTATCCACATTGTCATCCTTATCTGTGCATAAGCTTGGAGAAACTTCTAGAGTGTACATAGGCCCCCTCCTCCACGTGGTGTTGGGTCCCCCCTTGACTCCCACTTAAGTCACAACGTTGTGCTACTAGGTGGATGTCTTATTTCATTTAAGTGAGTTTAGATCCTCTTTACTCACTTTTTATTTACTTACAAACTATAGGTGGCAAAATAAACAAAATAGAATATTCCAATTTGCTGTCGCAAATTAGGAATATTACAATCCCCCTCGGCAAAATGTTGCTTGCCCTCAAGCAACTGCCTAAACAAGTCTCCTCTTAGCAGATGCTCTCCACCGATACTGCAAAATATGCTTGGGTCCCAGATGCGCCACTGAATCTCCCCTGTACTCTGCATCATCCTGAAATGTAGGGATCTCTCAATGCCAGGATCCCAAACTGATCTCTCATGGTACCAGCCAACCAACAATCCGCCCGGATCCCATTGCCACCATGGCCAATAATAGCCCAAGTCCCATGGCTCGGACTGCTCACTGCCTCTGGCTATGACTGAAGACCATGACCGCTGCTGCTCTGCATCTATGACTATGTAAGATGGCCCATCAACTGTGAACCAACTCATCACCTCTCTCCAATCAACTGCAAGGGTAGAACTGAAGAATCTCCACTCGAGGCATGGAGTCTGGAATATAATGAGGAACATCTCCTCCATGTGGATCCTCCAAGCAATCATCCAAACAAAATGAGCCACCTCCCAACAAGGCAACTCCTGAAAATCTCCTTCCACCTCAAGCTCCGAAAATAAAGGTGGGCTGAAAATCTGAACTTGGAAAGCATCATAGCTTATCCCATGCTGTCCTTCTCTCCACTCATGACAAGTGTAGAGTGTATGCTAATCCTGGGCTGCAAAATCATTGCCCTCCAGTGGCAAGGTGAAGAACAATCCTCCAAAGAAGCTTCCTCCCACAATGAAGAACAGGCTGGCCCAAAACAATTCATCCATGAAGAATAGGACATGTGAATCATGGATCATCCTAATGAGATGTTTGCTGAAGGTGTTACATGAGGATACACAATGCAAACAATCTCTCACAAGGATACAACGTAGTCTCATCCACTGCAACTTCAGAAAATTACATGGCAAACAATGTACAAGATTCATCACATCTACTAATGGATAGTAAATGGCTGAATATGACAACAACATAAGACCAAACACTTGCCCATGGCTGTACAATAGATGAATATCAATTTCATGGCCCACCTCAAAAGAGAACACATATGTAGTAGTGGTGGCCATGCCCCCTCCCATGCTCCCATTAGAACATGTAGTGCAGAGAATGTGAGAATTCTTCCCACTCAAAAACACATCCAACTCATGTGTCTCCCTCATAATCAAGCCTCCCATACAAATCTGATCTATATCAGCAAATGGAGACATGATCAGCAGCAAAATGAAGGAAACGCTGAAGGTTACATGTGATGAAAAGAGGTACCAACAGCTTCCCCAACAAGTATAGCGCAGTTTTACAAGTTGCTGCTTGATAAGAGTACAAGGAAAAATGTTTATGTTAACCATGCATGTCTTCATATGATACATGATATAGTGCTGCAAATGAACATACATGAGGTGATAAAACATTTTCCCAAAGCTACAAAAGAGATGATTGCCTCCATCATGTAGATTGGCCCAATAAAACTCATGGAGCAATATGACAAGCTTGCCCCCTTGTGAAGCAATGCACTGCATAGGAATGGCAAGAGTGTGCAAATCAATGAATGTATAGACAAACTCCTCACCATATGCTAGAAGTAAGATGGTACATGGATCCATAAATGAGTCCTCCATAGTGTTTTGGCATGCTATGAAGAAGAATGAACCATGTGCTACAAGAAGATAATCCTCCTTATGCTTGGAAATCCAAGTTAAGAAGAATATGCCATAGTGATAAATGTCTCTATCATCATTACCTCCTCTAAGTGCAACAAATATGAAGTGATCCTGGGACCTATGGGTTATAGATCCACCATATCTCTGCTGAGCACACTTTATCCATAAGTTTCTGCTCCCAAGTGACAGCGCTGTGAGCTCATGCAAGTAAGCTCCTGTCAATACAAAGCTCTGTTCTTTGACATGCTCCTTGTCAAAGACTCCTCCAATAATGCTGCAACAAATGTGGAATACTTTCCAAGATGGAAGTGCTTCCAAGCCATCATCAAAGATCAAGGAGATAGTGCCATCCCCTCTTCCTGCAACATCATACAAAGTGTGAGAGCAAATCTTCCCTTGCTCTCCTGGGAACAAACCAAGCAACAAGACATTGTGTTGCCTCCCCATACCTCCATCATACAACTCATGTGATGAAGACACAATGAATGATATGAGTAACACATCAACACCATGCATCCATACTCTATGCTGCTCAATGATGCAAGTATCCATCCATCTTTTCCCCATCCTCCTACTCTTAAGAAGAGTGTTTGCCAAGTGATGGCCAAACTCTTTCAAGAGTAACCAGCGCAGCCAAGCCTCCTGCTGCCTTGTGTCATAGATCTGCAAGTAGCCCCCTAGCTCCTTGCTCATCAACCGCGTCCACTCAATCACTTGTGGATGCCTTCTTCTTCTCCTCATCCTGGTATTCCTCCCATGAGGGCTACCATCCTCCCAAATCAAGTTTCTGACTTTGCACTTCATGGGATCTTGAAATATAAACTTCTCAAGGATCAATGAGACCCTATCAAGAATCAAATAGGTGGTAGGCAAAAACCTCCCATCATGATGTGTATGGCTCAAGAGATGTCCAACACAAACATGAGAGATGTTATCCATCCTAAGATGTCCTCCATCTTCTATCCGCTCTTGTGAGAAGGGAATGAAAGCATTGCATTTCATGGTGTGAAGTGCATATCCAATGAGATCTCTCCTTGAGACCTCCCTCTCATCCATAGTCTTCCAAAACCAATGAGGTCTTGGATCTGAAAGTAGAAGTTTCTTTTTGAGCTGAGAGGAGCTCATTGAGAAAGTGTCATCTTGAAGGGAGAAAGGATTTCTTACTCCAAGATGTCTACCATCCATCTTCAAGGCTTCAAACCCCAACCTCCAATGTAATGTACAATCCAACAATGGCTCATGAGAATGATGGTTCGATTCCTCCTTGAGTGTTTCCATGTTGCACAGCGCAGTGCAACCAGGCTGCTCTATAGTAGCAATGAGATTTGACCCTTGATCTACAAGAGTCCCATCCTCAAAAGTGTTGGCTGCCCCAACTGCCGATGCATGTGGCTGCTCCTCCACAAGTGTGACAGTGTTTCCACAAGCCTCCTCAAGAGGTGATGTGATCTCTTCTTCTCGATTAGAATTGGAAGCGCATGGTACTTCCTCTTCTTTTTCTTCATTCTTCTTGACCTCCTCAAAGGTGGATGTATCTTTTCTAGATCTGAAAAAGAAATAACTATCCTTTTTCACTGCTCCGGTCTTCTTGGGCTTAGACTCACAGGGACTAGTGGATCCCTCATGCATGGGAAGAGGTGATCTCCCAATGGTACACTGCAAATCTGAACTCTGCATGGTAGAAAACCCACTGTTCCTTTCACTGTACCTTCCTCCTTCATCCTGCCTGAGCTAACAGTAATCTTTGATGGGCAAAGCCGCTTTGAAGTCTTCCCCTTTGGATTTCCATTCTCTGAAATAATTCTCCAAGGGTATACGACCATGTTGCTTCGGTACTTCAGGTAAGAATGTAGGCATTGTGATCCTCATATTTGCCATAGATAGCTAGCTCCACAGGCTGAGCCAGAACTATGCTCTGATACCACTGTAATATCCCGTAAATGGATTTTTCAGCAGATCATGCCTGGAAAACGCATTCTTCAGGTCTGATGGATTCATCTATCATAGAATATGTCTGAAAATGATCAGAAACCAAAATAAATAACATCAGCAACCTTTACTCAACTTTTAGGGGCAAAAAGGTGGGGGAAAGTGAGGATTTTGGCCCTAAAATGAGTGTATAAGCAAATCTGCGTAAAATGACGGCTCAAGGTTCTGGAATATGTTAGAATAGGTTAAGAGAGACTTCCATATCGAATTTCAGCTCAAACAAAGGCGTTTTGCTTAGTTAAACAGTTCCTCCTTCCCGACTAGTCAATAGAAACCCTGATTTCCCAAGACTTTGAGTATGCAGAATTTAACTGAAGCAAGGGCAGCGTATTTTCTGAAGGTATGAGATGTAAAGCACTATGAATAATCAGAGAATGAGTTTGATTACAATTCATAGGCTTTCAGCAAGGTTAAATAACAGTTTTATATAGAAAACCCCTCAAGATAGAGGTGCCGCAAGACAAGAAAATCATCCAGAAACCCTTCAACGTTTTCTCCAGGTGGCTGAAGCTTATATTTATTATGTTACAGATCTACAACTGATAAATACATGAAAACAGAGATCTATAATGAGACAAAATGCCCAAAGGGCTCTTTATTACTTTCCCCTTGGGAATTTCAGCAATACATGAAAATGCCGGAGTAGATCTGAGTTTTACTGCAGCCGATCTGAAGAATGATTCAGAATTTCTGAAGCAAACTTCAGTATCAGATCAGAAATATACTTGGATTGGTTGGCCAATCCAAGGATCACCCTCAATCAGAGATCTAACTCCAAAATGATGCCAAAACCCTTGGAACGTTGCTCCCTCAGCAATAATGCAGGTCCGGGGAAAGAACTGCGCAGTATACCATGAAGAACATATAGGCCTGATGCCAAGATCTGATAATAAGCTCCAATATCTCCCAATCTTATCCTCCAAAGGAGAGAGAGGCTCTCCCTCTGAAAAACAAGAGAAGGAGGTGGTGTCGTAAAGTCACCACGGCAACACCCTACAACACAGTATTACGCCGCTGCAACAATAACGCTGTCCTGGAGGATGATCTAAGAAAATAACCTTGCCCGAGCAGGCACTCGAAGTCCCCCGGGGCTAAGGGTGAGATCTCCGCACGGAGACACTTGGTGCACTAAACAGTGCAGCAGACGGGCTAAACAGCCAGCGTGCCAAAGAAAGACAAATGTCTCACTCAATAATCAATAATCCAAGAATCCAAGCATGATTCAAATGAGGAGGCTCCTCCATCTTTTATAGTGTTGGTTTCCCTCCAAAACCCAATGTAGTCTCTCTCTCTCCTCCACATCCTCATCCTTATCCACATTCTCATCCTTATCTGAGCAGAAGCTTGGAGAAACTTCTAGAGTGTACATAGGCCCCCTCCTCCACGTGGTGTTGGGTCCCCCCTTGACTCCCACTTAAGTCACAACGTTGTGCTACTAGGTGGATGTCTTATTTCATTTAAATGAGTTTAGACCCTCTTTACTCACTTTTTATTTACTTACAAACTATAGGTGGCAAAATAAACAAAATAGAATATTCCAATTTGTTGTCGCAAATTAGGAATATTACAAATTGAGCCCCTATTAATTAGGAAAATCTCAATTAAAGATTACGTAATTCATCCAAGGCTTCTCAATGACCTCGTGCATGACCTATACAATTTTCTAATTATACCACTGATAGTTAGTTATCTTCCCTTTAACCTCAGTCTCAATTGGGCCTTCCTTAGAACTAACATGCAACAACTCTTTATAGCAAATTATTAGTTAACTTATTAATCACTACTTGTGAATTAAATCAGATTTAATTCACTAGACCTATCACTAGATCATCTCTCAGTTAGAGCTAGTTAAATTGATTTTAACTCAAATAATTGAGTTAACTAATTACAACTCATAAATAACTGTAACTGGACCCCCTAAAATCATGGGAGAACTCTACGTGCCTCCTCTCAGACCCTCAAATCGAATTTCCTAAGCTAACTCATTCTTTTTTACTCTGTTAACTAATACAAGTTATCACGAGATGAAACTACAATTTCTCTTCCAATTTAATTAAGGGAAAATGAAATCAGAAGCCCCCTATGGTGCCATTTTTGGGTGCCATTTTCAATGTTTCTTGTTGCCAATTTCAACACGTCCTTCTGGAACCTTTGCCCGGCCTCTGGATCTGAGAACGAATTTCTCTCCAACAAATCGAACTGCCCTCTCTGAAGCTACTGCGCTGCCTCACTGGGATAACTCGACCCTCTTGCTGCTGCCTCTCTGAATTTGGAAGCTTCCTCTAGATCACTGTCCCTTCCCCTCACTCACTACTTCGATCTTTGGCTCCCTCCAACAACTGACTACTGCTACTCAGGAAATCGATCTTCCAATAAATCGACGTGCTCAAGTGTCTCAATGTCTTCTCCATCACCACATCGACCTCCTCTTATAATCCACCGTTGGAGCAGCAATGACCAAGATTAAAACATAATCGATGGCTAGGACAATCTCTGGATCGATCCGTGTGAGTTTCTAGACTATTCTCACCTTATCGCAATTAATATTGATTAACTAACCATATTCCCTAAGTTTAGACTTAGGAAATATTTAAAAAACGGTTAATAATCTAATTGAGACACTTCTAGGTGGAATTTCCATAAACTATTGCTGGATCTTGGAGATCTCCTGTAGTCTAGCATCTCCACAAAGTTTTGTGGCTAGAACACATCCGATGCTACAAAAACTAACACCTCCAGCCCATCATACTACCTCCCAGACCTAGAGGAGCAGCCATAGATCCATTTAGAGTTTCCTTCTTTTGACCTCAAATGCTAGGAGTATTCCTCGTTTGCACATTCTTCCTGGATCATGTTGTTGGGCCCCTCAATAGTTCCAGAGGACTCCCACTCCAACAACGTGCCAATGCCCTTTTCACCTCCCTTTCCCTCTGCCATCAGACTGAAGAGACCTTACCATCATCGACCTAATCGTTTGATCTCTCTCTATCACACACTCTCTCTTGACAAGTTTTTGAGTTGTCCAAACTTACCTAGTATTTTGTAACACTATACCTTTTTCACGGTTTTATACATTTATACAAATGTTTTGATGTTGTACCTATGCATTAGCTCAATTGGTTTGAACTAACCAATTTCAAAGCCAGCATCATTTACAGGGCATTTGTTCAAATCCAATAGAATCCCTCTAAGTTGGGAGTACATACACTTCAACATTTACCCCATTGCCATTCATGAATGAGGAAGCACTTAGAAGGTTTTCCCAAAAACATTTTCTGTGGAAAAAGCATTATAATGCATGCTTATGTATATTATGCAAAAAACATGAACAATGCATAACACTTGGAAATGACTTAGGTTGTCTCAACAAATCGAAGCCTAGTCATCTCATCAATATAAACCATTTCAGTTTTGCGCTGGTATAATTTGATTAAACTACTGAAATGCAGAGTATGTGTTGATTAATTTGTCAGCGATATTGACTTAGGCTCCAACTCGGTGATTTCACAAACATTGTGAAAACTAAAATTAATGTCATCACTAATTTTGGAAGAATGCAAGTATTGTCATTGAGCTTTCCAAGAAAGGATACCATTTTATTAAAATCTCCAATTATTTTTTGGAATGTTTACGCAGCTTAGATTTTCCATAGGCTGTTTTTTCAAGGACATAAATAAAATTATATAGCTTTTATTCTATCCGCTTCTCGTCTCTCTTAGGACTTGCAGAATCCTATTAAAGAGGTGATCGGATCAAAAGACAATGTGTGTCTATACTACTCAAGGGTTCTACACTAAACTGAATTTATAACAAGCATCAACTTCATAAGTCTAAAGCCTCCATTATTGAATAGAGTCCCTCCTTATCGACAGAGTTGTACACCATCCTAAATTCTAAGACTGCTGCAAGAAGACATAAGAATAGATTCAATCTTAATATTTGGGAGCGAAAATTGTTAACAATGAAACCATTTTTCCACCTGGAATGCCTAGTATCCAGTTGAACAATCTCATCCAAGCCAAAAAAACAAAAGAACAAAATGTAAATCATTATGACTGAAATAAGAGAAGCATGACCTGAGATAGCCGGAGTAAAAATTCCATCGCCAATTACCATGCAAGTGCCTATCAGTACCAGAAGAAGAAGTGCATTTTTCCGGTAGACTTTTGCTTCTAGCCATTTCTTTGTTCTTGCTGCAAATGACTTATCTTTAATTGTTTGTCTGCTATAGGTTGTGAGTTCTTCATCCGTGCGGTGTTGATTTGGAATAGTGTTCATTTTAGCATGACGACAGAGTAATGAATACAAGGCAAATGTTCCACCTACATCACGACAACATAATTTCTTACAAACCTTTGATAAAATTGCATTTATATGTAAGAAGCAAGAGACGGGAGGCTTTTTAGGATAGCTTTATAGACATAAAAGCGAAGGGAAATTCATAAAAAAGAATTATAATGATGTTTTCCCTAAAACTCTGGAAAGGCATATAGAGAATTAAAATAAAGTTTCACATAAAACACTGGAAAGTTATATTGGGTATCATTAGAAATTAGAATCACCCAACGAGGCTTAGAAGCCAAGTCTAATAGAGTACAAAATTCACACAGGACACGAGATAGCAACATTTCTGTACTAATCCTGAAAAATGCACGACTTTTTTATTAGATCATATGCAGTCTTTATGTAGATTCATGGTCTTATATTCTAGTGAGTTAGTTTGAGTGGTGAGTGTTTTAAGCTTTATGCATGAGGTCTCAGGGTCAATCCTTGGGTTGGCTGTTTCTGTTGTGTGCATGACTCGATGTCCTTATTGGATAATACAGGGAAGTGCCTATAAGTTTTCCATGAAATCTTTCCCATTTCCTTTGAAGAAAAGAAGATTCAAGGTCTTATGTTACCTTCTCCATTGTCATTAGCTCTCATGACCACGAAAACATATTTCAGAAGAGGAATTAGTGTTAGAGTATATATGATTAATGAAAGAGCCCCCATCACATCTTCAGAATCCTGGATGCCGTCCGGAAATGTGCTGCTAAAAACATATAGTGGAGATGTTCCCAAGTCTCCATATACAACCCCAAAGCTGTGAAATGCAAGACGCAGAATCATGAACGCTGACAATTCCTGCACATGCAATACAGTGAATCCGAATTTTACTGCTTTGATATTGAAAATTGCTGGCAAAGAATTTAACACGCGGGTCTTCATGCTAACTATACAACTTTTTAGGCAGCGGTAATTTACGACAGTACTGGGTGAATAATAGTCTATTCCAGCAAAAACCATTTAAGATTATAAATGCCATCAAAGATTGCAGTTATTGTGGTTTGTAAATTGTTCAGTCTATTCACTAATTAGGCAATGAAGAATCTTCTACATTTAGTGCACATTAAATGCGGTTTTTTTTCCTTTTCAAGTTTCAGACCATCTTCGTTCTTTTCCCTGTACTCGTTTCAAGAGATGGATATGCCTAATTTAATTGAATGTCACCTGAGCTCATATAGTAGTCTAAGAAATTTACCTCCTCTGGTTTATTTTAATCTGGAGGATAGGTAGTTTATTCGGAGTTAGAATTAAGCTAGTTTGCAGCAACCATAAATTTTACTTTGTTTTTTTACAGACCTTCCTTGTGTCCATGGCTGTGACATGTCCGGCCTCTGCATCTTTAATGGGCTCGTCGATTTTCTGGTCCAGAGACCATATGCGCCCTCTGCCACCGCCACTGCAACTACCGCTCATTTCTGGTTCACGGTCAATCTCCATCTTTGTGGATGATGAAAAGCCTCCCAACTCTTATGTGCCAGCAGAGAGTGCAGCTGAGACTCGCAGGAATCAAACTTGAACTTCACCAATGCTCATCATCATCATGATCATCCAAATTCGGTTCGATAGTATGTGCTCGCATTGCCATGGGCCGTTAATTTGGTCCGCGGGAATCGATCGAATCATCGCTTTCCATTACTAAACCGGCCCACAAACGCACCGGCATGATGGTCTGAATCCACTCGGATTCTGTCCTGTTTTATCAGTTTCTTTATTTTAACTTTTATGGCTGCAAAAAATTAAATCAAATAGTGACAGCAATCCATTAACAAATAATTGTGGCTGAGGTTTATGACAGAGTATGACATAAGAAAGGTTTATAACAACGATGCACAGTAACATATTAAACACCAGCATTCGAAGAGTTTGAAGTTTCATGAGCTCATAACAGTTATCAGCACTCAGATTTTTGAAAGAGGTTCGATTTTTTTAATGAGATTCAAAGTTGTATGACGCTTAAAATTGCATCATATTTAGATGTTTGAGATTGCACCATGGAAAATAATTGTTCATCATTTTTAAATTCAAAGTAGATAAAAATTTTTTTTTGCGTTTTTCCAAAAAAATAAAAAATAAAATAAAAAATGAATACTTTCCTCTTGTACAGTCAATTTTAGAATATTTTTGAAATTAGCAATTAAGATAAATAGAGTAATAAGAAATTTATAACTCATTTTAAAATATTTTTAAAACTAATAATTATGTTAAATGTAATAATATAAAACTTATAACTTAAGCATCACTAAATATATATTGGATATGAATTTCTTTCACAAGTGAAAGGTCTTTTCAACTACTCAACTTAAAAATCCAAAATAATATTACTCCTATCACTAAATACATATTGGATATGAATTTATTTCACAAGTGGAAAGTCCTCTCAACTACCCAACTTAAAAATCCAAAATAATATTACTCCTCTCTAGCTAAAGTTAAAACTAAAAAAATATTAAAGATAATTTTTATCTCAAACCTAATAACAAATTAAATATACTCACCATCTCTATAATAAAACAATCACAAATATCTCCAATCAATAGTCTTCCTTGTCTTCCTTATATTGAGTGTATCTCATACAAAATCAAATCTATTAAAAAATCATAAATGTTTTACTCTTTTAAATCATAATTATTTTTCTTATATTGAATGTATCTTATACAAAATCAAACCTATTAAAAAACCATAAATATTTTACTCTTTTAAATCATAATTTTTTTTTTTTTTAAAAGCTTGGCAAGACAACATCTTCATCATGACATATATTTATCATGACCAATATATCACTTCGATTGGGGTGGGAAATAAGCGGGGAATTGAACCGTGCTTGGCAAGACAAGATCTTCATCATAATATATCTTTATTATGACTAATATATCACCCCAAATTGAACAAGTGACTTGCTTCATTATTAGAAATTAAATATAAATAAAAAAATTTCATTATTCATTTCTTCCAACCATCCAAAATATTCCCAATTAACATAATTTATTACTTTATTAAAATAAAATAATATATTCTTTACCTACCCTGCCCTCTCTTCTCCATGTGCACATTCTCCATGACATCTAAACAAAAAGGCAAAGGTTTGTATTTCTCCACAACTAAAATCAAATTAAAACACATTCACTTGTCAATTGTCAATGTGAAACATGAATTTATTCTTCCACGTGGTATCATGATTTTTCTAATGTTTTTTACTTCACTTGACCCTTTTGAAATGGTTAGGCATTGGATTGATATGTGGTCAATTCATAGTATAGGAATAAAAAATGTGACTGAATGTGAATATGTATATCCATAAAGAGTTTATTCTCATATGGACTAAGACTCTAACCATATCCAAAGGCATATGGAATAGCATAAAAGGGGTGGCTCATGTGGCTATTTTATTTCTTTTTTGAGTTATTCTACTCCGGTGGGGCCACATTGAAGGCCATGGGCCCTTTGGCTAGGTAGGCACAAATTAGCATTGAACAAACATGGACAAGATGCCTTGCCATCACTATATGTTTTTGCTTTTCTTTATGGTAAGAGGCAGACCTTAACGTATTTGGGAAAAAAGTGAGAGTAATTAAGCATCCCAATATTTTTTATTGAATATTAGGTGCCTTTATAAGCTTGAGTTGTTGTGTCCAACATGTTTTCCTTATATTCAACTTAATTAATTATTATTATTATTATTATTTTGTGATTTATTATTAATTATATTTTTATTATAATAATTTAATTTTTTTAATATAAGAGTAATTTTTAATTTTTTTAATAATATATATTATTTATATTAATTAAAATTAAATATTTAAATTTTTTATTATTATTATTTTGTGATTTATTATTAATTATATTTTTATTATAATAATTTAATGTAAGAATAATTTTTAATTTTTTTTTAATAATATATATTATTTATATTAATTAAAATTAAATATTTAAATATTTTTTTGTTAAATATTATAAGATATAAATAACATATTTGCATTAAACTAATTAATTTATTTATTTTCAAAAAAACGGACTTTCAGTTTTTTAAGATGAAAATTACATTCAATGTGTATAGCTCACTCTATGAAATCATTAACACATATAAGATTTAGTGGTGGAGAAAAACCTAAACGATACACAATTCCCTTAAATTGATTAATTAATTATTAATATTTTATATTTTATTATTAAATTTTTAAAATAAATTTAAATATTTTTATTAAAATATATACAATTTTAGATCTAAGACTTTTGTGATACATAATGTAGATAAATGTCTTTCGGATTAATCACATCATTAGGATTAGGTCGATGTTTTGAACCAACGAATGTGGTTTATCCTCAGGACAAGGTGGAGAAACTAATCTCTCATGAGAACACCTCTAAATTGGTTAGCCTCTACCTCACCTCGACTTTCTTCAGTTTTCAAGGTGAATTCTATGAGCAAACCTGTAGTGTTGCGATGGGCTCCCCTCTTTCCCCCATAGTTACTAACTTATTTATGGAGAATTTTGAATCAAAGACCCTGACCTCTGCTAAATTATGTCCTAGGAAGTGGAATAGGTTCATGGATGATACTTGTGTCATCTGGCCCCATGGTCGAGAGAAATTAGATCTGTTCCTTGGGCACCTGAACTCACTATCTAATTCCATCAAGTTCATGATGGAAGTGGAGGTGGATGGTTGCCTCGCTTTCCTTGATATCTTTCTCTCAAGGAATGAGGATGGTTCCATTTCTCACCGAGTTTTTCACAAGAAGACTCACACGGAACAATACCTTCATGTTGGGTCCCATCATTTTTCTACTCAGAAATTTGGTGTCTTGTGTACTCTTGCCACTTGTGCTCTTAGAATCTCTAATGACAGCTCCTTGGAATCAAAGAATTCCCATCTTCTTGACGTTTTTGAAAATAATGGTTACAGTAGATGTCAAGGTCTTAAAGCCTTTCGAAAGGCATATAAAGGGTTGAGTGGAAAATCTACTCGGGGGGATCCTATTTCCAAGGTCCTCCTCCCATTTATCCAAGGGACAACGAACAAAATTGCCCATGTCCTTAGGAGAAATAATATCTCTACTTCTTTCAAACCTCTCTGCACTATTAGAAATTCTCTTAGGTCCGTTAAGGACCCTATTGACCCTCAGGACATGAAAGGGGTTTACATGATTCGTGTTCTTGTGGAACTCCCTATATTGGAGAAACAGTTCGATCCATTAGGCAGAGAATTCGGGAGCATGCTGCGGATATTAGACACAATCAGTCTCGTATCTCAGCTCTTGGTGAACATGTAGAATAATTCTGCCACCTTTTTTGTATTGAAGACTCCAAAGTCGTTGCCAAAGTAGATCACTTCCATCATAGGAATTAAGAGAGGTGATCGAAATTGAACGACATGATAAGAATCTCAACCATGATGATGGTTGGAAATTAAGTAAGAGTCAGACCCCGGCTCTTGCCAGGTAATTTTGTTTATTTATTTATGTTTTATTCTTATTTTTTATTTAGTTCTACATTTTTATATACAATTAATTAATTTATTGATTTATTTTTATTTTTATCTAATTAATTATTTTTATTTACTTATTTATTTATTTTATTTGTTTACTTATTAAATTAAAAAATTTACTGCTCCCTCTAAAGCTAGGTAACTTTGTTTATTTAGTTATGTTTTATTTTTATTTTTATTTAGTTATATATTTTTATATACAATTAATTAATTTATTGATTTATTTTTATTTTTATCTAATTTTTTAATTCATTTATTGATTTATTTTACTTATTTTATTTATTAAATATATATATATATATATATATATATATATATATATATATTACCCCTATTATCTATTATTTTTATTTTGATCACATAATAATTTATAAACTTATTTTTAATAAATTTTATTTAATTAATTAATTTATTATTTAATTTTAATTCTTAACTAAGTAACTAATTTTCTAACGACTAGTTCTTAACAGCTAGTCTTAACGGTTAGTTCTTAACAACTAATTCTCAACGGCTATTTTCGGACAATGATGCATCTCCACTATTTATTCATCTAGATCGACTAGTTTCTCCACCTTGTCCTAAGGATGGACCACATTAGTTGGTTTGAAACGTCGACCTAATCCTAATGATGTGATTAATCTGAAAGACATTTATCTAAAATATATATAATTTTTAAATTTCCTCTCTAATGATGTTTTCATAATTTGGATCATTTATTTTTTTCTTTTTTCTTTTTATTTATAATATAATAAGTCGCTTTTGCATTATATCTAAGAATATAATCTTTTATTTAAATTTTATTATTATTTTCATTATAGGATATATTTTTATTATTTTGTTTTAAAAAGGATGTTTTTGAATTCCATGGGTATTTTTGCATTTTTATTATTGATATGTATTTTTTTAAATAAAATTTTTTTAGTGTTTTATTTTATTTATTTATTTTGTTTTGTTAAGAGATTTTATTTTTTCGACACAAAGAAATAGGTCAACGACCCAAGACATAAAGGCATCTGGTAGGAGTGAAACCCTAGTTAGTACATTTCAAGTGGCATGATTTTCCTTGATAATGGTGATGAGTCAACCTCCATTAGCAATAACAACCATATATGGTTGTCCTTAGTGTTGGTTTGACAACTTAATTATAATAGGTTTTCTCACTCTTGAGATAAATTACATTTAGTTAATCAATTTTAATATCATTCACATACATTTATACAACTCGAGTGGGTCTAATGGCTAAGAGCATGTGTTTCCTCCTAAAAGGTCATAGATTCAAAACCAAAAAAAAGTGGAGTATATATGCCTTTGTAAATTTAGTAGTCAGTATGTTTCTCATCGACTCATCATGTAAGTCTTGGTGGAGATGTTATGTAGTGATAGTTGTTGCTTTGGTGCCTTGGAATTTTCCGATGCCTTTCCAGATGTTGTTGTTGTCGTCACCGTTTAGGGCAGGTCTACCTTGTAGCTAGTTCTTTATTTGCTTCCGAATATTGTGGGTGTCATCGTCGTCTCGCTTCTTTTATTTGATTTGAGCCTGCGTTCTCATTTCTCATGGTTCAGCGTGCAAGATTGCCCACGAGCATCATTTGTGTGGACTCTAGGGTTTATTATACGTGGGATTTTATGAATATATATTTTTTTTTTTCTTAGACCGTTTTTGTCATGCTGTCTATTTTGGGGTTTCGACCCTATAAGGTAGTTGTTCCTTTATGTAGGGGTTATTTTTCTCTTATATAGGTCAACCGTTATTATCTTTGGAAGTTTAAATTTTGCAAAAGACTTTGTTTGTATTTCGTTTTGAGGCCCGAGAAGATCCCATTGAATATGCTCTCATTTATATATTTGCAAAATGTAATTCAAATTATTTTCATAAATAAAATTACTCTTTTTACTTAGAAAAAAAGTAATCATATCATAACATGAATAGAAAGAGATGTATCTTTTCATCTTAATTTTTATATATTATTATTCCAAATAGTAATTGAAATAATATATTGAGTTAAATAAAAAATATATATATCATTATTAAAAAGAATATTATTATGGTAAATAAATCATATATATATATATATATATATATTTATTTATTTTCTACATTATGTTTTTTTATATTTAATTTATTTGTATAATATATATTTTTAATAATTATAATGGTTTAAACAAAATTGTAATTAAACAAATATTAAAAAAAAACTCATATAAATGTGATTACTTAAATTTTACAAAGTCAACTATATCTAGCCAGATGACTTGCATCCATGGGCTTGGCAGCAGCGTGGTAGACTATGTTATTTCCGATCTCCCTTTATACAACGAAATAATAAATTTTGACATCTTAGACGACCACAAGCCTGACTCTGATCATAGGCCTCTACTCATAATTCTCAATTTTGTCATGCATAGAGATCCCATAGAAGATAATCCTTATAGTCAAAATAACTTAATCTTTGATAGAAATAAAAAGGATCTCTTTCTAAATGAATTAAAAACTAATTTGCTTCCTTTATCTAGTATAGACAACATAGATGACCTATATCATAATTTTACTACAACCCTCTCATATTCTATTAACAAGTTCTCAATTGAAGTCTCAAGTAATAAAAGAAATAGCAAAACCAACGCATGGTATGACAAAGATTGTAAAAGTGTGAGGAGAGAAATTAAGGAAGCTATTGATGAATCTCTCAAAATTGACAAGATAAAAATCTACAAAGTCCTAACTAAAAGGAAAAAAAGGCAATATATTCGTAAAAGGCAAGAGAATCTCTTACACCTCTCTAAGGTGGCTCCTAAGAAATTCTGGAGGCAGATTCTAACTAGGAAAACTAAAGATAATAACAAAATTTCTTTACACGACTGGAATTCCTATCTTAAAAAGCTTTATGACTCTCCAAATGCCAGGGATTTTGAAACCCTGCTCACAACGAAAGAAGTTTTCTCATTAGAAGACATTGATTTTTGGGTTAAACGTCTGGAAAATGGGAAAGCTAAAGACATTGAAGGTTACCAAGCAGAAATCTTAAAATTTGGAGGTCTTGTCCTCATCCCCCACATCCACAAGCTTTTCAACCAAGTGGTCAAGCAAGGGCTCCCTAAACCTTAGACTCAGAGCCTCATTATCCCTATTTTTAAAAGTGGGGATACAAATAACCCCTCTAATTATCGGACAATTATGATCAAACCTCTCTTAGCCAAGTTATATGGTATTATTTTGGAAAAGAAGTTGAGCATTTGGCTTGAAAGTGAAGGTAAGCGGGCTAAAAGCCAAGCAGGTTTTAGAAGGTAGCACTCAACAACGAACCACCTCGTTACGCTTTGGATCATTGCGGAGGAATGCCGCAATGATAAATCCAATCTCTTCTATTGCTTTGTGGACTTTAGAAAGGCTTTCGATACGGTTCCTAGAAACAACCTATGGAATAGATTAGAAGAGCTAAATGTTCCTTTCGAGCTAAGAGCGGCCACTATAAGGTTATACGAGAATGTAATTGCCAAGTTAAAGAGCAATGAGGGGTGGTCGAAAGATATTAAGTGTAATATCGGAGTTAAACAAGGTTGCCCCCTCTCCCCTACCCTATTTGGCATTTACATCGACAAGCTAGAAGTTTGTTTAGAGGAAGCAGGATGTGTTGGCACGATCTTAGCTGGGATAGTCATCATCCTTCTTCTCTATGCTGACGATATTGTTCTTCTTGCAAGGTGCCCATCTGATCTTGATAAGCAACTTAGACTTCTTAAGGATTTTTGCTCTACCATGGGTATGTCTGTTAACACTGACAAAACAAAAGTTATGATTATCAAATCCAAGAAGGACACTTATGCTAATTTTATGTATGACAATAGTAACTTGGAGGAAGTGTCTTCTTACAAGTACCTAGGAATTGATATTCATCACAAGCTCAACTGGAACTATAGCATTAAGAAAAGGATAAATGGGGGGTGGAAAGCTTATTTTGGTCTTGAAAATAATTGTAAAACGACAAACCTCGTAATGTGGGATAGAAAGAAGTTCCTCTTTGAAACTTTAGTCACTCTTGTTATCTTATATGGATGTGAGGTTTGGGGTTGCAGCATCTCTAGAGAATCCTAGAGAAATATTGAGAAAATCCAGAAGCGTTTTATAACTTATAACCATAAAATTAAAAGCAATACACCCTATCCTATTCTCCTTATAGAAGTGGGTCTTTCCCCTATCGAGAGCCTAGCTATGACTAGGCTTCTGTTGTACAAGCACAAGCTCAATAACATAGGAGACCATAGACTTCCTAAGATAGCTTTAAATTCTATCCAAAACCACCTAAGGCTTAAACGAGGTTGGTATAAAGACACCAGGGCCTGGTTAAACCATTGGGAGATCGACGAGAATGTTGCATTGCAAAACATAAATAACATTAAAAAAAATATTATTTCTAAGTTCAAAGAAAAAATGTGGTGTGAGAAAGATCTAGCAGCTAAAAGAAAATTAAGATATTATAAGGAGGTCATCAACCCCACCCTATAAGATCAAAAGTATCTCTCTGTTTTAACTAGCTCAAAGAAGAAAATTAATATAGCCAAGATTAGAACGAACTCTCATGAGCTCCATAGTGAAATAGGGCATTGGACAGTTTCTAAAACACCATGGATGGAAAGGATTTGCCATCTCTGTGAGAATATGAACATCAAGGATGAAAATCACTTCCTCTTAGAGTGCCCCGAGTACAACCACATTAGAGCTCAATTTCATAATCTTTGTTATTTGGATTTATTGAAAGTGGAGAAGGATACAAGTTTTTGAAGTACAAACCTTTTATAGAATACAAAACTTAAACAAAGATTTGCGCCTCAAGATATTTGATCCCTTTGGAACAGACACATACACACACTTTATGTTGAGCATGAAAAGAATTGTACTTCTATTTCATTTTGAGCAAGACACCGGTAAAATGTTCCACGGAAACCATTCTTCATGAGATTGTAGTTTTTGGCTGTTTAAATTGCATCTTTAAATGTATTCAATGTCTTGAAAATATCCTTAGGCACTCAAATTGTGTAGAATACACAACTTAAACTTGAAATTCTATCAAATCCTTGCTAGATTTCCAACAAAATTGACACAAAATTATCTCTAAAAGAAATGCAAAACATAAAATAGTTAAACTACTCGAAAAATCTAACATAAGATTTTCTTAAAAATTTCTTTATATAATATTATAGATAGTTGACATTGAAATATTTTATTCTATATAAACATTGAACTATTTTATTTATAATACATATTACTTATATTAAAATGTTTTTCTATTATTAATTTATTGTTAAATATAAGTTTCTCTCACACTGGGAAGTGTCTCTCCATATAATATTCAAATACTACTTAACTGTACATGTTGACATATTTTATTTATAGTTTTATATTGAATTTTTTAATATTAATATTTTTAAATATCAAACTTTATATTAAACATGGAATGAATTACATATTTCAATAATTAATTATATACATCTAAAATAATTTCATTCTTTATATATTAAATGAATTTGATATTAAAATATATTAATTAATATTGGCTTCATACATTAAATGAAATTGATATTAAAATATATTAATTAATATAGATTGTTAAATATTTTATTTAAGTTTTATATTAAAATATTTTTAGAAAGGTATTATTATTATTATTACTACTAAATAAATATAAAAAAAGCATAAATAGATTACTTAATTTATAAAAATTTACAAAGTTAACTACCTATAATTATAATTAACAAATTGATTAACCTAAAATTATATAAAACAAAAAAATATAAAGAAACAATTTATTCTTAAAATACAATATAGTCTTTATATAATATATTTAGTAATGTTAATTGACTTTATCTTACATAGTTATGAGGAGTGATTGTTTCTTACTCAAATTCAATTCTCAATATGATAAGCTTATATTGAGTATATTATTTTAATGGCTTGAGGTTGCTTTGTCATGTGGAAAAAATAAATTAATTATGGTATCTCAAATATATTGAAAAAAAAAGTTAAGTGATTTATAATTTCAAAGGTTTTAATTTGTTATCATCAAGATAGATCTCAAATATATTATGAAGAAAGTTAAATATTTTACAATTATGATAATCTTGAATTTACCATTCTTAAAATTGACAATCTTAACAACTAAAATCTTCAATGCCACTAATTATAATGATTTTTTTTGTTATCATATTTTAAATGATTGAAAATAACTAGTTCCTAAGACATTTAAATTATAATCTATACTCTTATCTATGTTGGGGGTGGGTGGGTGGGGGGGATGGAATGGAATGTGAATGTGCCCTAGTGGGCACGTAGAACTATCCTTTTCATAGAGTCTTATGCAAGTTATCAACAACCAAGCAAAGGCGTATTCTCTATTTGTTGAAAAAGGTTGTTATTGATGTCAAAATTTATCCAAATGAAAGAGGAAATTACATAAATAAATAACATATTCTCATACATTTCCAGCAATATATGGAATTCCCTCTAATTCCAATGGAATGAGTAGATATGGAATATTTTTTCAAGATGACCTAAACGAAGTACAAGAAAACCCCATTTGGATACCTTATCTTTGAAGGAATTTTTACTCTAATTACTTAGCTCAAATAGAAGCATAGGATATATGGTTGGAAATCAATTTTCAGACCTTTCTAATGATACATGACATGTCTTATAACTCCTAATGACTGAGGGAAAATTAATTTTTGAATATTCACTAAACAGTATGCCAGTTGCACCAGACAGCCTTAACCCAGTGTCCAAACGAACTACAAATAGGCGTGAGAAGGATAATTTCTAACCACTTGACTCAAGCATTTGGTTCTATGTTTAGGAGAGCGAAGGAGCATGTTTGAAATTCATGCCTCGTGAACTAAGAAGAAGTGAACTAAAGTTGAGTTGAAGCATCCTCTTGTGAAAGGGTGTTGGCACATCTTTTGAAGGGTTTTTTTAGGGATTGTTCTTGGGAAGGATTTATGGTTTGTTTAGGTCTATTTTTTAGGGTTGATTATTGCATTTTGAAGGTTGATTTTCAGGGGATGAGATCTATTTTTTGAAGGCTAAGTTATGTTATTTAAAGATCTAGTTTAGGCCTAGATTGAAGGCCAAGTCCTAATGCCTTGAAATCCAAGTTCAACCCTATTTTGAAGTCCCAGTTTTGGTGTATTGAAGGTTGAGTTTAGGTTGGAGCTTGTAATTATTATATGTTTTTGCTTACTAAGGATTTGTGTCCTCATCTTCTTGACAGGTTGGAGCCTGCAATTTTGTAAATTGGTCCTTAAAGAGGGTTGGTATCCTTATAAGAGATTGTAATAAATTAAAGATTGTTTTCGAGTATTTATTCTTCAAATTTTGATTTTCACTTTAATCTCCATGTTTATACATTATGGATGATTGATTATGTGATGTGAATTCAATTTCAAGATCAACTAAGTGAAATTTTGTCAAAATTAACAAAATATTAATTCACCCCCCCAGTATTTCCAACAATTGGTATCAGAGCAGGCTTCTTCAAGAACAATATAATAGTTGGAAGAATATATTATAGGGGGCCATGGCTATTCAAGAAGAATCAATCAAAATTCCTTTCTTTGATGGAACAAATTTTGTCTTTTGGAGGATAAGAATGAGAATGCACTTAATGTCTCTTGGTGTCGAAGTTTGGTAGTTTGTTGCAAATGGATATAAGGTCCCATATTATCCTCCAATTGATCAATATGGGATAAAGCTTATGTCTCTAATGCAAAATCTATGAACTCCATTTAAGGTGGTTTTCTATATTTATAATTTGTTAAAGTTATGTAGTGTGAATCAACTAAAGAGACATGGGACAAGCTTGTAAGAAACTATGAAGGAGATAGTAAATATTCAGACTTTCCAGAGACAATTTAACAGCTTGGAAATGAATGATGAAGAAGATTTCATTGCCTATTTTCTTCAAGTAGATGAAGTGGTTAATTCTCTCAAAGGATTTGGTGAAGAAGTTAAAGAAACAATAGTTGCTCAAAAAAAATTGAGGTACCTTCCTTTGTGTTTTAATATCAAGGTCTCTACCATAGAATAATTAAGAGATTTGGAGAATCTGCAAATGGATGAGCGTCATAGAATTCTCAATACATACAAAATTATGACATGAAACTCATTACATAAGGAAGAAACATTTAAAGCATCTAATAATTGAAGGAAATTCAAGTTTGGTGATTGTTCTAGTGATGAATCTAATACATAAATGGCTCAGCTAGTCGGAAAACTAAAGAGAAAATCCAAATTCAAAGGTAATTTACCTCTCATCTGTTTTAGTTGTGGTAAGATAAGACATTTTGCTACTAAGTTTCCTTATAGGGAAGATAATGATGATGAAGAAGAACCCATAAACAGGACCTTTAAAGGAAAATCTTCGAAAAAAGAAAAATATCTAGTCCAAAGAGGATGATGATTTTTCAAAAGAAGAAGAAGAAGAATATGGTTCTAATGATGATAGAAGAGAGACCCTATTTTTAGCCACAAATGAGGAATATAACATAGAAAAAACAAAGGAGAAAAAAGATAAAATAGAAGGAGAAATTGTTGAAGGCATAGTGGATCTTGAAGTAAAAATCATCAACGCAATAGAAGAAACTGATAACCTTGGGAAGAAGAACAAGAGACTATCCAAGGAAATCATCTTCCGCGAGACTTAAAGAGAGGAAGATAAAATAATGGAAGAATTTTTGAACAGACAACTACACTAAAAGGAAGAAAATTGTGAAAATCTTGAAGCAGAAAGTGTCTCACAAAGGAAAGAGCTAGATAAGCTCAAAAAAAACATGAAAAACTCTGTTGTGTAACCAGCTCCAAATAGAGAAGAAAAGAGATATCAACGCCTTAGAAATGAGCCACTTCGAGGGGGCAACCTCCAATACATTACATAAATGAACAATTCTTGGATGATACAATTTACAAAACCTCCTTTCTATATATAGGAGTCCATGGGGCCATAATGTAATCCTAGTGGGCCACAATGTAATCCTAGCCGACCTAACAATAATAATTAAAGGGCACAATAATAACAAAATGGGGGTTACAAGGGTACAATAATAACAATAAGGGGTTTACACTAACAATAATAAGGGGCTATACTAGTGATATAGGTACCTAACATGCCCCTCTCCTTCAAAAAAGTGTTGTCCTCAACACTTGAGTAGCTCCGGGTGCTTCTGTATAAAATTCTCATCCTCCCATGTAGAATCTTCATTGGGTAAGTTCTTCCACTTGATGAGATACTCTGAAATTGATCGATTCCGTAGTTGTCGAGTTCTTGTTTCCGTGACCGCTTCAGGTTCCAATATGATTTTTCCTTCCTCATCAAGTTCTGGAAATATTGTTTGAGCTGGAAGATTTTCACCTATAACCTTCTTTAAGCATGAAACATGGAAAATTGGATGCACTCGTGAAGAAGCAGGAAGCTCCAATTTGTATGCCATAGTACCAATATTTTGCAACACCTTGTAAGGACCATAGTAATTTGGTGATAATTTATTATCCTTCTTAGCTTGCTTGAGGGACATTTTTTTGTATGGTTGTAGCTATAAAAATACCCAGTCTCCTACATCAAAACTTCTCTCGCTACGATGTTGATCTGCCTGTTGTTTCATTCGATTTTGTGCCAAATTCGGGTTATCCTTTAAGAGTTGGAGAACTTCTTGTTGATGCTCGATGTGATCTTCCACTGCTTGAACCTTCGAATTTTCCCTTAAAGATGATGTGATGGATGGTGGATGATATCCATAAAGTGCCATAAATGGGGTCATTTTTGCTACAGTATAGAAGGAAGTGTTATACCACCATTCAGCAAGAGGTAACCACTTGACCCATTGTGTTTGTTTATCGGATACAAAACAACGAAGATATCCTTCCAAACATTTATTTACTATCTCAGTTTGACCATCAGATTGAGGATGATAAGATGAGCTATGAGCTAATTGAGTACCCAAACAAGAAAATAACTCCGTCCAAAAATTTCCGGTAAAAATGGGATCTCTGTCGCTCACAATAACCCTTGGGCTTCCATGTAGCTTTTGAATTCTGTCCATAAATGTAGTAGCAACTGTACTTGCTTTAAATGGATGAGATAATGCACAAAAGTGCGCATACTTGGTAAGTCTATCAACTACCACCATGATGACATTCTTTCCTTCGGACTTAGGTAAACCTGTGATAAAATCCATTGAAATCTCCTCCCAACGTTGACTTGGAATGGATAAAGGTTGTAGAAGTCCGGGGGTCTTAATTGTCTCCACTTTATTCTGCTGGCAAACCAAACATTCCGCCACAAACTTTTGAATATCAGATTTAAGGCCATCCCAAAAAATTCTTTCTTCACCCTGTGGTAAGTTTTTAAAAATCCAGAGTGTCCTCCTAAAGGAGAAGTGTGCAATTCCAGAAGAATCTTTTGTTTTAGTTGGGAATTCTTACAAAGATATAAGCGATCTTTGTACCATAAGGAATCATTTTTCCAACTAAATGTATCAGATGTACTAGGATCTTGCTGCAACTTTTGAATGAGTATGCATACATCTTTGTCCTTCTTCCATTCATCTCTTGCTTCAGTTATCCAATCTGGTTGGATAATAGAAATGGCACAAAGCAATGCTTCCACCTCTTCATTCTTTCTTGAGAGTGCATCTGCAGCAACATTAAGCTTTCCTTTTTTGTAGATTATTTCAAAGTCATAACCCAACATCTTTGTGACCCATTTTTGCTGCTCTTCTGACGATAGTCTTTGTTCCAAAAAGTGTTTAAGACTATCATGATCGATTTTTACCTTGAAGTGTCTTCCCATTAGGTAAGTTCGCCATTTCTTTAGTGCATGCAGTATTGCTAACATTTCCTTCTCATAAATAGGTTTCTGTAAATACTTTCCTTTGATTGGACGACTTCCTTCCTGCATTAAAACTGCACCAATTCCATTTCCTGAGGCATCACATTCCACAATAAAGGTTTTCGTGAAGTATGGCGTAGCTAAGACCGGTGCTAGGCACATTGCCTCCTTAAGACGTTCAAAGGCCTTAGTTTCTTCAGGAGTCCATGAAAATGCATCTTTCTTCAATAATGTTGTTAGAGGTGCTGCTATTCTCCCATAATTCTTAACAAACTTGCGATAATACCCTGTTAACAATAGAAATCCTCGCAACTTCTTTAGGTTGTGGGGAATTTCCATTCCCTAATGGCTTTAATTTTGTTAGGGTCTACTTTAACACCCTCGTGAGATACAATATGACCCAGATATTCCACCTCTTGTACTCCAAAGAAACATTTGGATTTTTTTGCATATAATTGTTTCTCCTGCAATAGTTTGAGCACCTGTCAACATGTTCAACATGATCCTTCCAAGACCTGCTGTAGATTAGTATATCATCAAAAAATACTAGCACAAATTTTCTAAGGAAGGGTTTGAAAATGGAATTCATCAGCCCTTGAAATGTAGAAGGTGCATTGGTAAGGCCAAAAGGCATGACCAAAAATTCGTAATGACCCTCATGAGTTCGAAATGCTGTTTTTGGAATATCTTCAGTCTTCATTCTAATTTGATGATATCCTGAACGAAGATCCAACTTGGTAAAATAAATTGCTCCATGTAATTCATCCAATAATTCATCAATCACGGGAATGGGAAATTTGTCTTTAATGGTGAGCTTATTGAGCTCCCTATAATCCGGACACATTCGCCATGATCCATCCTTCTTGTGTACCAAAACTACAGGAGCAGAGAAAGAACTTTGACTAGGTTGAATTATACCCGCCTCTAACATTTCTGCAATCATACGTTCAATTTAACTCTTTTGGAAGTAAGGATATCTATAAGGCCTGATGTTTGGAGGAGCACTTCTTGGAATCAAATGAATAGCATGATCATGATCACGAATAGGTGGGAGTCCTTTAGGAGTTTCAAACACCTTGGAATGATTGTCCAAGACTTTTTTGAGATATGGAGAAATAGATGATTTTGATGTTGGAACTTCTAGTGAGCACAATTGTGCAATTACGCCTTGTTTTTCTTTCTTCAGAAGCTTTGTCATGACATTAGAGCTTATTATAGTTCCTAGCTTCCCTGTGATATCCCATAATTCGATTTCCTTTCATTCTGAAAAAAAAATTCAAGAAAAGTTCTTGAAAATTAAAAGCTACCATCCCTAAAGATTGTAACCATTGTACTCCTAGTACAACATCAGCACCTCCCATTGGAATGGAAAGCATTGGACTATTCAATACATATTCCCCCATGGTTAGCTTAATATTATAGCATTTTCCATAGCAATTTACAGTTCCTCCATTTGCAACCATCACTTGGACATTCGGGTGCTGTATGTGAACAATTTAATTCCTTGGCTACCTTACAATGAATAAAATTATGGGCGCTACCCGAATCAATCAACACTATTACCTTTTTCTTCTTTATATGTCCTTCTATCTTGAGAGTTTGAGGAGTAGTAATTCCTGACAATGCATTACACAATATGGTCAGACTCATTTCTTCCTCTTCTAGGGTTGGTTCCTTGTGTATATCCGCTTCTTGTTCATTTTCTTCTTCCTCTTCACAATATATGTAAAATAATTTCTTCTCACCACACTTATGACCTTTAATGTATTTGCTATCACAACTGTAGCAAAGCCCTTTTGATATTTTTTCTTCCAATTGTTGTGATGTCAACCTTGTAGGTTGTGGAAATCTAGGCGTAGCAACACTTCCTTCTTTATAGAATTGAGTGGTAGGCTTCCTTGTCGCCATAATTTTACATTCAACTTTTCTTGCCAACCTGAATGCCTTCTCCAATGAATCAGGTTCCAAAACACGAACTTCATGTTGGATGTTATCCTTTAGAGTGCCTATGAAGAGATCAATCATGTGTTCCTATGGAATATATTTTATCCTTATATTCAATTTTTGGAAGTCCTCAATGTGCTGCCCCACTAAACCCTTTTGTTTGAGATTTATCAATTGGCTAAAGAAGGTGTTGCTCTTTGTATCCTCATAATGTGCTATCATTTTGTAAAAATCGACCAAGTGACAATTTTTCACGGGAGCAAAGCACGATACCACAAATGTATTTTTTGTTCTGTACTGCAGTTGCAATGCATCTTTTGTGTGTTTTGCACATTATGGAGATTAAAATATTGCTCCATCTATAGTATCCATGTTACAGGATCCTTTCCATCAAACTTCCTCATATCCATTTTTGGAATATGGTGGTTCTTCCCTCCAATAGTAGAGTTTATGAAATCACGATTAAAATTTATTTTGTTCTCATCATGAGATTCCTCTACTATCTTTTCACCATTAGGAAACATTTCTTGTATCAACTTTCCCAAACCTTCGATGTCTACTTTTAGATATTTCTTCATGTTTTCCATGTTGTCTTTCATTTTTTCATCTATCTTAGCTTCCATGTCATCCATCTTAGATTCCATGCCCACTTCCATGCCATCCATCTTAGCTTCCAAACCACTCATCTTAGCTTCCACGCCTTTCTTCAAACCATCCATATTAGTTTCCATGCCCTTCTTCAAAACTTCCATTTAATTTTTTGTTGTTCTTTGCGAGAGCGAAATTTTTTGCACTTGCTCTTGTAATTTTGATATGTCATGTTGCCATTCTTCATCTTCATGAGTCATAGTAGAGCCTTCTAAAATGCTTAATGAGTGTTGAATTATTTTTAGGGGCCATTTTAGACTCCAATATTGATATCTATTCTACAATAGGCCCTTTCAATCAATTCAACTTGATTCTTCAAACAAGACTTATGCAATTCGGAAAAAAATACACACCTTTTACTTGCTTTTAGGAGCTCGATATTGAAATTATATTATATATGTTATTGCAGATCTTCAATATCTGAAATTTAGCACTGAAGTAGCCCTCTGAATTCTCTTTTGAATGCCACAAACCGACCTCGATTTGGATTCTCCAAGACAAAGTTGTGTCCAATCTCCCACAATGACCTAATTCTGGACTGGTTCAGTAGAGAGAACTTGTACGACTTTCCACGTGTCACTGTTTTGTCCTTTGTCTCCGAAATTGATAGCCAAGAAACTATGGTCCGTTTACTTGTGACCAATTTTTATGGCACTCCAATCCGATCCCCAGAGAGAGAGTTATTGAACTTTTCCCACGATCACCTCTTTGAGATGAAATTCAGGAGCCTGAAAAAGCACTACCTTCCACAGATCATATCTCCAAAAATATTTCGAACCAAGCTCTGAAATTTTTTGACGGATTTCCTCCGGATTTCAGCTTCGCACCATACAAATTTCAGATTATGAAACTTCGTAGAAAATTTTTTATAGCGAAAATGCCACGATGACTCGTTTAGGTTCGAAAAAGACCTAACTTCCACAGATCATATCTTCGAAAATATTGCGAACTGTGCTCTTAAATTTTTATAAAATCTTTCCTCAAGATTTCGGTTTCGCACCCTAAAAATTTCAGCTTCTGAAACTTTGTAGAAAAAAATTTATAGCGAAAATGCCATGATAACCCGTTTGGAGCAGCGAAACCCTAGAATCCAAACCTCTGATACCAAATGTTGTGTAACCAGCTCCAAAGAGAGAAGAAAAGAGATATAAACGCCTTATAAATGAGCCACTTCGAGGGGGCAACCTCCAATACATTACATAAATGAACAATTCTTGGATGATACAATTTACAAAACCTCCTTTCTATATATAGGAGTCCATGGGGGCATAATGTAATCCTAGCCGACCTAATAATAATAATTTAAGGGCACAATAATAACAAAATGGGGGTTACAAGGGTTCAATAATAACAATAAGGGGGTTACACTAACAATAGTAAGGGACTATACTAGTGATATAGGGACCTAACAAACTCTCAAACCCTAGATGTTATTCTCAACATTCAAAGATGTTGGAAATTCTGAGAAGGCCGCGGGGGGGGGGGTGAATCAATATTCCTTTCAATTAGAGCTTTAGATAATCTTCAATTATTATCAGTGTTTGTACAATGATAGCAGCAAACAAGAGGAACACAAATGCACTCAGTTTTTAAGGTGGAAACCCAATCTAGGAAAAAAAACACCTAATGCTTTTCTAATAATTCTTTAATATTCAACTCTAATTGAAAATAAAGCTCCAACTTCCTAGAATCTAGAAAAGCATTCTTCTCTAGCTCCCACTAGATGGACGCTCCAACGCCTGAGATTCTTTAGTAGTCAACTGAATGGATGCCCCAACACCCAATGAGCTACAACTCACCCTAGCACCACCCTACCACCCTGTAGAAGAATAAAAGAAGAATGGACTCTCGTACCAGGGAAAATGGTCCACTTTACAATGATATAGAATGATGTAGAAGAAGAAGATATACTAGAACATAACCCCAACTTTGACACAACCACCTAATGATGATCCTAGACCTCCCAACACTGCCTCTTCAACCCTTGGCAGATAGACACTAGTACAATTTGTACAATAATGTATTTACAATGACTAAGTACAATGAATGTATGCAGTGTTGCCCACTTGAAGACTTCATATGATGAACTTCTTGCTGCTATTATGCACCTTGGTTGCTGATCTTTTCATTCTACCCTCTATTGCACCTTGCTTTGCTTTGCTACCATAAAAATTATGGTCCTTTGCAACCCTTAACAACACATGATCTAGCTTTTTCTTTCCTTCTAGGAGCTCGATATTGAATCTGGTGTATCTTTGTTATTTCAGATCCTCAATATCTGATTTTTGGTCCTGTAGTAGTCCTCTGAGTCGTCTTTCCAATGCCACAGGTCTAACCCAATTTTGATTCTTCAAGGGAGAGTTATACCCAATCTCTCATAATTCCCTAATTATGGACTGTTTTAGAAGAGCGCACTTGTACTGTGTGCCACGTGTCACTGTTTCTTCATTTGGCTCTGAAATTGATAGAGAAAAAATTACAGACTGTGCACTATCTGCCAATTTTTATGGAATTTCAATCCGATACTCAGAAAGAGAGTTATGACGAATTTACCAAGGTCACTTCTTTGAGATGAATTTCAAGAGCCTGCAAAAACCCTGACTTCCACAGATCATATCTCCAAAAATATTGCGCACCTTGATCTGAAATGTTTATAGTAGCTTCCTCAGGATTTCAGCTTCACCTCATAAAAATTTCAGCTTCTGAACCTTCGTAGAAAAAAAATTTAGAGCACAAATGCCACGATGACCTGTTTCAAATGGCGAAATCCCTTACATAAGGAGGAAATGAGGATCACAATTTATATAAATGCTTAAGTTGAGAGGGGCCTCAACAAGTGAACATGGGAGGGATTTTAGGAGCTTAAAAAATATTAATTATGACTTTTCAATGACCCATTCCCCAATCTCATGGGGTTTTTAGCCCACTAACTGGGGGTACAAACTTCAAACATGAATATCTCTCAAACCGTGAAGAATTACATGGCATGTCATATATCAACGGAAACATCTCGACAAGTAGAAACCATCAAAAGAATTATTGACCTAGAATACATTAATTTGGTAGGTAAAAATTCCCATGCAATATTGGGTTAGCCCCTGGTGCTGCTTGGGTTGACATCAATGACAACAGCTGATCAACAAAAGATACCCATATGAAAAGACTGGTCTTGGTTATATGGGTGAGACCTCATACAAAGAAAAATGAAAACAAAAACTCACCAAGTAAGGAAGTTGAAGAAAAACCTAAAAGTTCAAATCTCAGCAAGAACAAGGATAGGAGATGGGGGAGTTTGGAAACAATGCTACACCAAAAATCTATGTTGATGCTCGCAAGGGGTCCATTCACAATACAAGTAGCAATATGACAAGGGAGAAGGAATAACAAATATTTGGATCATATATAAAGTAGATCAACTTCAGAAGAAATATTTAATCAAGGAAACCATACTTTACCATGTATCAAACTAATTTTCTAGGTCATGTTTTTATGCAAAAAATGTAGTCATCACACAAGATATTGTAAATCTTATATGATAAATGATTATCAAAGAGGGTATAATCAAACCTTTAAAAATAAAAATGTAGACATCGAAATCAAAGATACTTATGATAGCATAAATCATAATTCATTTGCACCATTATCCATGTATAGTATAGAGTGTTATCGATTCAACAATTTTGGACATGCGACATGAGACTGTCCTACAAGATCAAGAGAAGAGTTTTGGAAGAGAAAATAGGAAGATCCACTAACAGAAAAATGCAGACTAGTTATGTATGCTTGAAACAATCAAAGTCAGTGGTTTGTGGATATCAAGTGCTCTAGACACATGACCAGAGATCAAAAGAAATGTATTACTGTAAAAGAAGAAAAAGGAGGAAATGTGTCTTTTGGACACAATGGATATGCAATAATCATTAGAAAAGGTGTCGTAAGCCTTAACAATTGTAAGAATAAAGAAAAGTTGTTTTGTGTGTTGAGGGAATCAAACATAATCTTTTACATCAACCAAATGTGTAATCAAGATTGTGATCTCACTTTTTGTGCTAAATATTGTGAAATATAGATGATTAGTGGGAAGAGTGATAAGGACCCCAGGAAATGCATATATTCTCGATTAAATTTGAAGAGAAAAATGCTACATTGGAAACATAAATGAGGGTTAGTTATTGCATAAAAGGAAATGACACTTAAGCTTTAATATTTTGGTAAAAATCAACAAAACACAAATAGTGAGAGATATGCCCGAAATCTTGAAATCAACAAATGCCATTTTCCATCTCGCCAACAAGGGAAATAGAGAAGAGTGAGCTTCAAGTCAAAGGAGTGTTTGGAATTAGGGCCACTAGAGATTGTTCACACGGATCTATGTGGACCAACAAGAAAACCAAATCTCAAAGGTGAAAGGTATATTATGTTATGGGTGAAAATGTGAAGTTGGGTTACACTTTTTGCCCTTTTTTAAGAAAAAAATATCATTTTTTTCCGTTCTTCAACTTTCTACAAGCCAAAACAATTTTTTGTTTAGAATTTCATTTTACGATAAAAATAAAACTTATATAGAATTCTTTCGGTAATAAGCACATTGAAATGAGTATTGTCGACGCGTTTCAAACCAACCAGTGTGGTTCATCATCACCTAGTCCTGATGATGAACCACACTGGTGGGTTCGAAATGCGTCGACATTGTTCATTTCAATGTGATTATTACCGAAAGAATTTTATATTATTTTTTACGATGGATCACAAAATCCAAAATTCTAAAAATAAAACTTGTCAGAAATTTTATTAGCTTTATATTACTTATTTTTTGGAATTTTTTTATTCACATTTGATATGTCAACTTAACATTTCTTTGAGTGTGTGTTCTTTAACAATCAAAGTATTCATAAAAAAGTCATGTTCAAACACGTTGGTGTATTATTTGAAAACTGTGTTTTTGAGAAAAAAATGTGTTACAACAATATAGATAGATTCTACTTCGACATCGTTATATTTACGAAACCAACTGATGCATATCATAATTACTAGAATTTTTTGAACCGATCCAATATGAAAAAACTGCATATTTTGAATATGTTTCGGCTCGCATGAGGTTTCTCAACATATTAGTTATAAACTAAAAATATAAAAACTACCCATTACAGATGATGGACCAATGTAATGCACCATAATTTTTCAATTTTTTATAATGTATTTTGGAAGATACAAAATTTTGATTTCAATGATTCATAATGACCTTCAGAAATTGTTTGCACCCATTTTATTTCAAAATTAATTTAAAATTAGTAAATATTTATGGAATTCCATAAAAGTTATATTTCTTGAAAGTAGATTGAATTATGCAAATGTTTATCTTGGTTCTGATAGTTAATTCATAAATTTTGATGGAGTTTAATCATTCCAAAGTTGAAGAAATGTGTTTAGAGCCGAGCTGCTGCGTAGTTGAAGACGTGTTAGTTCGGCCGAACTTTTAAAAAAGTTCGACCGAATTGTTTTTTGCCACGTCGGACTATTAATTCTAACGACACAAAATTTCAGCCAAAGTTTTTACAGAAGTTCGACCGAATTTTTTCTCGCAAATTACGTCGGCCAGAAAATTCAATGAAGCCCCTCCAAAAAAACATTTCGCAGCTATATAAATAGCCGAAAACGAAATCATTATTTTCTCACATTTTCGCACATTTCTTCATTTGGGCTGATTTTGCAAAGGACTTTTTTTGGGCTTAATTTTCAAAGGACTATTTTTGGGCTTAATATTCAAAGGAATTTTTTTTAGGTATTTTTTAAAGTTACATTTTTTCGAGGTCTTTTGGGTTTAATTTTCAAAGGACATTTTTTGGAGGTATTTTGTTTAAGTGACATTTTTTTAGAGGTTTTTTGGGCTTAATTTTCAAAGGACATTTTTTGGAGGTATATTTTAAAGTGACATGTTTTAAGAGTCTGGGCTTAATTTTCAATGGACATTTTTTGGAGGTATATTTTAAAGTGACATTTTTTTAGAGTAAGTGTTTTGGGTTGAAGTAAATCTTTTATAATGATTTTTTAAAGTGAGTCTTTGTCTAACTTTTTAAATGAAATTTTTTGCAGGACTTGGAATGAAATATTTTGAGCTTCATTTCATTTTTAAAAGACATTTTTTGGGCATAATTTTTAAAGTAAGTGCTTTGGGTTGAAGTATGTCTTTTGTGCAAATTTATTTTTTATTTTTTTATTTTTTTATTTTTTTATTTTTTAAATTAAATCTTTTGTGATATTTATTTTAATTGAGTTTTTGTCTAAATTTTAATGTAGTGAGTTTTTTTACAGGATTTTGAAGGAAATTTTTTTAGCTTCATACTAAATTATCATGGGAAATCGAAGGAATTGCAAGAGAAAATATGATCGAACAAGAGACCCTGAAGAACGTAGAGAGCAGGGGAGAGAATATCGCAAAAAAAAGAGAGAAGAACGATCAAATATTGAAAGGAAAATTCAACCTCAACTAGAAGTTGAAGCAGGTATGTAAATGTAGATATTATACATTTGATATTTAAAATTTGACTAGTGTATTGTGAAACTTAATTTTTATTTGATGAACTAATTTGAAAAATATTTTGCAATGTAAATAGAGAGGGATATTCCTCAAAACATTGATGACGAGATAGAAAATCTTGAAAGAGATATTGAACCAATGATTGAAGATGTTGAAAATGTTGAAAGAAATTCAAGTGAATAAATTGAATCACCAGATATGTATATATATGTGTGGAATGTGTATTATTGAAATTATACATATTTATTGATTTAATTATTTATTGAATATGTAAACTCATTATGTACATTTAATTCTAATATGTAAAGATGAAATCAAGATCGATGATGAGATGTTAGAAAATGTTGACACTCACACAAAAGAAGATAAAAAAGTTGACCATGTTATACAATATCATGTTAAGCGCATTATTGATTCGTTCTTCAAAGATTAAATTGTGGCAATTCAAGCCCAAATGTTGAAAATTATCTTAACATCAAAGAAATTAAAAGAAGCTACGACTTTATTAGGTATTCGAAAATAAAAAAAAAATAAAAAAATGAAGGAAAATGTGATACAAAATATAAATAGTGCTCTAAAGTCAATTGGAAGATCTAGAAAGAAAAGTGCTTTAGATGCACGTAGATAAATACAAATGGCAGTGGTTGCATCAATTACTAAAGAGAATCGCTTGGTAAAATCTATGGCACAAGCATTAGGAACCTCACGAAAAACTTTGCACAAACATTGGAAATTTTGATTGCAAATAGATGTAAATGATGAACTCATTTGTTGGACAGTTATTTGTAGGCAACCATAAAAAGATAGACTTTGATAAGATGTTAAAAAAATAATATATGAATGTTGGATGAAAAATTCACGTGTTTCACCAAAAGTAAGGGATGTGATGCGAAGAAGAATAACACAAAATCAGTACGAAGAACATGCAAAATATTTCTTGGACACCACTCAAATAGAGTTTTTTAACAAGTTCATAGAAGAGAATCGTGAAATTAATGTCTCAATAAGTGCTTTTGTGCAACAAAAACCATGGTCTGTTAAACTTATCACTGTACATGACACTTGTTGTTGTCATTATCATGTGGAATTTCAGATATAATATGACACATTCCTTAATTTTGGTAAAACATTTTGGAAATATTCACCTCCTCCTTCCACTATCCATGATTTCATATCTCAAATTCTATGTGGAAGAGAAAGCCATGAATTATCCTACCAAAACAAATGTGTTGGTGGTAAAAAAAGCGATGATTGTGGAAATTTGACAAAATTTCAAAACAAAAATTGTACTGATATAAATGATAAATCATTGTCCAACATAAAAGTGAAATGGAAGAGATATGAATACATTCATACATCGATTGGTTCAAGTAGTACTACAAGTGCTAAAAGAATTAATTTACAAGAAGAAGAAATTTTTGTGATAGAGTTTTTGAGAAATTTTGAGGCAGAAATTTATAAATGCACCAAGCATTCCCATAGAGCTCGATGGCAACACTTGTAATTCAAAAAATCCCATGAAGTTTTTGTTGATCAGTGGTTGTCATTGATGTCAACCCAAGCAGCACCAGGGGCTACCCCGATCTTGCACGAGAATTTTGACCTACCAAATTACTATATTCTGGGTCAATAATAGTTTTTATGGTTTCTACTTGTCGATATGTTTCCATTGATATATGGCACGCCATGTAATTCCTCATGGTTTGAGAGATATTCATGTTTGAAGTTTGAAACCCCAGTTTGTGGGCTAAAACCTCATGGGGTTGTGGCATGGGTCATTGAAAAATCAATAATTAATAATTTTTAAGCTCCTAAAATCCCTCCCATGTTCACTTGTTAAAGGCCCTCTCAACCTAAGAATTTATATAAATTGTGATCCTCATATCCTCCTCATGTAGGGATTTCGCTACCTGAAACAGGTCATCGTGGAATTTTCGCTATAACTTGTTTTCTATGAAGCTTCAGAAGCTTAAATTTTTATGAGGAGAATCCAAAATCCTAAGGAAGCTCCTGTAAAAATTTTAGATGAAGGTGCGAAATATTTTCGGAGATATGACCTGTGGAAGTCAGTGTTTTTGCAGGCTCCTGAACTTCATATCAAAGAAGTGACCTTGGGAAAATTGTCATAACTCTCTCTCTGAGTATCGGATTGGAATTTTGTAAAAATTGGCAAATATTTCACAGACTGTAGTTTTCTCTATATCAATTTCAAAGCCGAATGAAGAAACAGTGACACATGGAACACCATACAAGTTCGCTCTACTGAACCAGTCCATAATTAGGGCATTGTGAGAGATTGGGCATAACTCTCTCTTGAAGAATCCAAATTGGGTCAGACCTATGGCATTAGAAATAAGACTCATAGGAATACTATAGGACTGAAAATCACATATTGGGGATCTGAAATAATATAGATACACCAGATTCAATATTGAGCTCCTAGAAGGCAAGAAAAATCTAGATCATGTGTTGTCAAGGGATGCAAAGGACCAGACTTTCTAGGGCAGAAAAGCAAAGCAAGTTGCAGCAGAGGGTAGCATGACAAGAGTAGAAATCAAGGTGCATAATAGCAACAAGAAGTTCACCACATGAAGTCTTCAAGTGGGCAGCACTGCATACATTCATTGTAAAGGTATCATTGTACTAAGCCATTGTAAATGCATCATTGTAAAAATTGCACAAGCATATATCTACCAAGAGTTGAAGAGGAAGTGTTGGGAGGTATAGGATCATCATTATGTGGTTGTTTCATAGTTGGGGTTATGGTCTAGTGTGTCTTCTTCTTCTACATCATTCTATATCATTGTAAAGTGGACCATTTTCCCTCGTACGAGAGTCCATTCTTGTTTTATTCTTTTATAGGGTGGTAGGGTGGTGCTAGGCTGGTGCATGAAGTCACCAACATGATCAAGCCTGTGAAAAATTTAGTGTGGTAGGGTGGTGCTAGGGTGAGTTGTAGCTCATTGGGTGTTGGGGCATCCGTTCAGTTGACTACTGAAGAATCTCGGGCGTTGGAGCGTCTATCCAGTGGGAGCTGGAGAAGAATGCCTTTTTAGATTCTAGGAAGTTGGAGATTTATTTTCAATTGGAGTTGAATATTAAAGAATTATTAGAAAAACATTCAGGTGGTTTTTGTCCCAGAGAGGGTTTCCACCTTAAAAAATGTATGCATTTGTGTTCCTTTTTTTTTACTGCTATCATTGTACAAATACTAATAATAATTGAAGATTAACTAATGCTCTGAAATAATAATAATAATACTAATTGAAAGGAATATTGATTCACCCCCTCCCCCCCCTGAGTATTTCGAACAATTGGTATCAGAGCTTGTTTCCTTCAATAATAGTTTAACAATTGGATGGAGGGAAAGGAAGAATGTAGGTCTATCTCTTGGCGCAAGGTTACGAAGTATGGGGCACTATTCAAAATGGCTTTACACCAACCACAGATGAACAAGGTAAGAAGAATTTGGTAAATGATGCAAAAACAAAGAATATTATTATCAAAGGACTTATTGAATCTACTTATCATAAGATGTTGGGTTGTAAAACCACAAAAAATGTATGGGAAAAGCTTGAGAATATATATGCAGGTGACTCAAATGTCAAAGAAGAAAATATTCAAATCTATAGAGAAAAATTTGAGCAACTCAGAATGAAGAAAATGACAACATTGCTGCATACTTCCAATACGTTGATGAAATAACCAATACTCTGGAAGGATTGGGAGATCCAGTTGACGAGAATACTATTATACGAAAGATTCTTAGAATGTTACCAGGGAGATTCAACCCAAAGGTATCGGTCTTAGAATACAGTGATTTGGAAAACTTAGCAAATAGGAATTACATGGAGTTCTCATAGCATATGAAATGAGACTTGATGAAGAAGAGGGTACTTCACATCTAGAAACTGCGTTTTTTGCATCTAAGAAAACCAATAAGGAAAAAAAAACCTTCAATTGAAAAGACATGCACCTGCAAGTGTGAAGAAAAGGGAGATGATGAAGAAGGTCTTTTAGATGAAGAATATGCTTACTTTACGAGAAAACTAAAAATTGGTAAGGGAAAATTCAAAGGTAAAATTCCATTGATATGTTTCGATTGTGGTGAGGTTGGGCATTTTGTAGCAAAATGTCCTAACAAAAGTGATGGAAACTCAAAAGGAAAGAAATGCTTTAAGAAATTCAACAAGCAAGGCAAAAAGAAAGGATCCAAAAGGAAGTTTCTCTCTAAAGAAGATAGCTCATCATCCGATGAAGACAGTGACAGCGAAGAAGAAGCCAATGAAAGATCTTTTTTTATGGCCAAGCACAATAAATAAGAGGTATCAAACAACGAAGAAGAAGGTTTGACCATAGAAGAATTTTCTAAGGAGGCAATCAGGCTTATAAAAGAGCTCAAGGTTGAGAAGATTTGTTCCAATACTCTTGAAGAACAAGTTCAAGGTCTCAAAGTTGAAGTTGAAGAACAAAAATGTATTGAAGAGTCACTTCAAAAGAAGTTGGAAGAAAGCAACCAAGAAAGGGAAGCATTAGAAGTCGAAGTAGTATCACTGAGTAAGGAAGTGAAGAAGGGAAAATTTTTTAGGTCCCTATATTACTAGTATAGTCCCTTATTGTTGTTAGTGTAACCCCCTTATTGTTATTGTTGTACCCCTGTAACCCCCATATTGTTATTATTGTGCCCTTAAATTATTATTGTTAGGTCGGCTAGGATTACATTGTGGCCCCACTAGGATTACATTTTGGCCACATGGACTCGTATATATAGAAAGGAGTTTTTGTCATTTGTATCATCCAAGAATTGTTCATTTATGTAATGTATTGGAGGTTTCCCCCTCGAAGTGGCTGATTTCCAAGGCGTTGATCTCTCTTTTCTTCTATTTTTGGAGCTGGTTTCACAACTTTTGGTGTCAGAGCTTTGGATTCTAGGGTTTCGCTGCTCCAAACAGGTCATCGTGGAATTTTCGCTATAACGTTTTTTCTACGAAGGTTTAGAAGCTGAAAGTTTTAGAGCGAGAAGTCAAAATCCGGAGGAACATCGTCGCAAAATTTCAGAGCTTTTTCACAATATTTTCGAAGATATGATCTGTGGAAGCAAGGGCTTCTTCAGGCTCCCGAATTTCATCTCAAAGAGGTGATCGTGGGAAAATATTCATAACTCTCTCTCTGAGCATCAGATTGGAATGATGTAAAAAAAGGTGACAATCAAATGGAATTTGGTTGCTTGACTATCAATTTCATAGCCTAAAGAGGAAACAATGACACGTGGTAAGTCGTACAAGTTTGCTCTACTGAACGAGTCCATAATTAGTCATTGTGGGAGATTGGACATAACTTTGTATTGAAGAATCCAAATATGGTCAGACCTGTGGCATTCGAAAGAGGATTAAGAGGGCTACCTCAGGGCCAAATTTCAGGTATTGAAGATCTGAAATCCAAGAGATAATTCAGTTTCAATATCGATCTCCTCAAAAGAAAGAAAAAGGTGTGTATTTGTTTCTAAATTGCATAAGTCTTGTGTAAAAAATCAGTTTGAAGTGATTCCAAGGGCCTATTGAGCATATATTTTAGTATTGGGTTTTGAAATGCCTCCTAAAAATAATTCAACACCCTTTAAGCCCTCAAAATACTCTACTATGACTCATGAAGATGAAGAATTGCAACATGATCTATCAAAATTACAAGAGCAAGTGCACCAAATTTCTCTCTCACAAAGAGCAGCAAAAAATGAAATGGAAGTTTTGATGAAAGGCGTGGAAAAGAAGATAGATGGTTTGAAGAATAATATGGATGGTTTGAAGAAAGGCATGGAAGCTAAGATGGATGGCGTGGAAACTAAGATGGATGGCGTGGAAGCTAAGATGGAGGACATGGAAGAAAAAATGAAAGACAACATGGAAAACATGATGAATGATCTAAAAGCAGACATCGAAGGTTTGACAAAGTTGATACAAGAAATGATTCCTAATGGTGAGAATATAGTAGAGGAAACTCATGACGAGAACAAAATAAATGTTAATCGTGATTTCACAAACTCTAATGTTGGATTGAAGAACCACCATATTCCAAAGATGGATATGAGGAAGTTTGATGGAAAGGATCCTATAACATGGATACTACAGATGGAGCAACATTTTGATCTCAATAATGTGCAAAACACACAAAAGGTACGCATTGCAACTTTACATTTAGAACAAAATACATTTGTATGGTATCGATGGCTTTGCTCCCATAAAAAAATTGTCACTTGGTCAATTTTTCCAGAGGAAATGATAGCACATTATGAGGATACAAAGAGAAACACCTTATTTAGCCAATTGATAAATCTCAAACAAAAGGGTTCAGTGGTGGAGCACATTGAGGACTTCCAAAAATTGAATATAAGGGTAACAGATATTCCAGAGGAACACAGGATTGATGTCTCCATAGGGAATTTAAAGGATAACATCTAATGTGAAGTTCGCGTTTGGGAACCTGATTCATTGGAGAAGGCATTTAGGTTGGAAAAAAAAATTGAATGTAAAATTATGGCGACAAGGAATCCTACCACTCACATCTATAAAGATGGAAGTGTTGCTACTCCTAGACTTCCACAACCTATAGGGTTGACACCACAACAATTGGAAGAAAAAAGAGCAAAAGGGATTTGCTACAGTTGTGATAGCAAATACACTAAAGGTCATAAGTGCACTGAGAAGAAATTATTTTACATAGATCGTGAAGAGGAGGAAGAAAATGACGAAGAAACTTCAAAAGTAGAGGATATACACCAGGAAGAAACCCTAGAAGAAGAATAAATGAGTCCGACCATATCATGTAATGCATTGGCAGGAATTACCACTCCTCAAACTCTCAAGATAGAAGTACATATCAAGAAGAAAAAGGTAATAGTGTTGATTGATTCGGGTAGTACCCATAATTATTCATTGTAAGGTAGCAAAGGAATTGAATTGTTTCCTATACCCATCACCAGAATGTCAAGTGATGGTTGCAAATGGAGGAACTATAAATTGCTCTGGAAAATGCCATAATATCAAGCTAGCCATGGGGGAATATGTATTCAATATTCCAATGCTTTTCATTCCAATGGGAGGTGCTAATGTTGTACTAGGAGTACAATGGTTATAATCTTTTGGGATGGTAGCTTTTAATTTTCAAGAACTTTTATTGAAATTTTTTTCGAAAGGAAAGGAAATCGAATTACGAGGTATTGCAGGGAAGCTAGGAAAGATAATAAGCTCTAATGTCATGACAAAGCTTCTTAAGAAAGAACAACAGGGTGTAATTTCACAATTATGCTCACTAGAAGTTCCAACATAAAAATCATCTATTTCTCCAGATCTCCAAAAAGTCTTGGAAAATCATTCCAAGGTGCTTGATACTCCCAAAGGACTCCCACCTATTCGTGATCATGATCATGCTATTCATTTGATTCTAGGAAGTGTTCCTCCAAACATCAGGCCTTATAGATATCCTTATGTCTAAAAGAGCGAAATTGAATGTATGATTACAGAAATGTTAGAGGCTTGTATAATTCAACCTAGTCAAAGTTCTTTCTCTGCTCCAGTAGTATTGGTGCACAAGAAAGATGGATCATGACGCATGTGTCCAGATTATAGGGAGCTCAATAAGCTCACTATTAAAGATAAATTTCCCATTCCTGTGATCGATGAATTATTGGATGAATTACATGGAGAAATTTATTTTACCAAGTTGGATCTTCGTTCAGGATATCATCAAATTAGAATGAAGACTGAATATATTCTGAAAACAACATTTAGAACTCATGAGGATCATTATGAATTTTTGGTCATGCCTTTTGGCCTTACCAATGCACGTTCTACATTTCAAGGGTTGATGAATTCCATTTTCAAACCCTTCCTTAGAAAATTTGTGCTAGTATTTTTTGATGATATACTAATCTACAGCAGGTCTTGGAAGGATCATGTTGAACATGTTGACAGGGTGCTCAAACTATTGCAGGAGAAACAATTATATGCAAAAAAATCCAAATGTTTCCTTGGAGTACAAGAGGTGGAATATCTGGGTCATATTGTATCTCACGAGGGTGTTAAAGTAGACCCTAACAAAATTAAAGCCATTAAGGAATGGAAAGTCCCCACAACCATAAAGCAGTTGCGAGGATTTCTCGGGTTAACAGGGTATTATCGCAAGTTTGTTAAGAATTATGGGAGAATAGCAGCACCTGTAACAACATTATTGAAGAAAGATGCATTTTCATGGACTCCTGAAGCAACTAAGGCCTTTGAACATCTTAAAGAGGCAATGTGCCTAGCACCAGTCTTAGCTACGCCAGACTTCACAAAAACCTTTATTGTGGAATGTGATGCCTCAAGAAATGGAATTGGTGTTGTTTTAATGCAAGAAGGAAGACCCATTGCTTTTGAAATTCATTTAATCAAAGGAAAGTATTTACAAAAGGCTATTTATGAGAAGGAAATGTTGGCAATACTACATGCACTAAAGAAATGGAGACATTACCTAATGGGAAGACACTTCAAGGTAAAAACTGATCATGATAGTCTTAAACACTTTTTGGAACAAAGACTATCTTCAGAAGAGAAGCAAAAATGGGTCACAAAGATGTTGGGTTATGACTTTGAAATCATCTACAAAAAATGGAAGCTAAATGTTGTTGCAGATGCACTCTCAAGAAAGGATGAAGAGGTGGAAGCATTTCTTTATGCCATTTCAATTATCCAACCAGATTGGATAACCGAAGCAAGGGATGAATGGAAGAAGGATGAAGAAGTGTGGACTCTCATTCAAAAGTTGCAGCAAGATCCTAGTACATCGAATACATTTAATTGAAAAATGATTCCTTATGGTACAAAGATCACTTATATATTTGCAAGAATTCCCAACTAAAACAAAAGATTCTTTTGGAATTGCACACTTCTCCTTTAGGAGGACACTTGGGATTTTTAAAAACTTACCACAGGGTGAAGAAAGAATTTTTTTTGGGATGGCCTTAAATCTGATATTCAAAAGTTTGTGGTGGAATGTTTGGTTTTCCAACAAAATAAATTTGAGACAATTAAGACCTCGGGTCTTCTACAACCTTTATCCATTCTAAGTCAACGTTGGGAGGAGATTTCAATGAATTTTATCACAGGTTTACCTAAGTCTGAAGAAAGGAGTGTCATCATGGTGGTAGTTGATAAAATTACCAAGTATGCACACTTTTTTGCATTATCTCATCCATTTAAAGCGAGTACAATTGCTACTGCATTTATGGAAACAATTCAAAAGCTACATGGAAACTCGAATATTATTGTAAGTGACAGAGATCCCATTTTTACTGGAAATTTTTGGACAAAATTATTTTCTTGTTTGGGTACTCAACTAGCTCATAGCTCAACTTATCATCCTCAATCCGATGGTCAAATAGAGATAGTGAATAAATGTTTGGAAGGATATATTCGTTGTTTTGTATCTAATAAGCAAGCATAATGGGTCAAGTGGTTACCTCTCACTAAATGGTGGTATAACACTTCCTTCCATACTGCAGCAAAAACGACCCCATTTATGGCACTTTATGGATATCATCCACCATACATCACATCGTCTTTAAGGGAAAATTATAGGGTTCAAGCAGTGGAGGATCACATCGAGCATCAACAAGAAGTTCTCCAACTCTTAAATGATAACCTAAATTTGGCACAAAATCGAATGAAACAACAGGAAAATCAACATCGCAGTGAGAGAATTTTTGATGTGGGAGACTGGGTATTTTTACGGCTACGACCATCCAAACAAATGTCCCTCAAGAAAGCTAAGAAGGATAATAAATTATCGCCAAAGTACTATGGTCCTTACAAGGTTTTGCAAAATATTGGTACTATGGCATACAAATTGGAGCTTCCTGCTTCTTCGCGAGTGCATTTAGTTTTCCATGTTTCATGCTTAAAAAAGGTTATAGGGGACAAACTTACAATTCAAACAATATTTCCAGAACTTGATGAGGAAGGAAAAACCATATTGGAACCTGAAGCAGTCACGGAAACAAGAACTCAACAACTACGAAATCGATCAATTTTAGAGTATCTCATCAAATAGAAGAACTTAACCACTGAAGATTCTACATGGGAGGATGAGAATTTTATACAAAAGCACCTGGAACTACTCAAGCGTTGAGGACAACACTTTTTTGAAGGAGAGGAGCATGTTAGGTCCCTATATTACTACTATAGTCCCTTATTGTTGTTAGTGTAACCCCCTTATTGTTATTGTTGTACCCCTGTAACCCCCATATTGTTATTATTGTGCCCTTAAATTATTATTGTTAGGTCGGCTAGGATTAAATTGTGGCCCCATGGACTCCTATATATAGAAAGGAGGTTTTGTCATTTGTATCATCCAGGAATTGTTCATTTATGTAATGTATTGGAGGTTTCCACCTCGAAGTGGCTTATTTCTAAGGCGTTGATCTCTATTTTCTTCTATTTTTGGAGTTGGATACACAACAAAAACTGTCCAAAGCTATGCCAATATCTCAAGGGCATTGGAAAAACTCATCAACAATCAATGATCTTACAACGACATAAGTGGCCTCGGTTACAAATAAGAAGTAGGACATTCTACAAAAAAATACAATGAATCTATAAGATCTGACATGCATATAGACTTCATTGGACAAGATTCACAAGAACATCCTTGGAAGACGATTCCTCTATGAAGATTTCCATCCAGGTACCAACATATTTTTCATGGATATTGTTATTCATGTGGAAAATTTGGTCATAAAGCTATAGAATGTCGCAGTACCCTAGGAACCAATACAATTCTAGGAGATCCTTCAAATATGAACCTCCCAAGGCTCAACGAAACGTCAATATATTTGAACATTTAAGAAATAATATGGAATGTTACAAATTCCAGAACTTTGGAAACATAGCCATAGACTGTAGACTTGAAAATCCTCCAGAAGAATCTTTGAAGCCACAGAACGAATGAACATGGAAGAAGAAGAACAATGATACTTGTGCTCTCGCTCTTAAGGCTCAAAACAACAAATATGTGTGGTATGTTGATAGTGGTTGCTCAATGCATATGACTAGAGATAGAGAGAAATTTGTATCTCTGAAAGAGAAGAAGGATGGAACCGTATCCTTTGGAAATGATGGATCTTCAAATGTTATAGGATCAGGTACCGTCACTCTCGGAATCAAAGATGTTCTAGCCAAGAATGTTCTATTGGTTGAAAACATGAATCACAATCTGCTCAATGTTGGACAAATGTGTGATCAAGGACACACAATGCTATTCAACTCCACAAAATGTGAAATCAGGAAAGGCAGGTATGGTAAAATTGTGGCTACAACAAGTCAAGCTCCAAACGACATATATGTTCTGGATGAAGCAACTAAAGCATGTCTACTAGCTAAATAATATGAACACTGGTTATTGCACAAACGAATGGGTCACATAAACTTTAACAATATTATCAGGATAAGCAAAAAGGAAGCAGTATGAGAAATGATAAAAATATCAAAACCTTCCATGTGAGGTTTGTCGGCATGGCAAGAAGACAAAATTCCAATTTAAAACAAAAGAACGCTTTGCATCACATCCATTGGAATTGATACATAATGATCTATGTGGTCCTGTGAGAAAAAAAGGCTTAGATGGAGAATTATATTACATGTTAATGATATATGACTATACTAGGATGACAGTTGTCAGTTTCCTAAAGAAAAAATCTGAAGCATTTGAGTGCTTTAAGATCTACAAGGAGTTGGTCGAAAATGAAACTCATTTGAAAATAAAGTTTCTAAGATCAGATAATGGCGGAGAATTCACTTCCAAATTATTTTAGCAATACTGTGAAGAAAATGGAATAAAAAGACAATTTTCAACAACACGAACACCTCAGCAAAATGGAGTTGCTGAAAGAAAGAACATAACCATATAGGAAATGGGTAGAACAATGTTGAAGGACTAAAAATTGAATGAAAAATTCTGGGTTCAAGCAATTGATATGACAATCTTCATTATCAACCGAAGTATTCTCAGAAATAGTTGCAACAAGACCCCATATGAATTATGGAAAGGAAAACCAACTAATGTAAAATATTTCAGAATCTTCAGAAGCAAATGTTATATCAAAAGAGAAGATCAAAATTTGGGTAAGTTTTAATCACGTGTTGATGAAGGTATCTTTGTTGGTTACTCACGCAAAAGAAAGGCCTATAAATGCTATAATCTAAGATGAAAATAAATAGTGGAGAGAATAAATTTTACATTTGAAAAAGATGGTATTCTAACGAATAATGATGAGGATCTAGAATCTTTGAAACTCGAGACATAGAAAATTCTAGAACAAGAAGAAACTATCAACCAGGAAGAAGTAAATAATGATCATCAAGATATACCGGAACAACAACAAGAAGCTCCTCCAAAGAGAACAAAAGAATGGATTCAAAAGAACCATCCATCAAATCAAATCATTGGTGACATAAATGAAGGTCGACAACTTCGTTCATCACAACAAGCTCACATTTCTTTTCTAGCAACCTTTGAGCCTAGTAGTTTTGAGGAAGCCAACTAGAATGAACATTGGGTAGTAGCTATGAATGAATAATTGGATCAAATCGAGAATAATAAAACCTGGGAATTAGTTCCACTACCAAAGGATAAAAATGTCATTGGGACTAAATGGGTTTTCAGGAACAAATTGAATGAAGATGGATAGGTTACTAGAAAAAAAGAAAGATTGGTTTGCAAAGGCTATGCACAAGTGGAAGGAATTGATTTCGACGAAACATTTTCACCATTTTCCAGAATGGAAGCCATATGAATGTTTCTCGCCTATGCATGTTCAAGAAAAATCAAAATCTACCAAATGGATGTTAAGTTAGCATTTCTAAATGGTGAATTAGAAGAAGAAGTTTACATCGAACAACCTGAAGGTTTTCTACTATCATAAAAAGAAGACTATGTTTGTAGGTCAAGAAAGGCTTTATATGGTCTCAAGCAGGCTCCCAGAGCATGGTATGCTCGTCTTAATGGATATATACGTCAACAAGGGTTCAAGAATGACATTGTTGATAGAAATATTTATGTACAAATAGATAAAGATAATTTAACAATCGTTGAGGTATATGTGGATGATATAATATTTGGTAGCAATGATGATTGACTAAGTAAGAAATTTTCTACAAATATGAAAAGTGAGTTCGAGATGTCTTTACTTGGTGAGCTGACATACTTCTTAGGGCTTCAAATATCTCAGCAAGAGAAAGGAATATTTATATGTCAAGCCAAGTACATCAAGGAAATGCTCAAAAAATTCAAAATGGAAGATTGCAAACCCGTCCTTACTTTGATGGTAACAGGTTACAAATTGAGCATAGACGACTCATATAAGGATGTGGATCAGAGGTTGTTCAGATCTATGATTGGTAGTCTTCTATATGTAACAACCTCCCAGCCAGATCTTATGCAAGTAGTTGGATAAGTAGCAATATTCCAAGCAGCACCAAAATAATCACATATTATTGTCGTCAAAAGAATTCTTCGATATCTAAAGGGCACAGAAGAATATGGTTTGTGGTATCCCAAGGGTAACAATATCATTATTCAAGTCTTTACAGATGCAGATTGGGCAGGAAGCATTGATGATCATAAGAGTACTAGTGGAGCAACATTCTATCTAGGTGGTTGTCTCATATCATGGTTGAGAAAAAAGCAAACCTCAATCTCGTTATCTACAATAGAAGCAGAATACATTGCAGCAGCAACATGTTGTACTCAAGTCCTTTGGATGAAACAAACTTTGGAATATATTCAAGTACAATTTAGTGAGTCTATTCCCAAATTCTGTGACAACACCAGTGCCATCAACATCATGCATTCAAAAACAAAACACATTCCTATCAAATATCATTTTGTTAGAGAACAAGTTGCTGAAAAGAATATCAAACTTGATTATGTTGGTACAAAAGAACAAATCGCTGATATCTTCACTAAACCTTTACCTCGTGAAGCATTTGAATATCATCACCAGAATCTTGGGATTCTCCCAAGTTCTCATTTGATTTTCCTTATTCAAAATATAAAGGGGGAGTGGAAGTGTGTATAGGTCCGCATGATGGTTGTGTGTCAGGGGGAGTGGAAGTGTGTACAGGTCCTCATGAACCACGGAGGTGGGGTGACATGGATATGTAGAGAAGCTACATAGAAGGTAGGGCAGGATCCTTGAGCAGCTCATATCTTAGATCCAAAGCGAACTATGGGAGTCTTAAGACAATAGCGGGAGAAGTGGAGAAATTGGTGCATAGATCACAGATGAAGCAGAGGGAGATCTAAAGACTAGGAGGAGAAGCGCATAGCATAGCAGCAGTAGTGCGGAGGCTGATGTGACTTCAATAACGCAGAGGCTGATGTGACTTCAACAGTGCAGAGCAGAAGTGCTTACACAGTCCAGAGCTACAGCAGCACAGAAGGCCTCAGAGGGACAACACAGTGTAGCAGCAGTGTGAGAGATTTCAGCACAAGGGGCTGATGTTACTTCAATAATGCAGAGGGAGTCTAATTATGAAGTGCAGAGCTATAACTGTGGATCATCCTTCAGATTCCAACACAGATTTGTAGCCCATGGAGCTTCAATGATGAGGATGCAGCCCATCTGACTTGTCTATCAAAGATTGGGCAATAGATTCAGTTGTTTCTCTAAAAAACTAAAGTTGCAGTTCAAAAAATTAGCAATGGAATTGCTATGAGTAGCACGGATGCAGCAGATTGAGAGGGAGCTATAGTACAGAGGTTGCGGTGGCAGTGGCAGAGTCATGGGAAACAATACAGAATGGCAGTAGCAGTGCAGAGTTGAGTGGTAGCAAGCCAAGCTTCAACAGCACAGAACCAGTGCCCAAAATCATGTAATGCATAGTGTGATGTATTGCTAGAGCACACCCTTGATGCTAAGAGGGAGTGTTGAGATTTTGTGTATTTGGGGTTACATTAGTTGTGCTCTAGCTCCCAAATTGTGGAGGGACTAGAGTGCACTTGATCTACAAGACCCATAAATTGATTTAGGAAATTTCATATGGTTTAGGAGATATTAAATTAATTAATTATTTTAATGTATTTCCTAAGTTAAAACTTAGGGAACTTAAATAATTAAAGTGAATTTAATTAAACATGTGATGAAATTGTCTTAAGTCACACGAATCAAGCTTTTTTTTTATCTTAGCCATTGATTCAAGATCTGATCATGGTCGTTGGTTTCCCAACAAGAAAAGTATAAAGGAAAGGCTTGGGGTCATTTGTAAAGACACACAGAGGCAGAGCACTGAGGCTAAGCTGAGATTATAGGGAGGGTTTGCTAATAATTCTCAAAAGTGTTTCAGCCGTAGAGAGGGGAATTTAGACCAATGGGATAATTTGATCCAAGAGTTTAGAATCAGAAAGAGGCAGATATTAGGTCAAAGAGGTAGCGCAAAGAAGGAGTAGAGCAGTAGCAGCAAGGATAGCAACTGTGATATATAGTTGCTGTGCAGTCCCTCAAGGAAAACGTGATTTGCTACAGGAAACCCTTAGGGGTTACGTAGAGACCCTAAGGGATAGTGTAGGGACTGCGTCACCCAGTCTGAGGTAACGCAACCCTTTCTGGAGCAGCTCTGAGGGTCAGAGGGGCTTCAGAGGTTGATGCAGAGGCTTCAGAGGCAGCGCCGGGGTTTCTAGGCCCTAATTTTGGCTAAGTTCTATAAATCCCATTTGAGGGTGTGTATCAGTCATTATTTTGGCCCTAGATCATCCAATGAGCTGTATATCTATTATTTCTCTGTCGGGTTTTCCAGATCTGGAACCCAGGCTTGTTGTATTCAAAAAATTCTTAATAATAAAACCCTCCAACAGCTAGAAGATTGATTTTCCCTCATTGGGTTTTTCCGGGGACTATTTTTCCAAAAATAACTGTGTCATTTTGTTTATGTGTGCATGAAATTATTCTAGATCTGGATTGGTGGAGATCTGTTATGTGTTTTGCTTTGATTTTAACTTGAATTTAATTTAGTTAATAAATTGTCTAAGTAGGAGGAGCATAACCAGATTAACAATAATAATTTCTACATAAATTTTAAATATTCAGAAATTTCCACAAACAATGGCTTGAAGGAATTCATTGACAATGATGTTCCCAAGCTTGCTTTGTCAGATGCTACCAATCTTGATGCATGGAAAAATAAAGTGGCAAAGGCGAGGAGTATCATATTGGAGGGAGTACGAGACCACATTGTCTCAAGCTTCCATGGGAAAGCCACACTATATACTATGTGGAAGGCTTTGACGGATCTTTTCCAAAGCAATAGCGACCATAGGAAATTGGCGCTCAAAGATAAACCCAAGAAGATCAAGATGGAAAAGGGCGACAACATTCCAAATTATCTCACTAAGTTTGTCCAATGTCGAGATGAACTGGGGAGTGTGGGAACAACTGTTACTGATGATGATTTGGTGAGCTTGGCTCTCTTGGGACTTCCTAAGAGTTGACAGAGTTATGAAGACTTTGTCAACGGACGGGAAAAATTTCTGGATCGGTAACGACTGTGGTCGGATCTAGTGGAGGAGGAGTTCAGGCGGAACACCAAAGATTGCTCTTCATCAAAGCATGATGATGAAGAGGATTTTGCTTTGGCTGCCAAGGCAAAGAAGGGGAAGGGGCAGAAATTCCATTATAAATCTGAGTCTAAAGGCAAGAAGCTGGATATGTCCAAGGTGAAGTGTTTTCACTGTCACGAACATGGGCATCTTGCTACTAACTGTCCACAAAAGAAGAAGAACAAGAAGGCTGTTGGAGCTGCAGCTGGTGAGGCCCTTGCCTCGCAATTTAAACTTGGCCTCTCCTTGATCGCATGCATGGTGTCAAGTGCATTGGGATCATTATGGTATTTGGATAGTGGCACTTCCTTTCACATGACAGGAGATAAGGAACTTTTCAGTGACTTGGAGGAGAAAGGTCTCCAAATGCATATATAGATGGGCAACGAAATACGGTACAGTGCTACTGGGATTGGTACCATTACCTTTCAGAGTGAGTCCAGTAAATCATTTCAATTGAAAGATGTTATTCATGTTCCAGGTCTGAAGAAATATTTGGTCTCAGTCGCAATGTTGGGGGAAAAAGACTATGGCATTGTTTTTAGCGATGGAAAATCTTTCCTGCAGCATAAAACAACGAGTCAAGCCAAGATGATAAGAATTTGAGTTAAGAATCTCTACAAGCTGGAGGTAGATGGCTGCGTTTCCATGATGGGAAAGGAAGAAAAAATGGTGAGCCGGGGTGTGAGCGAATTATGGCACAGGCGATTAGGTCATCTTCATCATGGAGCCTTTAAATTCATGTAGCAAATATCTACTGGAATTCTAATGGGAACACTTTCTTAGTTAGATCAGTGCAAGGGTTGCACCATGGGGAAGTATGTAAAGTCCATCTTTCATGAGAAGGATAACCGTGCTTCGGGGATCCTTGAGAGAGTTCACACAGACGTGTGTGGACCGTTCTCGGTTGCTTCAACAACAAAACATAAATACTATGTTATTTTTGTTGATGAATTTTCTCGTAAATTCTGGATCTTATTCATGCAGAAGAAGGATCAAACATTCTCAAAGTTCTGTGAGTTTAAGGCATTGGTGGAGAAAGAGTCAGAGAAGCAAGTGAAGGATTTTAGGAGAGATAATGGTGGAGAATACATCTCTAACGAATTCAAGAACTTCTGCAGAAAAGAAAGAATTCGAAGAGAACTCATAGCGCTTCATAAACCACAACAAAATGGGGTCATGGAGAGGAAGAACAGAATGATCATGGGTGCAACATGAGTGATGTTGCATGATCAGGGCCTACCAATGCATTTGTGGGCGGAAGCATGCAACACTGTGGTTTATGTGCAAAACCATTGTCCTCATAGAGTACTTGGCATGAGTACACCTAAAGAAGCTTTCAATGGTAACAAATCGGATGTTTCACACTTTAAGATTTTTTAGCTCATTTTTTTATGTGCATGTGACCAAGAATGCCAGGAAGAAGTTGTAGTTGACTGTCGAAGTTGGGATTTTCTTGGGGTACACAGAAACACCCCATAATTATCGCGTATATTTTCCTAACAGTAAGATGTCTGTTATGTGATGGGATATAAAGTTCGATGAGGGAAAAGCCATGTAGTTGTCGCTTGAGAGGGAGCTGGACTTGCATGCAGAGGAGGAACTGATGGTTCCCAAAGTTGAGTCTCTAGATGTGGATCAACCATAGGAGGAGGTTCATGGAGTGGTGGAGTTGACTCACACATATCCAACCATCAGAACTGGCAGAAGGCGTACCACAGAAGTTGATAGGTTGAGACTTGATGCGACACAGAATGTAGGAGCCCATACTTCATAGCAAAGACAAAGACAGTCTCCTGATCAATTTACTGGATACATGGCTCTCATGAGAAAATGTATTGTGACTGAACCATATTCCTTTCAGGAAGTAGTGCAGGAGCCCACATGGGTAGATGCAATGGTGGAGGAGTATGACTCCTTTGTCAAAAACAGTGCTTGGGAAATTGTTCCAAGGCCGGTTGATAAATCAGTGGTAGGTTTGAGATGGATCTACAAGGTAAAGCAAGTTGCCGATGGGAGTGTTGAGAAATGCAAGGCCAGATTTGTGGCCCGAGGCTTCTCACAGATCGAGGGGATAGATTATGAAGAGACCTTTTCACCTGTCACAAGGTATTATTTCATAAGGACCATCCTTGCTCTGGCTGGCGCATTCATCATATGGATGTGACAACTGTGTTTCTCAATGGGATCATTGAGGAAGAGGTGTACATAGAGCATCCTGAAGGTTTTGAGATCTTAAACAATGACTTGCATGTGTGTCGACTCAAAAGGGCACTGTATGGGCTGAAGAAAGCACCCCATGCTTGGTACACTCGGATAGACATATATTTCATCACACTAGGCTTCACCAAAAGTGAAGTAGATGCAAACCTATACCAAATTGTGGTGGAGGGTAAGATTTTAATCATTTTTCTTTATGTTGATGATTTAATATTGACTGGTGATGAGTAGCTGATACACTCATGAAAGGAGGATCTTGCAAAGGAGTTCAAGATGAAGGATATGGGCCTCCTTCACTATTTCCTTATATTGGAAATATGGAAGTGAGATGGTGAAATTTTTGTGTCTCAAGGTAAGTATGGAAGGGAGATACTGAGTAAGTTTCACATGGAGGGTTGCAAACCCATGGATACTCCTCTTCCAGGAAATTGGAGGAAAGAGGATGCTACTTCTGGAGAGTTAATGGATGCTACTGTCTATCGACAGTTAGTGGGTTCGCTAATGTAACTAGTGAAAACAAGACCGAACATTTGCTATGCGGTTAACTAGCTGAGTCAAGCTATGGTTAAGCCTACCAAGCTCTTTTCGAAGGTGGGTAAGCATGTTTTGAGATACCTGAGGGGCACACCAGAGTATGGTTTATGGTAGAGATAGACAGATGGAGTGAAGTTGCATGGCTTCACGGATGCAAATTGGGTTGGAAGTCCAACAAACAAAAACAACACATCAGGGGGGATCTTTAGTATTAGATCTACAATTTTTTCTTGGTACAACAGGAAGCAGAGATCTGTGGCACTCAGTTCAGCGGAAGCAGAATATATGGAAGTGAGTCAAGCTGCATGTGAGGATATCTGGATGAGAAATATATTGGTTGGTTTGTTTGGTTCTCATTTAGATCTGACAGTGATTCATTGTGATAATCAGAGTTGCATTAAACTCTCGATTAATCCTGTGTTTCATGATATATCTAAGCATATCCAGTACCATCATCTCAGAGATTGTGTGCAGAGGAGGATCATGTTGCTTTAGTACATTCCCACGGAAGATCATGATGCAGATACTCTGACGAAGGCGCTCACCAAGAGAAAAATTAGAATACCATAGAGACAGGATCGGGGTGAAGGATAATCCCTTTCTTGTTGAGAGGGAATGTTGAGATTCAATAAGAATATCCTAGTGAAAATTAAGCACCTACACTAGGATGGAGCCTCAGGCTATTTTCAGGTGGATGTCTATTTATAGATGCATGAGAAAATTATATTTATAGATGCATGTCTAGTTATATATTTATGTGCAAGTTCTATTTATAGATTTCATGTCTATTTATAGATGCATGTCGACTATTATTATCCCTTAATATTAGTTGGACAATAAACAATAATCTATTATCAATGAGCACTTGGAAATAATTAACTGAAGTGGAAAACCAATTAGCTAAAGGAATTTCGAGTTAAGAGATTGGTTGGTGGGAGATGCAAGTGGACTTAGTTGTAACTGAGTGATTCGAAGTTGTAACAGAGTTGGAAGTACAGTTATGTAAGTTGTAAAGTAGTTTAACACAGTTAAGTGAGTTAGACTCAATTGTGCTAGTTGTAACTAAAGATACACTAGTGAGAGATCAAGTGAATTAATTATTAATTAATTCACAATCAGTGGTCTCACATGCAACTGAAGATTTACTACTATTAATTGCATGCATGTCAGATCCAGTGGAGGCCCAGTTGAGTTCTAGGTAAAAGGTAAGTAAACTATCAGTTGTGACATTATCCGGTTGCACACATGCAACCACACACACATTGGGTGTGCCCATGAGGATTGCGAAGTCAAGGCAAGTAGGATTGAACTCATTTAGGGATTGCTATCAACTAGGATTGCATAGTGGAGGCAGGATGTATGGAGACAATAAATTGGCTAAGGAACTTGCCAATTTTTGTATCACAGTGTGAGATAGTTAGCTCATGTACTGAGAGCTCTTGGATTAGAGCTTTTTATGTAATTCTTTCATGATCCATGATATAATACATAATAGAAGATAATGGGGTTTTTAGCTATAATCTTTCCTCGGGTAAATTATCTGTGTTATGTGTGATTGAGCTTTCTTCATAATATTGTGATTGACGATTGTGTTTTAAATTTCCACAAAGAGAGTTAGAAGCAATTATGTATTTAACAGTAGCATATTATTGTTAGATCAGGAGAATCCAGGACATACATGCATTTTGTATTAAATTTCTACATATTTAGTCCACACCAGTGTAGGTGCTGCTAAGACCTGTGGTCCCACACTAGTGTAGGTGCTGCTTAGACCTCCTGGTCCCACACTAGTGTAGGTGCTGCAATTTCTTGTTGGACTTCAACACTTTTCTTCCTCTTGATGATATTTTTGTATATATTGATATTCTGTAGCTTAATGATTTCATTAGGATTGTCTTTGAATGCTTTCCTGGAAATTTTGCAATATTTGTCATACCATGGAATGGAAGTTCTATTAGAATGCTTAAACGAAATATAATTAGAAAAATTGCTAATGGTGTTGGAAAGGATAGTAGTGAAATGATAATAAATTTGATCAATGTAATTATTATAATCCATGGGGCCTAAATCCCTCTCTAAATCCTCTAAGAAGAGGTTGGTTTTACTTCTATCGAAGCGAATGTGTCTTTTTCTTTTATTGGTCTCCTACATGTGGGTGGTATGCATAGAAAGATTGAGGGATAGAGACAGAGGTCTGTGGTCAGAGTCAGACTCAAATCCATTAAGAATCTCAAAGTTTGTAATATGGTTGAGGACGAGGATGTCAGAAATTGCATAATCCACGACACTGATACCCAATGCATGGAAGCATGTCATATGACTGGAGAGGGGCGACTTGTTCATACCATTGCAAATAATTAGGTCATGGGAACTGCAGAGTTTGAGGAGCTTGGTGTCGAATAAGTTCTCGATAGTGTCTTAAGATTTTCTCTTGAATTTGTTAGCTAAGTTATTATCTTCATTAAGCCACAAGGGGTTGGGGTTAGAGTTGTTTCTTAATGTAATGGCTTGGTTAGTAGCATTTATAGCATTAAAGTCTCCCACTAAAAGGATATTACCATCATTTCTCAGGTTGGAGATGTCTTTTTCTAAAGAATTGAAAGGACAATTCTTATCCAGGTTGTTCTTCTTATAGGATGTAGAGTTGATAGGAGCAAAATAGCAGATTGCAAGAAAGATCCTATTGGTGGTAGAATCAGATATTTCGATCCAAATTTATTGATTGAAGGGGTCGATTTTATGAAGTCGGATGTGAGAGGAAAAAGTGTTCCTTATATAGCAGGCTATACCATCAAAACCGCTCCGAGGGGATTTCTTATTCCAACCAGACCAAAGAGTGAAACCATCGAGGTGAGGGACCCTAGATTCATCATGCTCCCATGCTTCAACTAAGAGAATAAGGTCAATATCACTTGGGATCCAACTTAACATAGGACCTTTACACCATGGAAAGCCACGACAGTTCCAGAAGAGGATCTAGAGAGATGAAAATCCCTATTTATTACTTGTGCTTGAGACTCTATATTTAATAATAGATTTCCTATTCCTAATGATTTCCCATTTCCCAGCCTTTCTTGCATCCTTGGCCATTTGGACTTCTTTCCTAAGTCCATCTTGGTCTTCTGGAATGAGATCTTCATTTATAAATATTCCTGTTCCTTTTAGGCTTGGGGATTTCCTAAGTATATCCAGTTTATGTTCATGACAACTGACCTTGAGATGGATGAGTTTGTGTTTATGCTCACGTATCTTTCTGACCCTTATTGCTTCCATGAGATAGGTGTTTCAATTTGAGATTTTGTTTTTAATTGCTTTTTAACCATTTCTAATGTGTTTTCATTGTTTTGTTCTTTTATACCTGCAATTATAAGATTTAAGGCTCATTTGTGGCACTCATGGTCGAGAACAATTAATTTATTAATTTCCTCTTTGATGGATTTAATATCTAAGTTATTTTCTGTGTTATTTAGGGCTGGGTTATTATGTAGTTGTTCTTTTAGATTTTTAATCTCGCTTTTCAAGGTGTCATTTTCTTCGACCATTTTTTGTTTACTATGTTATATTTCTTGATTTTTACATTTCATTTCTTGGAGTTCAATTTCCAGTTTGGTTATTTTATTTTCTAATTATTTGTGGTTGTTATCAAGCATTGTCGTTAGTTCTAGTTTAAAATAATTTGGGTCATTTATTTTTTCCTATTTATTTTATTTAAAATAAAATAAGTCACATTTGCATTATATATAAGAATATAATTTTTTATTTAAAGTTTATTATTATTGTGATTATGGGATATATTTTTATCAGTTTGTTTTTAAAAATATGTTTTTTCATTTTTATTATTAATATGTTTTTTTATTCAATAAAAAGTTTTTAGTGTTTTATTTCATTTATGTTGTTTTGTTAAGAGCTCCTATTTTTTAGATCCAAAGAAACAGGTCAACTACCCAATACATAAAGGTAGCTTGTAGTAGTGAACCTTGGTTCATACATTTCAAGTGGCATGGTTTTCCTTGAATAATGGTGATGAGTCAGCCTCCATTAGTAGATAACAATATGGTTGTTAACAACCATAAATGGTTGTCCTCATGGTTGATTTGACAATTGAATTATAATAGGTTTTCTTACTCTTGAGAGAAATTACATTTAGTTTATCAATTTTAATATCATTCATATACATTTATACAACTTGAGTGGGCCTAATGGTTAAGAGCATGCGTTTCCTCCTAAGAAGTCACAAGTTCAAAAGCAGAAGGGGGTGGATTATGTATGTCTTTGTAGACTTAGCAGTCAAAGCGCGGAGGTGGGTCCCTTGTCCTACAAACAAGAGGGTCTCATACACCAATTTGATGCTTCACTTGGTAGTGATCTTAAAATTAGATATAGATAATAATAATGATAATATATTTTATTTTATTTTTGTCAATAAATTTATGATATTATATTTTATATATTTATATAAAAATATCAATCACTTTATTATATTTTATGTATTTATATAAAAAAATATCAATCACTTTATTTTAATAGTTAAGTCACATTTAAAAATATTAAAAATATATATAATATTTTAAAAAAGTTAATATGATATTAATATTTAGCGTTTTCTTTGTTGGCTTGGGGTGAGCAAACACTGCTCACTCCAGCCAATGAAAAGCTTTTCCTATTGTCCGTCGAACCAATTAAAATTTTACATTTGGTTAGTCATCTATTCAATGAAGTCTTGACGCATTGGCATAGACTCTGGTCGTTAAGTTGTCCCGGGGCTTTCCAAGGAAGTTCCTCTCACTCGCCTTCAGATGCTGCGAGAGCACCCTGAGGCCACCACTGACGATGGCACACACCAATTCTAGCTCCGGCAGAGGCGTGGGAACAAGTAGAGCTGGAGGATCATCGCCAGCACCTTCTACGAGATGGAGGCAGAGGTTGTGGAGCATTTCCATAGGGTTAACGACACTTTGCGAACAATCGGCCCTATACTATCTCCAGAGGCACTGGCGATGGTTTAAAAAGCGAGCAGGCTAGAAATGGTGGCTTCCAAAGCTCAGCAGCCAAGCGGCACTGCCATGACCACAACGAAAAAGATGGCAGCAATGGCCGGAGAAAGTCCTGCGAAGGTCACGAAGGTGTTAGGGCTTAATATTCCTGTGCCGGTTTCTCCAGAAATGAAGTAGTTCCTCGGAATTTTCAAGGTTCCCACTCAGAAGTAGTGAAAATGATCTCGGAATATGTCAAAGCTAACAGTCTCCAGGTTGAGTTGGCTCGAGGCAGCACAATTTCGTATGAAGCAGACTGATGTGTTGACAAGCTGAACATAAAACCTATGTCGGCTGGCGGGTCTCATTCATTCCTCTGTGGTTTTGGTTTATTGGGCAGGCTTTAGTTTTGTTTCGGAAATTTTGTTGAATTTTAGATCTGGCTGAATGATCATGATCAAACCTGGTTGAAGACGGGGGATTGGTGGGTTTTTGCCAGTGCAGGGTATTGGTAAGGTTTTAGATTTGTGGGTTTTTGACACCGGAGGGCATTGGTAGGGTTTTATATTTGTGGGTTTTTGACACCGGAGGGCATTGGTGGACTTTTAGAGTGGAGGGGGTTTTATCAGTGAAGGGGATTGGTGGGTTTTTTCCAGTAGTCTCAGAGCAGAGCAGACAGAGGAGAAAGAGGCCATTTGAAGAAGAAACTGTAGATAGATACCTAGATACCTATCCATGGGTGCTCCTAAGTTGAAATGGACCTCTGAAGAGGAGAGTGATCTACGAGCAAGTGTGGTAAAGTATGGGAATGGTAAGTGGAGGACCATTCTCAAGGACCCAGAGTTTGCAGCCTGTATTGCAGCTCGTTCCAATGTCGATTTGAAGGACAAATGGCGCAACCTTATGAGTAGTTTGACTCCTGGTGGGAAGGGTTCCAAAACCCCTAGACAAAAGCCTCTTGCACCTGTTCCTATTTCTTCATTTGCCCCTCAGTCTCCTACAACAACATGCTCTGCAGCAACACCAGTTTTGGATCATGTTATTTCTTCCCCTAAGAGTGTTTCAACATCAACTGCTACGAGGAATCATTCGCCGAGGTGTGATTACGATGACATGATTTTAGAAGCCCTTACAGCTCTACAAGATCTGAATGGGACAGATGTTTCCATGATTGCAAGTTTCATGGAGGAGAGACACCAATTGCCCCCAAGTTTCAGGCGGGCACTCTCTTCCAAGCTCAAGCGGTTAGTCTCGCAAGAAAATATTTTGAGGGTTCGTAACAATTACATGCTCAAAGATTTGGGAGAGGTTAATCCTGTAGTGGTAGGGCCTCTGGTTCCATTTGATGGGTCGATGGAGGTATGCCCCAATGGAATAGATGCTTCTTCAGTGGACGTGATAAATGAAGCTTCGATGGCTACTGCCATGAAATTGGCAGAAGCAGACGCCATGTTTGCCTTGGCCGAAGAAGCAGCGAAGGAAGCAGAGATGGATTTAAGATTGGCAAAGGAAGTAGATGCGCTTCTTGAAGCGGCATCTTCAATATTTGATGACTTCTCTCTGGACGAGGTGGATGGGTTTTATTATAGTTAGTATTTTTCTTAAGGATAAATTTTGATGTCTTTTATTTTATATTGTTTTACAGATTCGATATCTATGAACTCTAACTCTGTATTCAATGTAGTGTGCCATTTATGCACTTTATACATACCATATGTATCTGGTCGGTTGAATACAGAACTCCAACTGCTCTGCATTATGCCTTAAAATCCATATTAATGTTGGAGTGAGTGGAGCCTTCCCTTGGTATGAAGTTGATTCAATGTTGAAATGATTGCTGCTTTCAACTACTAAACCATAGCCCATAGCTTAACAAAATTATAATTAATAGTCGATCTTTTCAGTATTATGTACAGAATTTTGTTCTGGGCCAATTTTGATTAACATGCTTATTTATTAATACTATTTTTTCTTTTGAAGAATGCAACCATGTACAATTTTTTTCCTCCAGTTATTTTAATTAGTTCAATCATAATCATCTTTGACAAGGAAATGGAAGATACTCAATGTTAGTTTCTTATTTCCCATTTTGCCTTTTGTATTTTGGTCTCTAGTTTTTGCTATTGGGATTATGTATCACTTTCTTTTATCTCATTTTGGCTTTGTGTTGTGCTCTTTGGCTTTTGCCATTGGGATAATGTATCGAGCTGCGAACTCTTCTAGTGAACTTAAAAAATTGCACAAGAAAATTCAATCACAGATAATTCATATTTCTTGTTTAGGGAGTGGTTCCCAAACACTGGGGGCTATCTATCCATAAATTATGGCAGGTGGAGAACGTGTTTCAAATCCATTGCTCATTGTTTGGCCTTGGGTGTTTTCATACATTAATGGGCACATGCACTTACCTCGATTTTTCTGTATGTTTACAAATTAAAGTGTAGATTTTTTTAAAAGGCATTTACTCTTTGAATGAACAAAGGCATGATTAGCTTGTTTTTACTCCATAATATAGTCTCTACATTTTCTCTCTCTATACATGCTCCTTGACAACAATTTTTCTTCTTTTTTATGCTTTTGCAGCATTATATACCAAATGTTTTTAAAACAAAAACATGATTTTAATAATTGCTTAATCCAAATCTAAATATGCAAAACAGAGAGATCCAGAGCCATATATACTGACAGTTTAAACATGTTCTTTACTGAAGTACAAAAAGATTCTATGTATTAGTTAATAAATGAAACAAAATTTCCTGAATGTGTTGATAATTTAATAGTTGCACATGTCTATATTTAGTGGTAGGTTTACAGGGAACTTGTACTATTCAAATTAGTAGCTAAGAATCAGTTGATATGTAACAGTAAGAGTCGAGGACTTATTTTTCACTAAAATTCAGCATATCTCCAAGAAATGTTGGCTACTATCTTCTACTTTGCTTGTAACGTGCATATAAGTGTTGTTTCATTTTCATGGTGTTGCATTTTCATATCTCCAATGGATCCATGTCACATTTCGTCTACTATCTCCCACTTCCTCGTTATATACAGGAAAAAAGCTTTATCATTTTCAATGGTGTTATCTGGGTTTATGGGACATGGTCCATGGATGTATCAGTGTCCACATATGGCTGTGGATGTAAGTTAATTTTTTGTTAGTGGATTGTCTGATGTGGCAACAGTTAGTGATTAGCTGCCAGTGAGCCCAGGGATCAAAGTTGGTTTTATCGTCCAAATTATTTAATGTGTTATTTTGAAGAATGAAATAATAAAAGATCACGAAGTATTATTTTGGCGAGTGGAAATTTTGGATAATGAAAAAAAGATCATTAACATTTATTCTATGATTAAGGTTGAAATTATAAAATTAGTGATAGGAAATTAAAGTAATGAAAAGGTAATTGGATGTCTGGTGACTATAACAAGTAGTTAAACAACACAAAGTATAAGGAATATAAGTGAAGTTCAATAATAGAATTAGAAACCACATGTATTTTTAAAGATTGATTTGTGATGTTTAGGTTTTAATTTCAGATGATAATAAAACTTATTTATGTGAATCTGTAATTGTGTGGTTATTTGGATGATTATTAAGGTAGAGTATTGTTGTTCAAAATTGTTTTTTATGTTTTTTGAAAATTTATTTTTTGATATTTAGATTCAATTTTAGACTATTTTGTAATTAAGTATTGGTGTGGTTATTTGGATGATTGTCAAGGCATAATGTTATTATAATGAATTTATAATATGTAATGTAAATATCTTTACAAGTGTTTTTAGTGTTGAGCGTAAGCCAAGCCTTTGACTAAAATAGTCACAAGTCTAGGTTATGGGTTTAGTTGTGATACATATCTTTGTAAGTGTTTTTAGTGCTGACCGTAAGCCAAAGCCTTTGACTAAAATAGTCACAAGTCTAGGTTATGGGTTTAGTTGTGGTGGTGGTATTACCATCAAGAAGCAACTAGGTGGTTATGCATCCATGAGAGGGGATGAGGATTGTCTACTTGAAGAGAAAATCATTACAATAATGCTAGTAACTCTTCTCCTTATCAGAATTATGGATTTTTGGCTTTTTGGTTGGCCCATGTTCTGATAAAATCTTTCTGGTCGACTTGTTGAATCTTTATGGTAATTAATGATCCTTCAAGGGAACACATGTATGTTTTATGCAGGAATTATATATATATATATATATATATATATAATCTTCATTTCTTGTTGACTTGGGGAATCTTTATGGTAATCAATGATGCTTCAATGTGTGTTTTATGCAGGAATTTAATATGTGTGTGTAAACTTTTTTGTGTAGTGGAGGGTGGGGCGGGGTGGGGCGTTCTTCCATAATTGCACTATTTATATTTATCTTGAGGTTGTAAGTTGGTTATTTTTTCATAATACTTTGCATGCCCTTGTTTCCATATCCTTATAAACCCATATAAACCCACGAGTGTGGGGCATTGGGAACTTTGTGGTTCATCTCACTTCATTTTTCTTTAATGCTTTAATTGCTTCACTCGACATACATTGTTGAAGGTTTTAGTCTTCTATTTATATATCAATCTTATTATTGCTAGATTTTTAAGTGTAGAGCCGAGTGGCATTTTGACATAATTGTATCAGGTTATTTTCGCTTATAAGTAGAACTAAAGCTTCTGGTTGCGATAAAATGTATGAGTGGTTTCGTTTGCTTTTGCCCTTTTATTTTGATTTAATTTTTTTCCTAAGGTATTGATGGGATTGAGTGCTATAAAAGGAGATCGATTGAACCTTCTAGATGTTGCAGAGAGGGCTTCTTTTGAAGAAATCCTGAAGGTGAAGATTTCGCTTTTGGATATGAACAGAGAGGACCAGGAGCTCGCTGCCCAGGTAAAATTGTTAGTTTTGAGTATATTGGTAGATTTGAGTAAATTTATTTCTGGGGCCACTTCACACTGGTAGATAATAGTTCAGGGCCTTTTCTATTTGGCAGGTGAATTGAAAGCAGATAATCTTCATTTTTGTTTTTTTGTTTATATTACTCGGAATATTAAATTTGAGGTAGGGGAAATCTTTGAGAGTCTTTGTTTTGTGTTGTCGTGTCTGTTTGTAGAGCCCTAGTTCGTGATGTTGAAGTTGGTTTTTCGTGTTTTGTCTGGGACTTGTGTTATGTCGTCCTCCCTCTATTGGCATGTTTCTTATCGGCTCGTAAACTCTGTGGGTCTTGGTGGGGATGTTATGTAGTGGTAGTTGTTGGTTTGGTGCCCTGGAATTTTCCGATGGCTTGCCATATGTTGTTGTTGTCACCGTTTAGGGCAGGTCTACCTTGTAGCTAGTTCTTCATTTGCTTCCAAATATTGTGGGTGTCGTCGTTGTCTCGCTTCTTTTATTTGTGTTGGGTCTATTTTCTCATTTATTATACGTCATATTTTATGATCTTATTTGTTTTTCTCTTGGACAGTTTTTGTCATGTTGTCTATTTTTGGGTTTAGGGTAGTTTCCTTTATATAGGGGCTATTTATCTCTTGTATAAATCAACTGCCATTATCTTTGGATGTTTAGATTTTGTAAAAGACTTTGTTTCTATTTCGTTGAGGGGTCTAAGAAGATTCCATTAAATAAAATCTCATTTATATACTTGCAAAGTGTAATTCAATTTATTTTCATAAATAAAATTATTTTTTTTCCTGGAGAAGAAATAATTATATCATAATTATATCTTTTCATCTCAAATTTAATATATTATTATTCTAAATCGTAATTGAAATAGTATATTGAGTTAAATTATAAATAAATAAATAAATAAATAAATATATATATATATATATATATATATATATATATATATATATATATATATATATATATATATATTATTAAAAAAAATATTATTGTAATAAATAAATAAATATATGATGATGATGATGATGATGGTGGTGGTGGTTAACGTCTACTCAGACCAATCTTTGGTCTATTGGACCTAAAGAAAAGAGTTATTTAGTTTGATTTAAGATTTTATTCCTATACTCAAAAAGCTTGGAGAGAAGCCTCCCAAGCTCACTATAATTTTGACATCTTAAAAGGCTAGGAAGGTCAGTATTGCAACAAAGATTATGAAATTGAGCTCGGAAGGTGTGTAAAAATGTGTATGTGTTAAGTAATCATTATAGGTTCATTTTTATTTGGAATTATTGAAGGTGGAGAAGGATACAAATTTTTGAAGTGCAAATCTTTTGTAGAATACAAAACTTAAAAAAAGATTTGCACCTCAAGATATTTGATCCCTCTGGAATGGACACATACACACATTTTATGTTGAGCATGAAAAGAATTGTACATCTATTTCATTTTGAGTAAGACACCGGTAAAATGTTCCACGGAAACAATTCTTCATGAGATTGTAGTTTTTGGCTATTTAAATTGCATCTTTGAATATATTCAATGTCTTGAAAATATCCTTAGGCACTCAAATTGTGTAGAAAACACAACTTAAACTTGCAATTATATCAAATCCTTGCTAGATTTCCAACAAAATTGACACAAAATTATCCTTAAAAAAAGTGAAAAACATAAAATAGTTAAAAAAATTTAACTTTTTTTTTTTTTAATAATATTATAAATAGTTGACATTGAAGTATCTTATTCGATATAAGCATTGAACTATTTTATTTATAATACATATTACTTATATTAAAATGTTTTTCTATTATTAATTTATTGTTAAATATAAGTTTCCCACACTGGGGAATGTCTCTCCATATAATATTCAAATACTACTTAACCATACATGTTGACATATTTTATATAGTTTTATATTGAATTTTTTAATTATTAATATTTTTAATTATCAAACTTTATATTAAGCATGGAATGAATTACATATTTCAATAATTGATTATATACATATAAAGTACTTCCATTCTTTATATATTAAATGAAATTGATATTAAAATATATTAATTAATATAGATTGTTAAATATTTTATTTATGTGTTATATTAACGTATTTTTAAAAAGCTATTATTATTATTATTATTATTATTTAGTTTATATAAAATTATGTTATTTAATATGGATATTTATTTATTTTAATAATATTAATAATAAAATTATAATTAAATAAATATTAAAAAAACAAAAAGCATAAATGATTACTTAATTTATAAACTACCTCTATCATATATTATATATAATTATAATTAACAAAATTAAGTAACCTAAAATTATATAAAACAAAAAATATAAAGAAACAATTTATTCTTAAAATAAAATATAGTTTTTATATAATATATTTAGTAATGATAATTGACTTTATCTTAGATAGTTATGAGGAGTGATTGTTTCCTACTCAAATTCAATTCTCAACATTATAAGCTTATATTGAGTATATTATTTTTATGGCTTGAGGTTGCTTTGTCATGTGGAAAAAATAAATTAATTAAGGTATCTCAAATACATTGGAAAAAAAAGGTTAAATGTTTTATAATTTTAAAAGTTTCAATTTGTCATCATCAAGATAGATCTCAAATATATTATGAAGAAGGTTAAATATTTTACAATTATAATAATCTTGAATTTACCATTCTCAAAATTTGGTTCCAGAATCAAATTAGACAATGTTTACGATTGAAATCTTCGATGCCTCTAATTATAATGATTTTGTTTTGTTATCATATTTTAAATGATTAAAAATAACTAGTTCCTAAGACATTTAAATTATAATCTATACTATTATAAATGGGGGGAGGGGGAATGGAATGGAATGTGAATGTGCTCTAGTGGGCACATTGAATTATCCTTTTCATAGAGTCTTATGCAAGTTATCAACAACCAAGCAAAGGCGTATGCTCTATTTGTTGAAAAAGGTTGTTATTGATGTCAAAATTTATCCAAATGAAAGAGGAAATTACATAAATAAATAGCATATTCTCATACATTTCCAACAGTATATGGAACTCCCTCTAATTCCAATGAAATGAGTAGATATGGAATATTTTGTCAAGATGACCCAAACGAAGTACAAGCAAACCCCATTTGGATACCTTATCTTTGAAGGAATTTTTACTCTAATTACTTAGCTCAAATAGAAGCATAATATATATGGTTGGAAATATTATTTTGAGACCTTTCCAACGATACATGACATGTATTATAACTCCTCACGACTGAGGGAAAATTAATTTTTGAATATTCACTAAACATTATGCCAGTTGCACCAGTGAGCCTTAATCCACTGTCCAAACGAACTACAAATAAGCGTGAGAAGGATAATTTCTAACCACTTGTCTCAAGCATTTGGTTCTATGTTTAGGAGAGTGAAGGAGCATGTCTAAATTCATGCCTCGTGAACTAAGAAGAAGTGAACTAAAGTTGAGTTGAAGCATCCTCTTGTGAAAGGGTGTTGGCACATCTTTTGAAGGGTTTTTTTTGGGATTGTTTTTGGGAAGGGTTTATGGTTTGTTTAGGTCTACTTTTCAGGGTTGAGTATTGCATTTTGAAGGTTTATTTTCAGGGGATGAGATCCATTTTTTGAAGGTTTAGTTTCAAGGCTAAGTTATGTTATTTAAAGATCTAGTTTAGGCCTAGATTGAAGGCCAAGTCCTAATGCATTGAAATCCAAGTTCAGGCCTATTTTGAAGTCCCAGTTTTGGTGTATTGAAGGTTGAGTTCAGGTTGGAGCTTATAATTATTGTATGTTTTTGCTTACTAAGGATTTGTGTCCTCATATTCTTGACAGGTTGGAGCCTACAATTTTGTAAATTGGTGCTTAAAGAGGGTTGGTATCCTTATAAGAGATTGTAATAAATTAAAGATTGTTTTCGAGTATTTATTCTTCAAATTTTGTTTTTCACTTTAATCTCTATGTTTATACATTGTGGATGATTGATTATGTGATGTGAATTCAATTTCAAGATCAACTATGTGAAATTATGTCAAAATTAACAAAATATTGATCCCCCCCCCAGTATTTCCAAAAATTGGTATCAAAACGAGCTTCTTCAAGAACAATATAATAGTTGGAAGAATATATTATAGGGGGCCATGGTTAGTCAAGAAGAATCAATCAAAATTACTTTCTTTGATGGAACAAATTTTGTCTTTTGGAGGATAAGAATGAGAATGCACTTAATGTCTCTTGGTGTCGAAGTTTGGTAGTTTGTTGCAAATGGATATAAGGTCCCATATTATCCCCCAATTGATCAATATGGGAGAAAGCTTATGTCTCTAATGCAAAATATATGAACTCCATTTAAGGTGGTTTTCTATATTTATAATCTGTTAAAGTTATGTAGTGTGAATCAACTAAAGGGACATGGGACAATATTGTAAGCATCTATGAAGGAGATAGTAAAGCTTCAGACTTTCTAGAGACAATTTGAAAGCTTGGAAATGAATGATGAAGAAGATTTCATTGCCTATTTTCTTCAAGTAGATGAAGTGGTTAATTCTCTCAAAGGATTTGGTGAAGAAGTTAAAGAAACAATAGTTGTTCAAAAAAATTTGAGGTACCTTCCTTTGTGTTTTAATATCAAGGTCTCTACCATAGAATAACTAAGAGATTTAGAGAATCTGAAAATGGATGAGAGTCATAGAATTCTCACTACATACAAAATTATGACATGAAACTCATTACATAAGGAAGAAACATTTAAAGCATCTAATAATTGAAGAAAATGCAAGTTTGGTGATTGTTCTAGTGATGAATCTAATACATAAATGACTCAGCTAGTCAGAAAACTAAAGAGAAAATCCAAATTCAAAGGTAAGTTGCCTTGCATATGTTTTAATTGTGGTAATATAAGATATTTTTCTACCAAGTGTCCTTATAGGGAATATAATGATGATGAAGAAGAACCCATAAATGGGGCCTTTAAAGGAAAATCTTCAAAAAAGAAAAATATCTATTCCAAAGAGGATGATGATTTTTCAAAAGAACAACAAGAAGAATATGATTCTAATGATGATAGAAGAGAGACCCTATTTTCGCCACAAATGAGGAATATAACATAGACAAAACAAAGGAGAAAAAAGAAAAAATAGAAGGAGAATTTTTTGAAGGCATAGTGGAACTTGAAGCAAAAATGATCAGCGCAATACAAGAAACTAATAACCTTGGGAAGAAGAAAAAGAGACTATCCAAGGAAATCACCTTCAACGAGACTTAAAGAGAGGAAGAAAAAATAATGGAAGAATTGTTGAATAGAAAACTAAAATAAAATGAAGAAAATTGTGAAAAGCTTGAAGCAGAAAGTGTCTCACAAAGGAAAGAGCTAGATAAGCTCAACAAAAATATGAAAAACTCTCAAACCCTAGATGTTATTCTCAACATTCAAAGATAACCATATGACAAGACTGGTTTTGGTTATATGGGTGAGACCTCATACAAAGAAAAATGAAAACACAAACTCACCAAGTAAGGAAGTTGAAGAAAAATCTCAAAGTTCAAATCTCAACAAGAACAAGGATAGGAGATTGGAGGAGTTTGGAAACAATGCTACACCAAAAATCTATGTTGATGCTCGCAAGGGGTCCATTTACAATACAAGAATCAATATGACAAGGAAGAAGGACTAACAAATATTTGGATCATATATAAAGTAGATCAACTTCAGAAGAATTATTCCATCAAGGCAACCATACTTTGCCATGTATCAAAATAATTTTCTAGGTCATGTTTTTATGCAAAAAATGTAGTCATCACACAAGATATTGTAAATCTTATATGATAAATGATTGTCAAAGAGGGTCTCATCAAACCTTGAAAAATAGAAATGTAGACATCGAAATAAAAGATACTTATGATAGCATAAATCATAATTCATTTGCACCATTATCCATGTATAGTATAGAGTGTTATCGGTTCAACAATTTTGGACATGCGACATTAGACTGTCCTACAAGATCAAGAGAAGAGTTTTGGAAGAGAAAATAGGAAGAACCACCAACAGAAAAATGCAGACTAGTTATGTATGATTGAAACAATCAAAGTCAGTGGTTTGTGGATATCAAGTGCTCTAGACACATGACCAGAGATCAAAAGAAATGTATTACTCTAAAAGAAGGAAAAGGAGGAAATGTGTCTTTTGGACACAATGGATATGAAATAAACATTAGAAAAGGTGTCGTAAGCCTTGACAATTGTAAGAATAAAGAAAAATTGTTTTGTGAGTTGAAGGAATCAAACATAATATTTTGCATCAACCAAACGTGCAATCAAGGTTGTGATCTCACTTTTTGTGCTAAATATTGTGAAATATGGAAGATTAGTGGGAAGAGTGATAAGGACCCGAGGAAATGCATATATTCTTGATGAAATTTGAAGAGAAAAATGCTAAATTGGAAACACAAATGAGGGTTAGTTATGGCATAAAAGGAAAGGACACTTAAGCTTTAATAGTTTGGTAAAAACCAACAAAACACAAATAGTGAGAGATATGCCCAAAATCTTGAAATCAACAAACACCATTTTCCATCTCGCCAACAAGGGAAATAGAGAAGAGTGAGCTTCAAGTCAAAGGAGTGTTTGGAATTAGGGCCACTAGAGATTGTTCACATAGATCTATGTGGACCAACAAGAAAACCAAATTTGAAAGGTGAAAGGTATATTATGTTATGGATGAAAATGTGAAGTTGGGTTATACTTTTTGCCCTTTTTTAAGAAAATTTTTATTTTTTTTAATTTTATTTTTCGTTCTTCAACTTTATGCAAGCCAAAACAAATTTTTTGTTTATAATTTCATTTTACGATAAAAATAAAACTTTTATAGAATTATTTCGGTAATAAGCACATTAAATGAGCATTGTCGACGCATTTCAAACCAACTAGTGTGGTTCATCATCACCTAGTCCTGATGATGAACCACACTGGTTGGTTCGAAACGCGTCAACAATGCTCATTTCAATGTGATTATTACCGAAAGAATTCTATATAATTTTACGATGGATCACAGAAGCCAAAATTCTAAAAATAAAACTTGCCAGAAATTTTATTAGCTTTCTATTACTTATTTTTTGGAATTTTTTTATTCACATTTGATATGTCAACTTAACATTTCTTTGAGTGTGTGTTCTTTGAAAACTGTGTTTTTGAGAAAAAAAATGTGTTGCAACAATCTAGATGGATTCTACTTCGACATCGTTATATTTAGGAAACCAGCTGATGCATATCATAATTACTAGAATTTTTTGAACCGATCCAATATGAAAAAACTGCATATTTTGAATATGTTTCGGCTCGCGCGAAGTTTCTCAACATATTAGTTATAAACTAAAAATCTAAAAACTACCCATTGCAGATGATGGACCAATGTAATGCACCATAATTTTTTCAATTTTTTTACAATGTATTTTAGAAGATACAAAATTTTGATTTCAATGAATCATAATGAACTTCAGAAATTGTTTGCACCCAATTTATTACAAAATTAATTAAAATTATTAAATATTTATGGAATTCCATAGAAGTTATATTACCTGAAATTAGATTGAATTATGCAAATTCTTGTCTTGGTTCTGATAGTTTATTCATAGATTTTGATGGAGTTTAATCATTCCAAAGTTGAAGAAATGTGTTCAAAGCCGAGCTGCTGCGTAGTTGAAGACATGTTAGTTCGGCTAAACTTTTAAAAAAGTTCGGCTGAATTTTTTTTACCGCGTCGGCTCGTTAATTCTAACGACACAAAATTTCGGCCAAAGTTTTTACAGAAGTTCGGCCGAACTTTTGCTCGCAAATTACGTTGGCCGGAAAATTCAATGAAGCCCTTCCAAACAAACATTTCGCAGCTATATAAATAACCGTAAACAGAATCATTATTTTCTCATATTTTCACACATTTCTTCATTTGCTCTGATTTTGAAAATGAATTTTTTTGGGCTTAATTTTCAAAGGACTTTTTTTGGGCTTCGTATTCAAAGACCATTTTTTTTAGGTAATTTTTAAAGTGACATTTTTTTAGAGGTTTTTTGGGCTTAATTTTTAAAGGACATTTTTTGAAGGTATTTTGTTTAAGTGACATTTTTTAAGAGGTTGGGCTTAATTTTCAATGGACATTTTTTGGAGGTATGTTTTAAAGTGACATTTTTTTAGAGTAAGTGTTTTGGGTTGAAGTAAATCTTTTTTAATGATTTTTTAAAGTGAGTTTTTGTCTAAATTTTTAAATGTATTTTTTTTGCAGGACTTGGAATGAAATATTCTGAGCTTCATTTCATTTTTAAAAAACATTTTTTTGGTGGAATTTTTAAAGTAAGTGTTTTGAGTTGAAGTATGTATTTTGTGCAAAATTTTTGAAATGATTTTTTTTTTTTAAATCAAAATTTTTGTGATGTTTATTTTAATTGAGTTTTTGTCTAAATTTGATGTAGTGATTTTTTTTACAGGATTTTGAAGGAAATTTTTTGAGCTTCATACTAAATTATCATGGGAAATCGAAGGAATTGCAAGAGAAAATATGATCGATCAAGAGACCTTGAGGAACGTAGAGAACAGGGGAGAGAATATCGCAAAAAAAAGAGAGAAGAACGATCAAATATTGAAAGGGAAAATCAACCTCAATTAGAAGTTTAAGTAGGAATGTAAATGTAAATATTATAAACTTGATATTTAAAATTTGACTAGTGTATTGTGAAACTTAATTTTTATTTGATGAACTAATTTGAAAAATATTTTGCAATGTAAACATAGAGAGATATTCCTCAAAACATTGATGATGAGATAGAAAATTTTGAAAGAGAAAGTGAGAGAGATATTGAACCAATGTTTGAAGATGTTGAAAATGTTGAAAGAAATTCAAGTGAATAAATTGAATCACCAGGTATGTGTATATATATGTTGAATGTGTATTATTGAAATTATACATATTTATTAATTTAATTATTTATTGAATATGTAAACTCATTATGTACATTTAATTCTAATATGTACAGATGAAATCAAGATCGATGATGACATGTTAGAAAATGTTGACACTCACACATGTGGAGATAAAAAAGTTGACCACGTTATACCATATCGTGTTAAGCGCATTATTGATTCGTTCTTCAAAGATTAAACTGTGGAAATTCAAGCCCAAATGTTGAAAATTCTCTTAACATCAAAGAAATTAAAAGAAGCTACGACTTTATTGGGTATTCGAAGATCAACAAAAGATAAAAAAAATGAAGGAAAATGTGATACAAAATATAAATAGTTCTCTAAAGTGAATTGGGATATCTAGAAAGAAAAGTGCTTTAGATGCACGCATAGCAATACAAATGGCAGTGGTTGCATCAAGTACTAAAGATAATCGCTTGGTAAAATTTATGGCACAAGCATTAAGAACCTCACGAACAAACTTTGCAGAAACATCGGAAATTTTGAATGCAAATAAATGTAAATGTTGAACTCATTTGTTGAACAAATATTTGTAGGCAACCATACAAAAATAGACTTGGAGAAGATGTTAAAAAAATAATATATGAATGTTGGGTGAAAAATTCACGTGTTTCACCAAAAGAAAGGGATGTGATGCGAAGAAGAATAACACAAAAACAGTACGAAGAACATGCAAAATATTTCTTGGACACCACTCAAATGCAATTTTTCAACAAGTTCATAGAAGAGAATCATGAAATTAATGTCTCAATAAGTGCTTTTGTGCAACAAAAACCATGGTATGTTAAACCTATCACTGTACACGACACTTGTTGTTGTCGTTATCATGTGGAATTTTAGTTATATTATGACACATTCCTTAATTTTGGTAAAACATATTGGAAATATTCACCTCCTCCTTCCACTATCCATGATTTCATATATCAAATTATATGTGGAAGAGAAAGCCATGAATTATTTTACAAAAATAAATGTGTTGGTGGTAAAAAATGCGATGATTGTGGAAATTTGACTAAATTTCAAAACAAATATCGTACTGATATAAATGATTAATCATTGTCCAACATAAAAGTGAAATGGAAGAGATATGAATATATTCATACATCGATTGGTTCAAGTAGTACTACAAGTGTTAAAAGAATTGATTTACAAGAAGAAGAAATTTTTGTGATAGAGTTTTTGAGAAAGTTTGAGGCATAAATTTATAAATACACCAAACATTCCCATAGAGCTCGATGGCAAGACTTTCAATTCAAAAAATCCTATGAATTTTTTGTTGATCAGTGGTTGTCATTGATGTCAACCCAAGCAGCACTAGGGGCTACCCTGATCTTGCATGAGAATATTTTGACCTACAAAATTACCGTTGATATATGGAACGCCATGTAATTCTTCACAGTTTGAGAGATATTCATGTTTGAAGTTTGTAACCCTAGTTTGTGGGCTAAAACCCCATGGGGTTGTGGCATGGGTCATTGAAAATTCAATAATTAATAATTTTTATGCTCCTAAAATCCCTCCCACATTCACTTGTTGAAGGCCCTCTCCACCTAAGCATTTATATAAATTTTGATCCTCATATCCTCCTCATGTAGGTATTTCTCTACTTGAAACAGGTCATCGTGGAATTTTCGCTATACCTTGTTTTCTACGAAGGTTTAGAAGCTTAAATTTTTATGAGGAGAATCCGAAATCCTAAGGAAGCTCCTATAAAAATTTCAGATCAAGGTGCACAATATTTTTGGAGATATGATATGTGGAAGTCAATGTTTTTGCAGGCTCTTGAACTTCATATCAAAGAAGTGACCTTGGGAAAATCGTCATAAATCTCTCTCTCTGAGTATCGGATTAGAATTCTGTAAAAAGTGGAAGATATTTCACAGACTGTAGTTTTCTCTGTATCAATTTCAGAGCCGAATAAATAAACAATGACACGTGGCACACCATACAAGTTCGCTCTACTGAACCAATCCATAATTAGGGCATTGTGAGAGATTGGGCATAAATCTCTCTTGAAGAATCCAAATTGGGTCAGACCTATGGCACTGGAAAGAAGACTCAGAGGAATACTACAATACAAGACCAAAAATCAAATATTGGGGATATGAAATAACATCGATACACCAAATTCAATATCGAGCTCCTAGAAGGCAAGAAAAATCTAGATCATGTGTTGTCAAGGGCTGTAAAGGACCAGAATTTCTAGGGAAGAAAAGCAAAGCAAGGTGCAGTAGAGGGTAGCATGAAAAGAGTAGAAATCAAGGTGCATAATAGCAACAATAAGTTCACCACATGAAGTCTTCAAGTGGGCAGCACTGCATACAGTCATTGTAAATATATCATTGTACTAAGCCATTGTAAATGCATCATTGTAAAAATTGTACAAGTGTCTATCTGCCAAGAGTTGAAGAGGCACTGTTGGGAGGTATAAGATCATCATTATGTGGTTGTGTCATAGTAGGTGTTATGTTATAGTGTGTCTTCTTCTTCTACATCATTCTATATAATTGTAAAGTGGACCATTTTCCCTCGTACGAGAGTCCATTCTTGTTTTATTCTTCTATAAGGTGGTAGGGTGGTGCATGAAGTCTCCAACAGGATCAAGCCTGTGAAAAATTTAGGGTGGTAGGGTGGTTCTAGGGTGAGTTGTAGCTCATTGGGTGTTGGGGCATCTGTTCAGTTGATTACTGAAGAATCTCGGGCGTTGGAGCGCCCATCCAGTGGGAGCTGGAGAAGAATGATTTTCTAGATTCTAGGAACTTGGAGATTTATTTTCAATAGGAGTTTAATATTAAAGAATTATTAGAAAATCATTCAGGTGGTTTTTGTCCTGGAGAGGGTTCCCACCTTAAAAAATGTGTGCATTTGTGTTCCTTTTATTTACTGCTATCATTGTACAAACACTGATAATAATTGAAGGTTAACTAATGCTCTGAAAAATTAATAATAATACTAATTGAAAGGAATACTAATTCACCCCCCCCTCAGTATTTCCAACAGTTTTTCCACCAGGGATCATTTTGTCAATAGTTGATTTTGCAGAAAACTACACATGTGTTCCACAAAAAGAAATACAGAGTGAATACTATCATTCTAACAAAGTCTCCATGCTTGTCCATATTCTATATAGACATGTTGAACAAAATTTTGATCATATAGAAAGCACCAGTGAGAATCGACATGTTATTAAAGAATATCACTTTTATATTAGTGACGATCTTACACATGATACATATTTTGTACAACATTAGTTTGAAAATATTTATGACTCCTTGAAAAGTCGTGAAATAAAATTCAATGAACATTGGATATGGCCAGATAGATGTGTAGGTCAATTCAAATCTTCACGATCATTCTTTTGGTTGTGTCATCTTCATATAAAAACCCACATTAAACATTGTTGGAATTTCTTTGAGACTGATAATGGAAAATGAGAACATGACGGTGCATGGGCATGTATAAAATGAGCACTTTGAAAATATCAAATGGACCACTCTGCAAACTGACTTGTCTCAGCTGAACAAGTTGTTCAATGGTGCATCATTGCACTAAGCCATGAGACTAACCGATCAAGGGAAGTACGAAGGTACATGATTTAATTTTTATTGGATTTCTAATTTTAAACATTATTTATCACAATGATTATCTTTGATGGTATTTTGAATAACATATTTATATTCTTGTTTGAATTTTCCATATAGGTTTTTTTGGCATATTAGGGTCCAAGATATAGATAGATCGATTGGAGATGACGTTGAAACAATAAAAGGGACTCAAAAATTGCATTCAATTAAAACAAAGCTTTACAAAAATGTGTTTGCATTGGATAAAATAATATATTCTTGCTTTTGTCATGTTTGCTGCTAGACAACACAAATCCAATGATGTTTGTGAAAACAAAATGTATGTAAAATATTGGAAACATACATAATTAAATACAAAGGGGAAAATGTCCGTTGCAAATTTTGAAGAAATGCAAAAGAGGAGACTACAATACCATCCGAAGGTGATCGAGTTTCTGATCTTGTTAGAGAAGGTAAAATTTCAATTGCTTTCAAATGATAGAGATCTAGAAATAGATAATAAAATCAAGTACACATGTTAATTTTAAAGTTATTTTTTCATGTTAATTATGATCTAAATTTAAATGTAAGTTTGTTTTATTGTGCAGGATATGTTTTTGCTGTAGTTGCACCTACTACCAACGATGAAAATGTGAAGTATTATTTGATGTGTTGCACTGAACGAAAGATGACAATTTTGGAAAAATATGATTATAATGGGTTTACATATGACAAAGGGTCTATTATATTGAAAGGTTATATTTTCCAAAAAACTCATCAAAGTCGAGATTTAATTTCTTTTCAAGACTATGAACCTGATGTCATAAGTTGTCAATATAGTCACTTGGTGTGTGCAACACGCATAAAGTTGATAGAAGTTCAATCAAAGAAAAAATTGAAAATTAAGAAATGGAAAATGTCAAAAGCCGATTATGAATAGATCATTGAAGATGGCATTCCATCAGAATTTTTTTGATTGAACTTCCCAACAATTTCTTCTCTTTGGAATCATCTTTTAGAAGTTCCAGAACTCAACTAAAAATTGAACTATCCTTTTTTTGTGCATTCTTAAGTTTTACAATTATTATAATATGTAATTTTATGTTATATGTACAAGTGTTTGCACATGTACATTGTTTTGGTACATGCACATGAGTAATTTATACACATGTAGATTATCTAGTCTTAAACGATTTCATACATTCTTTGGTACATTCTTTTGGTATCTATTAAGCAAATTATAATATTCATTCTTGAATGCAAAATGTGGTACGTGTTTTGTAATTTCCAGTTTACTATCAACTGAAAGCATATTTTCTATATACATCAATGAAAAATGTTGTGTACTAGATATATGTTTTAATGCAATTTTAAAATTTTATGATTGCTGGACACATCTATGAACACCTAGAATTTTATGATTGTTTTTAGATATGTACATCGATATGTATTGTACTTCAATCATTTTTATGTACATATATTCATGAACTTAAATATGTAAAACCATCTATGATTGTTTTAAATGACATGTATGATCATGCAAAATGTACTTAAATATCACCTAATTAATAAATGTATCCTAAAATTATATAACATTCACACACATGTTCAAATGCATAACATGTACCAATGTATGCGTTAAATGCAATTTGAAATTTCCATCTAGGTTCATTTTATATTTAAAAAATAAAATGACAACTTGAGTTTTAAAAACAAAACATTATATCACAACATGTGATCACATGCCAAATGTAGTTCAGCTATCCAAAATATACATGTATGTGTTTTGTAATTTGAAATTTCCATCTATATTCATTTTTTATTTAACAAATAAAATGACAACTTGAGTTCTAAAAACAAAACATTATATAACAACATGTGATCACATGCCAAATGTAGTTCAACTATCCAAAATATACACGTGTTTTGTAATTTGAAATTTCCATCTAGATTCGTTTTATATTTAACAAATAAAATGGCAACTTGAGTTTTAAAAACAAAACATTATATCACAACATGTGATCACATGTCAAATCTAGTTCAACTATCCAAAATATACACGTCTTTTGTAATTTGAAATTTCCATCTAGAGATTCATTTTATATTTAACAAATAAAATGACAACTTGAGTTTTAAAAACAAAACATTATAGCACAACATGTGATCACATGCCAAATGTAGTTCAACTATCCAAAATATACACATGTGTTTTGTAATTTAAAATTTCCATCTAGATTCATTTTATATTTAACAAATAAAATGGCAACTTGAGTTTTAAAAACAAAACATTATATCACAACATGTGATCACATGTCAAATGTAGTTCAACTATCCAAAATATACACGTGTTTTGTAATTTGAAATTTCCATCTAGATTCATTTTATATTTAACAAATAAAATGACAACTTGAGTTTTAAAAACAAAACATTATATCACAACACGTGATCACATGCCAAATGTAGTTCAACTATCCAAATATACACATGTGTTTTGTAATTTTAAATTTCCATCTAGATTCATTTTATATTTAACAAATAAAATGCCAACTTTAGTTTTAAAAACAAAACATTATATCACAACATGTGATCACATGCCAAATGTAGTTCAACTATCCAAAATATACACGTGTTTTGTGTTATGAAACAAGCTCCAAAAATAGAAGAAAAGAGAGATCAACGCCTTGGAAATCGGCCTCTTCGAGGGGGAAACCTCCAATAAATTACATAAATGAACAATTATTCGATGATACAAATGACCAAAACCTCCTTCTATATATAGGAGTCAATTGGGCCACAATTTAATCCTAGCCAACCTAACAATAATAATGTAAGGGCACAATAATAAAAATATTGGGGTTACAGGGGTACAACAATAACAATAAGGGGGATACACTAATAACAATAAGGGACTAAAATAGTAATATAGGGACCTAACATGCTCCTCTCCTTCAAAAAAGTGTTGTCCTCAACGCTTGAGTAGCTCTGGGTGCTTCTGTATAAAATTCTCACCCTCCCATGTAGAATCTTCAGTGGGCAAGTTCTTCCACTTGATGAGATACTCTGAAATTTATCGATCTTGTAGTTGAGTTCTTGTTTCCGTGACCGCTTTAGGTTCCAATATGATTTTTTGTTCCTCATCAAGTTTTGGAAATATTGTTTGAACTGGAAGATTTTCACCTATAACCTTATTTAAGCATGAAACATGGAAAACTGGATCCACTCGCGAAGAAGCAAGGAGCTCCAATTTGTATGCCATAGTACCAATATTTTGCAACACCTTGTAAGGACCATAGTACTTTGGCGATAATTTATTATCATTCTTAGCTTGCTTGAGGGACATTTTTTTGTATGGTTGTAGCTGTAAAAATACCCAGTCTCGTACATCAAAACTTCTCTCGTTGCGATGTTGATCGGCCTGTTCTTTCATTCGATTTTGTGCCAAATTTAGGTTATCCTTTAAGAGTTGGAAAACTTCTTGTTGATGCTCGATGTGATCTTCCACTGATTTAACCTTAGAATTTTCTCTTAAAGATGATGTGATGGATGGTGCATGATATCCATAAAGTGTCATAAATGGCGTCATTTTTGTTGCTGTATGGAAGGAAGTGTTCTACCACCATTCAACGAGAGGTAACCACTTGACCCATTGTGTTTGTTTATTAGATACAAAACAATGAAGATATCATTCCAAACATTTATTCACTATCTCAGTTTGACCCTTGGATTGAGGATGATAAGATGAGCTATGAGCTAATTGAGTACCCAAACAAGAAAATAACTCCGTCCAAAAAATTTCAGTAAAAATGGGATCTCTGTTGCTCACAATAATCTTTGGGTTTCTATGTAGCTTTTGAATTGTGTCCATAAATGTAGTAGCAAGTGTACTTGATTTAAATGGATGAGATAATGCACAAAACTGTGCATATTTGGTAATTCTATCAACTACCACCATGATGACACTCTTTCCTTCGGACTTAGGTAAAACTGTGATAAAATCCATTGAAATATCCTCCCAATGTTGACTTGGAATGGATAAAGACTGTAGAAGACTTGGGTTCTTAAATGTCTCAACTTTATTTTGCTGGCAAACCAAACATTCTGCCACAAAATTTTGAATATAAGATTTAAGGCCATCCCAAAAAAAATTATTTCTTCACACTGTGGTAAGTTTTTAAAAATCCCGAGTGTCCTCCTAAAGGAGAAGTGTTCAATTCCAAAAGAATATTTTTTTTTAGTTGGGAATTCTTACAAAGATATAAGCGATCTTTGTACCATAAGGAATCATTTTTCCAACTAAATGTATCAGATGTACTAGGATCTTGCTGCAACTTTTGAATGAGTGTCCACACTTATTCGTCCTTCTTCCTTTCATCCCTTGCTTCAGTTATCCAATCTAGTTGGATAATAGAAATGACACAAAGCAATGCTTCCACCTCTTCATTCTTTCTTGAGAGTGCATCTGCAACAACATTTAGCTTCCATTTTTTGTAGATTATTTCAAAGTCATAACCCAACATCTTTGTGACCCATTTTTGCTCTTCTTATGAAGATAATCTTTGTTCCAAAAAGTGTTTAAGACAACCATGATTAGTTTTTACCTTGAAGTGTCTTCCCATTAGGTAAGGTCGCCCTTTCTTTAGTGCATGTAGTATTTCTAACATTTCCTTGTCATAAATATCTTTCTGTAAATACTTTCCTTTGATTGGACAAATTTCAAAAGAAATGGGTTTTCCTTCTTGCATTAAAACAACACCAATTCCATTTCCTGAGGCATCACATTCCACAATAAAGGTTTTTGTGAAGTCTGGCGTAGCTAAGACCAGTGCTAGGCACATTGTCTTTTTAAGATGTTCAAAGGCCTTAGTTTCTTCAAGAGTCCATGAAAATGCATCTTTCTTCAATAATGTTGTTAGAGGTGCTGTTATTCTCCCCTAATTGTTAAAAAAATTGCGATAATACCTGTTGAGGTATAAAAGGTATCTTTTTAACACCTATTTATCTCACATTAATTATCAATCCGGGAGTGAATTTTTATTTCAAGAGTGTACTCAGTCTGAGGCAGCAACTTATCCAAGAGTAATGCCTTGCAATATGTAGTACAGTGTTCGAAATACAAGAGTAAATAGATGCTTGAAAAAGAAATCTAACTACAACAGCATAAACTCAAATGCTCTGAAATCTTAATTAAACCAATCTGCAAAACATCGATCAGGGATACAGTAGCAATAACTCCTTCCCTTAGAAATCGATGCAAGATAACCAATCTGGGAACTTGGAAGCAATAACCAGTGTCCTTTACAGTTGGTGATCTTAAAGCAATCGAAATGAAAGCAAACTCAATCTTCGTGCTGATGAAAATAACTGAAAGGAACAAAATCTGGAAACTAATGAATTGAAACTGAGCAACACATTGAAATCGAACAACAATGTAAATGAATAACAAACTAAAACTAGAAGAATCAAACAAAAAATATTAACTAATGGAATTGAACAACAAAAATCTATTAAACGACAAATCCTATTGAACAACAAAATGAATAGCGAAGCTTTATATCTGCACTCTAAAATGAACAGCAGTTAAACGAAACAGCAAATGGAGTGGAACATCAAATGCCAAACAACGAAGCATAACAAGATAAGTAATTCGAGGATTAAGACTCTTGTTAAATTGGGAAGGAACAACAAAGAAATCCATTATAATAAAACAGTAAACTATTAAACACGGAATTATGAATTAATTAAGATAGAACCAATATCACTTCCGTGAATCCAAGGATGTTCTAAGGCAATATGCTGTATCGATTAACCCACGCTGTAAGAAATAAGATTCAGATCATACGATAATGAAATAACTCATAAACAGAGCGCGTAATACATAAAGACAGTAAAATGATAAACAAATAATGAAATAAACTCACAGTAACATGCATGTAGCAAATCGATCACACACTGCAGGAATTGGAAATATAACACAGAGGAGCAGTTCACGCTGCCAGGGGTCGGGCCCTTAACCACCAGTAGGGACTTCTCAAGCTACTTCAGATGATGCGAATGGAACAACAACTTCAATTAATCATTAAACTGGAGCAACATTACAATGGAATCATGTTTTCAATAGCACAACTTTTAATTAAGTTTACAATTCACAAAAGCAACAACTATGATCCCTCCCCTCTCTTTTACAAACGTCTCCTTTTATAACCAAAGAGAGGAGAAATTAAATAGTAAATAGGATCTCTCATAACAAAATTGGACTGTTCCCAACCAATTGATCAACAAGAAAATATATTTCCATCCATATTTAAACAAGAGCAAGTCGAATTTGGCTTTGTAGTTGAGATTTGGAGGACGGTCGCAACAGCAAATCTGAGAAAATCGTGCTCAAAGAACCCTGCGTTTATCTCAATACATGATTAATTTTTGCAAACCATTCTTCACTAAAGTTAATTGGGTCCGTTCTGGACAAAACCCATGTTCCAGATTTTCCAGATTCTTCTCCATTTTCTCAGAATCTCAACCGCAAAAATGTCACTTCTTATTCCAGCGAATTTCTGAGTTGGAATATTTCATGATGATTTGGAAATCAAATCTGCAGTATGGAAAATATCTTGGAGGCTAAAATGGTGAATGATATTACAAAATATATTAATAAACCATCATTGATAAAATTATGCATAAAAATCATCAATTTATTAAAAATAAAGGAGAATAAATAATATTCATCCATATGAGCATAAATCATTATAAAATGGATTTATATGATAAATTATAATAAATGACATGATTAAGAAGAGTAAAAATGGATGAAATAAGTGTTAAAAAGTGGTCGTATTCATGGCCCAACATACCCCCAAACTGAATATATTGCATGTCCTCATGCAACTCAAAGACAAAACCCATGTGTTAACCAAGCAAAGAAAATTGTTCATCCCAACTCATGAAATGGATGGAACAAATGAATTTTTCCTCAAATAATGAAAATTCAATTTTAACAATCTTGATAAAGGCATAAATTTTTTTATAGTTGACATTCAACTATATGTATATGAAGTTGCAGAAAAATGTGACATAAGTAACAACAAACTTCATTAACCATTTTCTCAAAAATCAGATCGTTTTGATGCACGGATCATGAGATATAAAAAAAATGGTTCTAGGTGATAGTGCATAATTTTTGAAGTTTTATGAACTAATTTAGCGTGGAATTATCTGGATTTGTGTATTTTAATGATACCTCTTGTTATCCAGAAAGCACAAGAATTCAGTTCATAGTTTTAAAGATATATGCAAATCAATTTCTGCACTGTACAAAAATGAAATTGTATGCCTTAAATGAGAAAGAGAGTAGAAAACATCTATCATGTGTAGCAATTCCCCCCCAAACTGAAGAATTAACATGTCCTCATGTAATGCTAGAAAAAAAAGAGAGGTGGTTGCTACAATATGTTGAAATCGATGCTTGGTGTAAAACAACATGGAATAAGGGAGGTGTTGAGGATGAATAAGAATATCCATGAATGATAAAGAATATTACTGACATGGTCACAAGAAAGAAATGAAAGAAATCAACACTCCCCCAAACTGAAAGATGAGACGTGTCTAAAAAAAATGGGAAGTGGTAAAGATGTGGAATGAATGATGATAAATAATGCTCAATGGATTTTCATGAAATTCTCGTAAATTCATAATAAATAAGAAAATTATGCTATTTTACCTCAAGTGTTACCTCCAAAAAATGTGGAATGTCATGTAGGGACTGGCCTTTGCTGAAGCTGATGTAGGCTAAGCGAATACTGAAAGTGATGCAAAAGGTGGAAGCCATGCAAGCACATCATGTCTAAAGAATTGTACGCGTTCACGAGCCTTCGCTATTAATTGCAATAGTGTGGTCGTGCCGCGAATAGAATTTTCCCCCATACTTGTTGTTCTCCTGTAAACAAATCACAATTATGTATGCAATTTTCTGGAATCCACAGTTTCATTTTGGAATGGCAACATATAAGATGCATGCAAAAAAGTTCAAGCAGAAAACAAATTCTGTAAAAATGCAGTATTAATATTGTGGCAAATCAGCAAAATAGAAGAGCAGCGTACTACACAGTAAGTGTACAACATGGAAATGCATACATACTTATGATATGATCAACAAAATTATATCATTTACTGAAATCCATGCATGTGATAAATCGTAAATAGATATAGAAGCGTTTTGTAATGATTCAAAGGTAAGGAGAAGAGATAGCTTAAGATAAACATAAGTACAAATGTGTTTATTACCCACTTAAACTAATGTGATCGATTTATGATGATTTTCATGTATAATAGGTTTAAAATCAAAAGTTAAGGATTCATACTTTCATCTGATATTTAAATAGAGATATAGGAAAAAGGGTTTAATATTACTATTGATGTGTATAAATGTGACTCCAATACTGTCAGTAGAGCTCTATTGCCCATAGGTGTCCATAACCTTGATAAAGTTGCTCTTTCACCCTTGGAACCATTGTCCTTTATTTATGCTGAGGAAGTGCTTGTTAATTGTCATAATGGAGGACATTGTGCTGGCTTGGTGACCAGATCAATCACAATGCCATTCGCCGGGAAGAAGTGAAAAGTGGGCAGGCTGGTTCGTGATGAGACCTCCTGTTCCAAGGACTTCTTAATTTTTTCAATTTTCCATTGGACCATATCTCTGGTTTGGTGGCCATGATGGGAATGCCACTTCACTTGCTTTCTTATGAACATGGTAGGCCGGCTCTTGATGAGACCCCTTATCCTCCATCTGCCAAATTATAAAATTATTAATGAAATATGTAAATATTTTTCTTTTCATATAGCACTTTCCTATTTATTCATAAAGGATGGCTCAACACTCCTTAAGAGTAGGGATGGTGGAAGAAGTCTAAACAGTTCAATAGAAAAGAATATGCCATTTTTCCTACTCCATAAGTAAAAATCAAAGAAAGTTATAAATTATGGAAAAGAACCAACATGATAAATATAATCGATCATATAAATTTAGTGGTAGTAAGACAACAAGATCATGTTATTGATTATGTCCCTTTTTCTTTTTCTTATCATTACTAAACAACTTTCTTAAAAATGACGATTTCTTTTGATTTTCTGATTACAGTAAGCTTTAATTTGTATGATTGTGTATCCTTCCATAAATTGTATGTTTGTCTAAAAAATTCAAAAAAATCCTCAAAAATATTGTTCACAAACAAGAAAAAATGCACTAAAAAAGTGTTGTTCCTTTGGAAAGGAACATCAAAAACAATTTGCGAAAATGCTGTTCCTTTGAAAAGAAATAGCAAGAATAATCTGCGAAAATGCTGTTCCTTTGGAAAGGAACACCAAGAACAGTCGGTGCTGTTCCTTTTGAAGGGAACAACAAAATTGTTGTTCCTTTTGAAAGGAACAACAAAAACATGCAACAAAAATGTTGTTCTTTTTTAAAAGAAAACTAATCAGCGAAAATGTTGTTCCTTTTGGAAGGAACAACAAAAATAAACACATAAACACACTGCTTCTTAAGAGGAACTGCTGCTGTCCCTTAAGAGGAACAATAATTGTCTCTTAAGAGGAACAACAAACAAATATAAACATGCAAAAAGGAAAAAAATAGAGGAAAAAACAAAGCTAATATGCAATCCATTGCCAAGCAAATCCAATCAAATAGAAAGGAAAGTTTATGTACAGATTTCAAGAAAAAATATTTTTTTACAGAATTGGTGCTACTGAAAAATTTCCTTCTGCAGTTGAAACTTGCATGGTGGGGTCCTTATTGTTCAATTGCCACTGGAGCGGAAATTATAATTTGAAGAGATTAACACCTGAAACACAAAAACATAAAAAAATTAGAAAAGAAACAACACTTTATTAAGTTACAATAGCTATGATGTTATTTCTAAGATAATATCAAATCTATTAATGGAAAAAAAAGATCTTTTGAAAAAATGTTTGGCAACAGTGACATGAATCTTCAAATGGAAATCAATTCTTCGTTTCTTCTTGTTATGAATCTGTTAGGTAATGAACTAGATGAAATGCCCTTGTTTTACTAAAATTTCTCTCAAGAATTGCTCGTCCATAAATTGACCTTTTTTATTCTTCTAAGACCTGCAAAAAAACGAGTGTCTACCTGCAATAAAACATTAAATCATGGAAAAAGAGAGGTTTTCGGGCTCCACTAATCCAAGAATTATGCAAAAAAACTAACAAGTAGTTACTCTATAGAACAAGTCCATGGAAAAATAAAACAAATTATATTTGCTACCTGTGGGAGAGCAGTGGTAGACGATACTAACCAGCAGTGTTTTAATCATACATTCTTTGTGTTTTGTCCGATTTGAGTGATTCCAAAGCCAAATGATAGTTAATTCAAATTTTTATCTCCAATAGAAACAGGTTTTAAAAATTCAATGCTATGATATGTCAAATTTGCTTAGAACAACCTGCATAATAGAGTCATTTTCGATTTTCCAGCTTAAACCAACAGTTGATATTTCAAGCATAAATTTTTCTTTTGATGGCGGATTGAACCGATTAAAATTAGAGATTAAAGTAGATTCATTTATTGATCTCCAATAAAAATAGGTTTTGAAGACAAGAAAAATTGATGGGTCAAATATGTTAATGAACAGCTAAGAAAACAGAGTTTCAAGAGTGCTGATTTATGATAGGCAGTCAGTAGTTTGGTCATAAATTCCTCATACGATATCAAAATTGAGTGATTAAAATTGTGTTGTAAACTAGATTCATAGAGGAATCTCCCACAGAAATAGGTTTTAAAAATATAGTCATTTAGACCTCCAAAAACTGACTGTCCCAACTCTGTTGTTGGGCTGCCTACTAGACACCCTGTCGATGTTTTGGTGCTAACTTTTTCGTTTCAAATCCAAATTGAGTGATTCCAATTGGGTTGGAAATTAGACATCAAGGGATACTTAGAATAGAAACAAGTTTTAAAAATATTCACTTTTTGTCCCCCAAAACATGACTGTCCCAACTGTGTTTTCAGAAATTTTTCCATATTGATGATAAAAATGAATATAAGTGTTTGTAGAATTGTTATTTTCAATATAATTCATCTACATACACAAATAAATTAGAACATTTATCATCAATGTTGATTTCACAGCGTGTTGCAACAAAGAAACAACGATTTTTACAAAAATAAAAAAATGTGTTTGTTTTATTTCCTTATTTATTTTATTTTTCTCTACTATCCTACTCTTATTTAGAGAATGAATAAGATTACGTATAAGAGTATTTCCAGTGGAGCCATTTCCGAAATAAAGACTCAATTATGTACATACCCAAATTTGAAAAATGCATGTTGATAAAAATTAGGGTATGAGAAGCCAACTTCCCTTGAAAAGATGGTGCCAAAAATTGTTGAAGTATGGGGTGATGTTGCAAACAAATGATGGAGTGAAACCAATCTTCAATGTATCTGTTACTTTCTTGATTTCCCATAGCCATCATATCATGAAGTTCTTGAGATTTTAAAATGGTTTGTTGGTACAAACTAGAATAAACCTCGTTTTCTTTCACAACTTCTACAATTTTTGGATTTGATTCATTCTGAGTCTCAGTGTAAGTTTTCTCCAATAGTGCATGTGAGATAGAATGGGTGGGAAGGGTGGGTAAATTTTGCAGTTCAAAACTGTAAGCATTTTGTACTGGTTTATTATGGTGAAGTTGTGGAATGAGTTGAGCAGGAGATTGTGTGGGGAATGGAGCCTCTTGATGATGTAGTTGATTGTGTTGAGTGGATGATTTTGATGGGCAAGCAAGATATTGTGGAAGGGCTGGAAGATGTGTTTGTGCTACAAGATGAGGGAGAGTAGTCATACAATCATAAGATGAACCATGCCAATCTTGTAGACCAGATTGGTAGTGGTTATATTGAGATTGGCATGGCTGCCCTAACATATGAATATTCCATAATGGATTATGCAAGTAAGGGAATGAAGGGGAAGTGTTTTGAACCATACCTGTTGACCTTGTTGCAGCTTCCCCATCTCTTTGATATGCCACTTCCAAATTAGATAAGGAAGAACAACTATCTAGGGGATGCTCCTTTTGGTAATGAGGGGAAAACACTTCATTAAATTCTTGATTTTTTCAAACCTGCAAAACATTCAATTGTGAATTTAGAGAGCCACTAGTACATTTGGGGGAAATTCCGACACTTGGTTCCGACGCTTTTGACCAAATGTCGGAAATTTCCCCAAATTTTTTCAATCCCGCCCGAAACCGTCGCTATACCGACGTTTATAGAAAAGTGTCGCAATACCGACACTTAGACAAAGTGTCGCAATTGCGACGTTTGGAGGAAGACGTCACAATTGCGACACTATGCTCCAAAGCGTCGCTATTGCGATGGCTGCCTCCAAACGTCGCAAGTGCGACACAATGTCTAAGTGTCACAATTGCGACGTTTGGAGGCATCTGTCACAATAGCGACGCTTTGTCCACTGTCGGTATAATGACACTTATATGCGCGCTACATAAAAATACAAAACCTATATGCGCGCTACATAAAAATGATTTTATTAAAAATACGAAACTTATATCCGTCGCAATAGCTACATTAACGTCTGATATCACGCGCGCATTCGCCCTCCGCTCTTGCAGAACAACATTCTCCCTCAGCATTCACCCTCTGCTCTTGCAGAACATCATTTTCCCTTAGCATTTGCCCTCAGCTCTTGCAGAATAGCATTCACCCTCAGCATTTTCCCTCAGCTCTTGCAGAACAGCATTCGCCCTGAGCTCTTGTAGAACAGCATTCGCCCTGAGCTCTTGCAGAAAAGCATTCGCCCTGAGCTCTTGCAGAACAACATTCACCCTGCATTCGCCCTCAGTGTTCACCCTCAGCTCTTGTAGAACAGAATTCGCCCTCAGATTTTGTAGAACAACATTTTCCCTCAGCATTCGCCCTCAACATTCGCCCTGAGCTCTTGCAGAACAACATTCACCCTCAGCATTTTCCCTGAGCTCTTGCAGAACAACATTCGCCCTCAACATTCGCCTTGATCTCTTGCAGAACAACATTTGCCCTGCATTCGCCCTCAACTCTTGCAGAACAAAATTTTCCCTGCATTCGCCCTCAGCGTTCGCCCTTAGCTCTTGCAGAACAACATTCACCCTCAATCCTGCGTAACAAAGATTTCGCCCTCAACTCTTGCAAAATGGTAAGTTCTTACTGCAGGCCCTTCCTCCTATAGTAGGGTTGACTCTATTTGGGTTTTTTTGGTCAATTCCATTGGATTTTGTTAGGCTGTAGGGTTCTCTGTAGATGTCAAGAGTCAAGATTCAATACCCTCTATTATCAAGATTTAAATTTTTCCCAAAGAAACGCTTATTAATTTGGCAGCCATTATTTCTCCCTGCTTTAAAAACCCTACATTTAAATGAAAACAAGCATTGCATTTCAACTACAAAAATCTATTAGTGTTCAAGTGTACATGTGTGCATCACTTGTGTAGGGTATTCCTTTTCCACTTTCACATTATCCAAGAATGTGTGCAGTATAGTTCATATTTTTTTTTATTTAGATTATCTTGAAAAAGGAAAGGTAAATTATTTCCCATGGAAAAAGAAGGTTTTCCCTTTTTACTACTGGAAATGGTACAGCAAAGTTCCATTTCTACCCGAAACTCCTATGAAACAGGAACCAAATAAAGGCCATGTCCTCAATGGACATCATTTGGCTTTGAAAATGGCCATTGCACCGTGTTGTTTCTTATGTTACATCACGATAGTTTCTTAGGTCATTTCTTGTTTCTTGAGATGAAAAACAACCAAAGAAATCGTGAAGATCCTTTCAAGAAATAAATGACCATTTCTCAATCATATCTCAACTATTTTTTATTTTATTGAGTGGTTGCTTACTTTGAGAGAAATTTGACACTTTTATAAGGAATATAACATAAAAACACAAAATGGGAAGGAATTGATGAGGTAGATGACCTTTAGTTGTTGTCAATTAAGAATTGATAATACACGATGCATGTTTTGTACTACAAAATAGATTCCTTCCTGGAGTTAGGACACAGAGTATTGAATCAAAGTTGTAGTTTCTAACTTCTTGTATTGGTTCATCAATTTGAAATTCAGAAATTGCATGTCTTCATTGCTTCATGTTTGAATAATTTGCATCATATCGTACAATAGGAAATTAGGAATTATGATTATTATTACTTTATGGATCTGTTAAGTTACTTTTAAGTTTGCATGGTTTAGTGTGAAATTATTCTAGTGTGCCCCTAGGCCCAGGTGAAGGAATGCCAAGGACTGAGAAGCCTAGTTTTTAAATGGTATTGTTTCTTATACCCAAAAACCCCTCAACATCACTTCTTATTAGTTCTTAACAATAGTGTTGTAAACAATTTGAGAATTGATATAGAAAAATCTCGCACTTCTCAAGATAAAGTCCTAAATCTAAAGTGTGATACCATGTGTAATTCAATAGCCCCATTGTCACCTCACCAACCTCTTTTCACTTCGGGCTAGCTCTCCTCCAACTCAAGGGGGGTTCTCCCTAGTAGATGTTAAGGATCTAATGGCCCAACCAAACCAAGTCAAGAGCCCCCTAACTCTCTATGTTTACTACTATCAATCAAAATATTGAACAATAGGGTCAGACATGCATCCTGAAGATAAAATTGCCGGGGTATTTTTGGGTAATTTCAAAGGGAAAGTCCCCAAACACATATAATCAAGGAATTATAATGTGATTTCAAACATTAAATATCAACAAAATCGTTTAAAGTATATTGAAAGGAAAAAGGTGATGGAATATAGAAAGTGCCTTACTTAAATGCTCTAAGGATTTTTCAATAGTTGCTCCAAAAGCTTCACTTCAAGGCCCTTCAAGATCGTCTCCAACAATGCTATACCATCAGCTTCAACAATGTTGCTCAAAAAATGTCCTCAAGGTCTTCACAAAAAGTTTACTAGAAGTTTCTCCAACAATATATTCAATAAGGTCTTCATTGTCAACTCATCTCTTGTTTGGGTGCCTTAATGTGCAATGACATGTTTCCAGGACTGAATTCAATGCAAGGCATATTTGAAACTCTAACTCTGTCGTCCGGTGTCTTATTAGAAATTATTTTAGTTTTCATTTTGTGTTTTCAAGTTAGATATTGTTTTCAAGTTTTTACATTTATAATTTTATTGCAATGTGGCAGACTGATGAGAGCAGTGCAGGAACAACCCAGAGATGGGATGATCACGGAAAGAGGCCAGCGGAAGAACATGTAAAGTGCTAGCATTGCTCTATCTTCAAGTATTTTAGTTATTTACATAATTGAAATAATATTAATTTTGTTCAAATATGCAGACACCTAGCCATGGTACGCCTGATGATTCCCTCTTTGAGGAAGAGCTTTCTTCATCCCTATCTCCAGTGTTCTTGTTGCGAAAAAAGGCACGGGATGCAAGGTCGGAATTTAATACTTTGATAGACACGCCTCAAACACCTGAAACAGAAGAGAGGATAAAAAAAATTATGATCCAGCAAGAAACATATCAAGTAATAATAAAAATTCAAAAGGATATTTTTTTTGTTCTGCATGAGATGAATTGTGATAGTTTGATTTTTAATTTTTACATTGACTAAAATAACAAAAAGTTCTTTTGTATGTAGCGTTTTCTGGCATTTGTTGAACCCGGTGTTGGTGGTAGTGGGACACAAGGGCAAGAGATTGCCCAAAAACCCTCTCGTACACCTTCTACTCCTTTAGGTGCTAGCCAAGAAACACACCCTGCCCAAGCAGACACCCAGCCAACCGCTGAACGTGTTGGCAATGATGAGGCTGATATGGCCAACTACATTATTGCGTTTCCTGGAGCTACACGTGTCAGCTTCACAGGGACCATTAATGGCACGTTGTTGGTGAACATTAATGGCACGTTGTTGGTGAACGATGAAGGTGTCCCTATAAAGCATGTACAACTCCCAGGTAAATTTTAATATTTTAACTATTTCATGTACTTTATCTAAAACATATTTATCATGATTTTTATTTTTAAATTAATGATAATATCTTCTTTTTTTTTTTTTTTTTTTTTTTTTTCTGTGTAGGAAACAATGAGTTCTACAGGTTTCTGGAGAGCCATGCGTTGGTAATTTTTGGCCCAACCATACACACAGGGTGGAATTCCCAGAATTCCAACCTGAAAAAAGAACTTCTAGATTATCTAGAAGCCCTTTTTGGGGTCGGCACATTTGACAGAACAGCGGTGGCTCGGGTAGCCGGAAAATATTTGAAATATACTAGGGACACCTATAGGATGCAATTTCAATTTAACCCTAGATACGAGCGTCCTCTCACAGTTCCAGAGAGTGAGTGGAGAGCACTCATCCATGACGGAAAAGAGAAAAGGGTAAAGAAAGAAGGAAAAATGCCAACTGGACCCGCAAGGTAAATTACAACTTTAATTCAATAGCTTTAATTTTTTCTATGTCTAAAATAAAAGTGTGCTACGTCATATCTGACTTCAATCTTTTGATGCTAGGTTTCCTGACACCTCAAAGGCAACCAAAGCTAGGATTGAAAAAAAGGGCCATCACAAGCTAGGCCAGGGCGGCTACTTGAAATTAGCCGTAAGAATTGTAATTAAGTAGCTAAACATCTTATAATTAATTGTATCGCCTTCCAAAGTTTTTGTAATCCTATCAAATATGATTAAAAATACACAATCATATGTAATGTAGGGTGATGACTTCGGAACAGAAACTACAGAGGAAGATAAAAATATCGCTTTCCATTTCGGCTATCAAGCCATAGTTGAACATCGCATAAGCTTGGGGCAGGTCCCAAGATCCAGAATGCCTGATAAGGTAAAACATTAACCTTTCAATATGTTTGTTTTCATTCATAAATTTAATGTCTAACAACTTTGTTTAAATCAGGGGAGCAACACTACCGACGACGCAAATAACCCAGTTTTAGAGCCAAATGTAGATGATCCTCACGTGCAACCTGATCATTGTAGTAGGGACCAGGCCGACAATGCTACTATTAGTGAGGGCCGTGACGGTAATTAATTTCCACTTATAATTTTTTCTAATTATACCTTGATGGTTGTCCTTATAACGTTTTTTGTTTAAATGACATAGAATGTTTCCCTTGAGGATATTACCACCAGAGAGGAAGACAGGGCGACAGTCCCAACGACGACAACTGTTGCACCAGGTAAATAATCTAATTGCAATTTTTTTTATTAATATTACCGAACTAGTTCAATGATATTTAAAAACTGACAATTAAAATTTAATATTATCTGTTTTTGTAGGTGATGCTCCGTCACTGGATGAGACCAGACATCGTGACTACGCAACTAGGTCAGCGGCGACAACTGGTGCGCTAGGTAAATAATCTCATTGCAATTTTTTTTAATAATATTACCGAACTAGTTCAATGATATTTAAAAAATAACAATTAAAATTTAATATTATCTATTTTTGTAGGCGATGCCCCGTCACTGGATGAGACCAGACATCGTGACTATGCAACTAGGTCAGTGGCGAAAACTGGTGCACCAGGTAAATAATCTCATTGCAATTTTTTTTTTATTAATATTACCGAACTAGTTTAATGATATTTAAAAACTGACAATTAAAATTTAATATTATCTGTTTTTGTAGGCAATGCCCCATCACTGGATGAGACCAGATGTTGTCACTCCTAGAAACAGCCTAGAGTTGTGATAGACCAGTGCCTAGGACATCTTATATTAGCAAGGAGCATATGGTATAACAGAGGGAGTTATCAATAACAAGCTCTCATGCTAATCTCTTGTAAAACAAGGAGTATTAATCTGAATGGGACCAAGACCTTCAGAAAACTGATACAGAGATAGGAATAATGCAGAGGCAACATGAAAAACTCCAATGTAAAAAGCAACAGACAATTCAGAGACAGCTTACTGTAAAGAGGTCCGATTCAAAAATACCTCACAGAAATAAGTTATCAGAAGGTGTATGTAGTGAATGAAATATTGAGAAGATATTAGTTATCATTGAGCTGATATCCAGATACACAATACCACCATGCATGGGCTTACCAATCTAAGAATCCATACATGACAATAGCATTTTAAAAACACCCTCCAAAAGCAACTAATATAGCAGAAATATGGTTTAGATGAATAGTGGAACAAAATATCATGCATGAGCCATATTTAAAGCGCTTGACTAATCCGAGCATGGGTATCAACTAGGATAAATCCACACCAAAAATTAGTGAGCCATTCGCATTCCAAAACATGATATAGGAAAGATGGATGAAATGAAATGATCTATTTAATAACACATAAGAGAAAGTTACAGACTATGATATACCAAAGACCAGAATCCTCTTTAACAGATGGAACTCCTCCTCACTGAGACCCTATGGGCTCTGAGCCTTCACACAAGAATTCTACAAAATGTATACAAAAAGCCTTTCACTGCATAATTTTCTGATAAAATCTGGAACCCTAAATCATCTGTTCTTCGAGAGCTTTATAGGAGAAAAAGAAAGCTTGAAAAGGGAGTAGGTGATGAACATTTAATTTTCTTCATAAAGACAGGATGGCTGAAACATGCACGCCCATACTGCTGGATGACTCTATAGTGTTGTATGTACTCTGTGATCATCTTTCTGAAATAAATGCACTAGGTGAAAGTCTCTTCAGGAACATGGTAGAGAAATAAAAACCTTATGGGCAGTCCGTCCTTTCCTGGAGAGAAAATTCTGCTGAAATGAAACCTTGAGGGTATTGTTTCCTGCGAATGGTACCCTATGCCTTCAAAACCCTAAATTACGGTTTAAGATCTTTAATGCTGAACGTTGAACTCCTCGATCATTCCTTGATATTTCTCTGCTGCTCCATTAATGCCTTCATCTGCGCAATCTGTGCTTTGAATGACTCTGGAAGGTTTGACAGATTTGAACCCTGCTTCTTTAATGGAAGTCTTGTCGATTTACCTTCCCAGGCCTTTCTCCATAATTAAAACCTCTGAAAAATGGTACTTTGATGTATTCTCTATTTCAGCAATAGAGACTGTAAACCATGGCAGTTTTCCTCCGCTGAAACCCTGCAAAACCCGTAAATTTGTTAGGAAAACCAGGCATGAAGATGATGGACATGGTGGGATCAATGAAAATGGCTGTGCAGACATGGCGAAATGATGGAACAACGAGGGGTGGTGAAAAAATGTAGTAGAACGATGGTGAATGGACTGGCCAAAGTTATAACGTAAAACATTAAAATATGACATATGAATGGAATATATAAATGGCGGAGGAAAAATGTGATAAACACGTGGGATGGTGACGTGGAGGAAGACCGGGTTAAGGCGGGGGAGATCAAATCTGGACCGTGAATGCATGTGAATGCTGCACACTTGGATTAACACCCGTGCATCTCCGTAGTGCGATGACCGTTGGATGAAGACCCCCAGATCGGACGACTATAATGCATATCGCTCCGTATCCTCAGTCGAACGATAACGCGCGATGAGGTAGCGGTTTTGGAATAGTGATGGCGCCACGTGTCGCGCGATGTATGGAATCGCTCCGAATTGAGAAATACCGCCCGCCTACGAAAGGCGATGCGATAGATTTCAGACAATTTTGAACAGTGGACGCGAGGCGGAGACCACCGGGACAGATAGACTCCAGGCCGTTGATTTTACGGTTTGATTAGATGATAGGCATGTAGGCTACAGGCGTGGCAGAGATGAACGAACGCCGTCCGATCTGTACAGATCGACAGTTATGAACGTGCCCGATATTCATTTTATAAGTGCCTTTCGGGTTGCGGCTTGGTCTAACACCCAGGTTACGTGGAGAAAAAGACTGAGGGGCTAAGGCCAAAAGGTGCCAGACCATATATATTTTCAATTGTGGGTTTTTTCCCTTTTTAATGCCATTTTGAGTTTAGAAAAGGGGAACGATAGGCGGAAAAACGATTTTTTTAGGCCAAACAGAGGGGGTTTAAAGGGGATTGTTTGTCAGAATTTAACGAAATTTAACAGAATGCTAACATGATCAACATTGGCTCCACTTGGGGACGACACATTCATCCCTGGGCGTGTCGAGAACTTCGCAGACCACAGGTAAATCTTCTATGCGGACACTGCTCTTCAGCACTTCCATTTTCTTTTCATGATTCATCACGACACCCACATTATTCAAATAAAGATGAAACAGAAAACTATTATACAATATAATACACCAGGATCTCCTTGCTTGCATCAGAATTGGAAGTAGGGCTTAAGGAAATGACCATTCACAGGGGAATCAAGCAAATATCCCTGTAAATTCTCCAACCTAAAAGTGTTATTGCCCCCCTGTTCCACAATTTTGAAAGGACCGAACAAAAGTGGGTCGAATTTACCATGTTTTCCTTTTTCATCCCTCCGGATATCCCACCTGAGTACTAAATCACCAATCTGCAGATTCCTGTCTTTAGCATGCTGATAAAAAAGGTACTTCATCTTCTCCTGATACTCTGTTAGCCTTTGATTCATCTGATTGCGTGTTTCTTCCAATTCCACCAGCTGGTTTATTCTCCTAATCATATCATCAGGCTCTTCTTGACTTTCCTGCATGAATCGGGCTATTGGTAGGGCTAATTGAATAGGAAATACTGCTGCCCTCCCATATACCAATTCATATGGGGATTTTCCAGTTGCTCTCTTACTGGTAATTCTATTGGCCCACAGAGAAAATTTTAACTGGGAATTCCTTTTTCTGGTTTTCATTTATATCCTTCTTCAATGCCCTCACCAGGGTTTTATTGGAAGACTCTGCCAAGCCATTTCCTTGTGGATAATAGGCTGTAGAGTGACTTAGTGTGATGTTATACTGCTGACAGAAGCTTACAAACTTTGTAGACTTGAAGGCCTGTGAATTATTAGTCACTATTCTGGCAGGGCAGCCAAACCTGGATATGATGTTTTCTTCCATGAATTTTATTATCACAGTATCAGCGGCGTTCCTTGCAGGTATGGCTTCCACCCATTTTGTGAAATAATCAGTGGCAGTTAAAATCCACTTATGCTGACCACTCGATGGAGGATGTATTTCACCTATAAAATCAATTCCCCATTGTCAGAAAGGTTCTTCCACGTGCACGGGAATCATAGGCAGAGGTGCCAACTTCTGTCTTTCAACAAATTTCTGACACTTCTCACAGGCTCTCACCTGGGCAAAAATATCTCCAAAAAGCTTGGGCCAATAGAAGCCAGCCTTCAGGATTTTGTGAGCGGTGGCCCTCCAGTTGTAGTGACCCCCACAAATTCCTTCATGAAATTCAGCTATTATGCTCTCTACCTCATCCTCTGTGAGGCACAAGAGTAGGATGCCTGAGGGATCACGCCAATATAATCGGCCATTGGTGACTACGTACTTTTGTGATTTCAATCTCAGCGTTCTGTATTTAACTTTATCACAACTTGGGGGGCAGCTGAGTGTGAGGAGATATTATACTATCTCTTTGTACCACTGACTGGTGAGGTACTTTATATGTGTTCCCAGAGTAGCCACCCCAATTCCCTGTCGCTTTTCTTTCTCTTCAGATCCCTCATTTGCTATTGTGGACAAGTTTATACCCAAATCTTGATAGTTTGATTCAGATGAGATCTTGGCTAGTCCTTGTCGTTTGATCAGCCTAGTGGGTTGGATGTCTAATTCATATTCCTGTATTTTAGCAATCCACTTCCCCCTTTTTCCTTCACTATCCCCCTGAATAAGGATATCTTTTACAACAGCTGCAGGCACAAATGCAGTGATATGAGACTACAAAATATACATGCGGAATGCTTTGAGGGATTTTACTAGGGCGTATGCTTGCTTTTCCAATATTTTATACTTTAATTCTGCATCATGGAGCACCTGACTGAAGAAGGCAATGGGCTGCTCGTATCCTTCCTCATTTTTCTGCAATAAGACTCCTGCTATTGTATGAGGTGATGCAAAATAAAATATCATGAAAGGTTTAGCATAATCTGGTCCAGCTAGCACAGGGGCTTCTGTAAAAGCTTTTTTTATTCTGGTAAATGCCTCTCGTGATTCCTGAGACCATTTTACTTCATTATCTTTCTTAAGCATGTCAGTTATATATCTAACTATTTCAGCATAGTTAGGAATAAACCTTCTCAGGAAATTAATACGCCCTAGGAACACTTGTACCTCCTTCTTATTCCTAGGAAGAGGAATACCATTTAGAACCTCTACCCTCTTAGGATCTATCTTCACCCCATCCTTAGTCACAATGTGTCCCAAAAGTTTACCCTCTTCTAATGCAAATAAAGACTTATGAGGGTTTAGAGAGAGACCATACCTTCTACATTTCTCAAAGGTTCTATGCAGATGTTCAATATGCTCAGTATCATTCTTTGAAAATACAGTGATATCATCAAGGTAGACTACCAGAAATTTATCTTGCTCCCCAACAAAAGCAATGTCCATCGCCCTCTGAAAGGTGGCCCCTGCATTAATCAATCCAAAAGGCATCATGGCATACATAAATGTACCCCATGGTGTGGTGAAAGCAGTCTTCTTTTGATCTTCTGGAAGTACAACCATCTGGTTATAGCCAAAGAATCCATCTATCATTGACATCCTAGAAGCTCCAACCACCTTCTACAGGATATGATCCATCTTAGGCAGAGGATAATTATCCTTTAAGGATGCTCTGTTTAGATTTCAGAAATCCACACACAGCCTTATTTCTCCGTTCTTCTTTTGGACAGGAACTAGGTTTTCCACCCATTCAGAGTACCTCAATGGCACAATTATTTTGGCCTTCAACAACTTCTTAATCTCTTTCTCAATAGAAGGAAGCAGCAGGGGATTTATTTGTCTGAGCTTCTGCTTGTGAGGCTTTGCATCTCCCTTTAGTGGAATTTTGTGCTGCATAATACTGATATCAAAAGTTTTCAAGTCCTGATAGGACCATGCAAACACATCTCTGTAAGACTGAAATAATTTCTGATATAGCTTTTTATATTCTCCAGGGATCTTCCTGGACATTTTTACAATTTTGGGGTCAGCCTCAGTACCAAGATTCAGGTCTTCTACCTGATTTTCTTCTACCACTTTGCCTGGCTGTAGTGGGACATCATTCTTGTCAAATAATATTTCTAGAGGCACCATCCCTCTAGGTATAATGTTTCCCTTTAACTGCAACACTTTATTACCTGCCACTTTCTTCTCCCAATTTCTTTCTGAAGTATCTTCAGACTCAACCTCTTCTTCAGCATCAATCTCCATATTGGAGAATTCCCCTACTGTTTCCAGGAATCTCTTCATCTTTTCTTCATCTTCAAATACCTGCCAGTGTTTGATGTTATCTGGGATTGACGGCTGATAACGCACCTCAACTTCATATCTTAAAAAAGGGTTCTGTGGTGGACGAAATGTGCTAGCAGCCACAGCAAGGGAATCAACCATCCTATTCTGTTCTCGGGGCATGAACTGGATATTGAATGCCAAGAAGAAATTTTCCACAATGTCCCAAACTTAATTCCTATAAGCCCTCAGCCGAGGTTGTTTGGTCTGACACCGATTCCTGACTTGTCTTACCACCAGTTCTGAATCTCCCAGAACTTTTAAACTTTGTATGTTCATGCTCCTGGCTGTCTGCAATCCTAACAAAAGTGCTTCATATTCAGCCACATTATTAGTAGCTTCATATTCTATCTTGAAGGATAATTGGACCCATTTCCTTGTAGGAGAAATCAATAATATTCCAGCTCCATTACCTTCTTTTGAATTTGCTCCATCAAAATGAAGTGTCCAGATTCCTGTTTCATGGCTCTCTGAGGGCTTCTCAGTCTTGATCTGACAGAAGGACGGTTCATGAGTATAATATTGATCCTCTTCCAGCATCAAGCATGAGAAATCTCCTTCTTTACTGTAGACCGGTGAATTTACAGAGTTGTCAGCCTTAGTCACCATCTTGAAAAATCTAGTTTCCCTGTACAACCTCCTCTCCTGGCCACCAAAAACTGGGATAGTGGCATATGTTAAATCCAATTTAATAGACCCACCAATTTTTATTCCCCAGGACCTTGATAGCAACATACCAAAACGAGCCGGGATGTCGGCCACCACGATGTCCATTACCACACTTTTTGCTGGGATTTGGGCCAAATTGACCACCAAATCCTTGATCATCCCCAAGCATTTAACTCTTTTGGAATCAAATGAATAGAGGTCTTTGTATGGACGGGTAATTTTTAATCCTAGTTGTTCCATGACTGATAAAGGAAATAGATTATGGAAAGCTCTAGAATCTAACATATAGTTATGTAATAGCAGGTCATGAATCACCAGAGACACATAGAAGGGAGGAGTAGAAGCATCTAACTCCTCAACATGTGGACCAAAAACCACCATGGGTCTTTCTTCTTGAAGGTTGAGACTATCTAGGGTGAGTGTTGCTTCTGGAGGGAGCATGAATGAGGTGAATTGGGATTGATATGCAGGTTGCTTTAATAGTTCAGTCAAGGGAACTGGGATTTTGAATTTTTCAAGTTCCTTTTGTAGACTGAAAACATGGGAAGATTTTTCTATTAAAACCTCTTTTGACTCTTTATTTTCAGCTGAGGGTTTGACTTCTTTTGACACAGACTTGGCATTAGGGGGAATGGCTACTTTTGAAGAAGAGGGAATTTGATCATTAGACTGCAAAGGTTTTTTTAGAGGGTCCTTACCTTTGTCTGTGACTTTCTGCACTGTTGATTCCTTCTAAGCAGGTGCTTCCTTCTGGGGAGGCTCTTCTTCTTGATCTTGAGTACTATTCCTCTTCCTAGAAGATCTGAGATCATATCTTCTATTGAACTGTGCTTGCATAAAATAAGCAAATTGTTTACAATAATGATTAATTTCTGCTTCTTTCGTGTCTCTGGTCTTTTCTTCTTCTTGCAATGAGCACTCAGCTCCATCATTTCCTTGCAAAGGGCATTATTCTCCATCACTATTTGAAAAGGCAAGATTTGCATCCTCCAGTCCATAGGCAGTGTCTTCAGTAGAATCATCTACTGGACCTTCTAGGTACAATGGGTGTGGTACCTGATCCTGTTGCTCCTTTGCTTCCCTTGGCAATATTTTTAGGGGTGGTTTCCTATACTAAGGATTGTAACCTCTGTTTGGAGCATTGTGGAAATTCTTGAAGGCTGAGTTCTTGGCCTCCAATTCAAGCTTGACCATTTTCTTAATCAATTTTCTCATTTCTTCCATTCTGTCATTAGCTAAGTCTCTGTCTTGGTAGGAGGTAGATACCTCCTCTTTACCCCTTCTTCTAGTATCTTGTTCAAATCTTCCTTTTGATTTACCGGTGGAGGCAAAGTTTTCTTCCAATTTTAGTGCATCTGACTGAGCATCATCCAACGTAGTAGGCATTCTTTCTCTGAGAGGGAAACCAAATTCCGAATCAAAAGCTGCTACAAAAACAACTCTAGTAGCAGTTTGATGAGGTTTCATATCAGCAGGAAGACTCAAATACAATTTATGAAATATCTTGATAAATTCTGACACCCCTTCATTATGTCTTTTCTTGAGTGTATTGAACTCAGTAAGACAATGTCCATGGTCTTTCTTCTCTCCCCATTTTCTGAGAAAAGTATCTTCCATTGTTCCCAAAGTGGTAATAGAACGACCTGCCAATGTCTTAAACCATTTTCGAGCTTCACCATCAAGAGATTGGACAAAAAACCTTAAGACCACATCTAAATGTTCCACATTAAAATTCTCTACAAAAGCACATAAGACCTCAAGATGTTTTTGAGCATCAATCTGATTTTCCCCATTGAATCGGGGTAAAATATTCAAATAATCTTGGGGCATATCATTTAACACTTGGGGTGATGCCAGAGGGGCATATTTATTTAGCAAGAAGCCTGGAACATTTGCCATTAGAGGGGGTGGAGGTAGTGCAATAGTTTGATGAGGAAGAGGAGGAGGAGGAGGTGGAAGTGGAGTATGGATAACAATAGGAATATAATGAATAACAACTTGAGGTGTTGAGGGGAATAATGGTCTATTAACAGCAGATACATCAGTAACTTCTTTTACCTCTTCAACATTAGGAGTAGGGTGAAAATTATCTTTATTTCTAATGCCTCCTCGGGGTGGACTATCTGAATAGTAATAATTGGTATCTCCCACAGTGGAGTCGGGATCTGGCACTTGAGCTTCTTGAGAAGAAGAGGATGGAAAGTCTTCTATAGAAAATTCAGGGATTTCAGAGTGGATTGATTTTCTTTCCCTCCAATTTCTTCTATGTATGATCTTTTCAGGGTCAGACACTGAAGGTGTCTTTGGCTGAGACGTATCTGACCTCAAGTGTGGCTTACGAGGAGCCAGGATTGCAAATAGATTTATCAAATAAAAAATTTGGAGTCGCCAAGGTGAGGGATCTAAAATTCTCAACTCTTCATGCTCACCTACTTGAAGAGTGAATTAGATTTTGTCGAGGCCCAGGGATTTAAAATTTCTCAACTTCGTTCCCCGGCAACGGCGCCAAAAATATGTTGTCGCTCCTAGAAAAAACCTAGAGTTGTGATAGACCAGTGCCTAGGACATCTTATATTAGCAAGGAGCATATGGTATAACATAGGGAGTTATCAATAACAAGATCTCATGCTAATCTCTTGTAAAACAAGGAGTATTAATCTGAATGGGACCAAGACCTTCAGAAAACTGATACAGAGATAGGAATAATGTAGAGGCAACATGCAAAACTCCAATGTAAAAAGCAACAAACAATTCCGAGACAACTTACTGTAAAGAGGGCCGATTCAGAAATACCTCACAGAAATAAGTTATCAGAAGGTGTATGTAGTGAATGAAATATTGAGAAGATATTAGTTATCATTGAGCTGATATCCAGATACACAATACCACCATGCATGGGCTTACCAATCTAAGAATCCATACATGACAATAGAGTTTTAAAAACACCCTTCCAAAGCAACTAATATAGCAGAAATACGGTTTAGATGAATAGTGGAACATAATATAATGCATGAGCCATATTTAAAGCGCTTGACTAATCCGAGCATGGGTATCAACTAGGATAAATCCATACCAAAAATTAGTGAGCCAGTCGCATTCCAAAACATGATACAGGAAAGATGGATGAAATGAAATGATCTATTTAATAACACATAAGAGAAAGTTACAGACTGTGATATACCAAAGACCATAATCCTCTTTAACAGATGGAACTCCTCCTCACTAAGACCCTATGGGCTCTGAGCCTTCACACAAGAATTCTACAAAATGTATACAAAAATCCTTTCACTGCATAATTTTCTGATAAAATATGGAACCCTAAATCATCTGTTCTTTGAGAGCTTTATAGGAGAAAAAGAAAGCTCGAAAAGGGAGTAGGTGATGAACATTTAATTTGCTTCACAAAGACAGGATGGCTGAAACGTGCATGCCCATACTGCTGGATGACTTTGTAGTGTTGTATGTACTCTGTGATCATCTTTCTGAAATAAATGCATTAGGTGAAAGTCTCTTCAGGAACACGGTAGAGAAATAAAAACCTTATGGGCAGTCCGTCCTTTCTTGGAGAGAAAATTCTGCTGAAATGAAACCTTGAGGGTATTGTTTCCTGCGAATGGTACCCTCTACATTCAAAACCCTGAATTACGGTTTAAGATCTTTAATGCTGAACGTTAAACTCCTCGATCATTCCCTGATATTTCTATGCTGCTCCATTAATGCCTTCATCTGCGCAATTTGTGCTTTGAATGACTCTGGAAGGTTTGACAGATTTGAACCCTGCTTCTTTAATGGAAGTCTTGTCGATTTACCTTCCCAGGCCTTTCTCCATAATTACAGCCTCTGAAAAATGGTACTTTGATGTATTCTCTATTACAGCAACAGAGATTGTAAACCATGGAAATTTTTTGCCGCTGTAACCCTACAAAACTCATAAATTTGTTAGGAAAACCAAGCATGAAGATGATGGACGTGGTGGGATCAATGAAAATGGCTATGCGGACATGGCGAAATGGTGGAACAACGCGGGGTGGAAAAAAAATGCAGTAGAACGATGGTGAATGGACTGGCCAAAGTTATAACGTAAAACATTAAAATATGACATATGAATGGAATATATAAATGGCGGAGGAAAAATGCGATAAATACGTGGGACGGTGACGTGGAGGACGACCGGGTTAAGGCGGGGGCGATCAAATCTGGACCGTCCGAGCTCAGGAGGAGATCGACGGCTGTGAATGCATCGGAGGCGATGGGCAGTGGGCTAGGGGCACTGTACACTTGGATTAACACCTGTGCATCTCCGTAGTGCGATGACCATTAGAGGAAGACCCCCAGATCGGATGGCTATAATGCATATCGCTTCGTATCCTCAGTCGAACGATAACGCGCGATGAGGTAGCGGTTTTGGAATAGTGACGGAGCCACATGTCGTGCAATGTATGGAATCGCTCCGAATTGAGAAATACCGCCTGCCTACGAAAGGCGGTGTGATAGATACTGGGCAGTTTTGAACAGTGTATGCGGGGCGAGGACCACCAGGACAGATAGACTACGGGCTGTTGATTTTATGGTTTGATCAGACGGTAGGCAGGTAGGCTACAGGCGCGGCAGAGATGAACGAACGCCGTCCGATCTGTACAGATCGACGGTTATGAACGCGCCCGATATTCATTTGATAAGCGCCTTTCGGGCTGCGGCTTGGTCTAACACCCAGGTTACGTGGAGAAAAAGACTGAGGGGTTAGGGCCGAAAGGTGCCAGACCATATGTATTTTCAAGTGTGTGTTTTTGCCCTTTTTAATGCCATTTTGAGTTTAGAAAAGGGGAACGATAGGCGGAAAAACGATTTTTTTAGGCCAAACAGAGGGGGTTTAAAGGGGATTGTTTGTCAGAATTTAACGGAATTTAACAGAATGCTGACATGATCAACACCAGACATCGTGACTACGCAACTAGGTCAGTAGTGCGGGTCGAAAGGCACGAAACAGGAGCAGAGCACGTAATTAGGAGCTTTAGAAATAGGAAGAAGAAAAAGAAAATTTGATAATGTAAAATATTGTATTATTATAAGACAAACGTTACCATACTTGGAACGTTTTTTGCGTTATATAAAAAACTCATTTATCATACTCTTTTTATGTCAAGCATTAATTGCAATGTTTCCTTGCATACTTTTTGTTGAATTGTTTTTTATTAGTTATTGAATATTTTTTTTTATGCTCATGAAAGTAAAAAATGAAATATAGATTGGGTATTGGGGAATTGAGAGTGATGTGAGGGGGAGGGGAGGGGCCATAAGAGTGTTGGAAATGTTGTCATTGATGGCAAAGGAGGCAGCGCTGAAGCAAAGAGGCAGCAAAGAAGCAAATGAATGCAGAGGAAACGAATATAATAGAGGCAGAACCGTTATATCAGCAATAGAGGCAGAGGCAGAGCGACAGGAGCAGCAGAGACAGAGTCAGAGACAGAAGCAGAGCCGTTATAAAATTCCGGGAATCGCTTCACTCCAGCGGCAAAGAATATATATAAACATATACAAAACTTATTTCGGGAATCGCTTAACTCCAACAGCAATGTAATGCAAATAACACAGAAAATTCCGGGAATCGCATAACCCCAGGTGGAAGGATACATAAAACAAATCTCTTTCCGGGAATCGCTACCCACGCAGGAGTATACATAGAGCGCATTACATATGTTCCAATGGTCCAAGGCATATACATTGATATATATTAAAGTGGAGCGTGTTATGATCAATGGAAAGGAAGTAATATAAAGTGGGACCCTCATCCAATCGCAATCGGAGATCGCAAGGGCAGCGGAACATCGCAACAGAAAGTTGCGATTGCGATTGAAGTGGCGGACCCGATCGAGTTATGCACCACAGTTAATTGCTAATCGCATCTGAAATCTCAATCGCAATCGGAACTCTACGATTGATCGCACGACTTTGTAAAACGCTGCGATTGAAATGGCGGACCCGATCGTGTTATAAGCGGGAGTTGATATATGAAAATCGCATCCGGAATCTCAATCGCAATCGGAAATCTACGATTGATCGCACGACTTTGTAAAACGCTGCGATTGAAATGGCGGACCCGATCGTGTTATAAGCGGGAGTTGATATATGCAAATCGCATCCGGAATCTCAATTGTAATCGGAACTCTCCGATTGATCGCACGACTTTGTAAAACGTTGCGATTGAAGCCCGGACCCGATGGGCTTATTAACTATGATTAACAAGTGTTTTGAGTTCCAGTTCTAATCGCAAACGGAAATTTGTGAAGGCGCTGTTATATATAAATATATATATATATATATATATATAAAAAGTGGTTGCGGTTGTATTAAAACATGCCGTGTGGTCTGTAGACCCACGGGCCTCAGCTTAACGGGAGGGCGATTATTAATGTAATGCAATTGTAATATATGTATGTTCCGGCCTGCGGAACTCGCCACATCAACAAGACACTTGCTGCGTGTAAAGGATTGAATTACAGTCAGCAGATTCATTTATATATAAAGCGCCGGTATAAAAATAAAATAAAAATGCAGTTCATAAATTCAAGAGTTATGCAGCAGCCATAAACAGAAAGGCATACAGAGAAGAGAAAGGGACAAAGAGACAGTTAGAGAAAAGACAAATGCGCAGCAAGCCAAGAGACAAAATGAGTGAGTTGGAGTTCACATTGTAATTCGAATGTAAATGTTTTAATCGTTTTTATTGTTTGTGATGCATTGGCAAGTCTCCGAGAGAAAACAAACTCCCACTGTAATGTTAAAATTGACACCTACAGTTATAATTTCTGAGTAAGCCGATAAAAGGAGTGAGAAGGCAGAAGGCAAAGAGACATGACTTTCCATTTCGAATTCCAAGCAGAATACAAACAGTCATGTGAGGAAATCTATAAATAATATCATCTTGATATGCAGAGAGAGTTTTTTTTGAGAGCAGAGGTGAGAGTAAAGAAAGAGAAGGCAGAATACAGAAGAGTGAAGCAAAGAAGATCAAGAAAAGAAGAGCAGAAAGAGGAGCTACAGAACAGAGCTGATATCAGAGGTAAATCAGCAAACATTCAGTTTGTTAAATTGAGGAAGTTGGAGCTTCCCTATCAAGTTGAAGCTTGATAGCTGTCAGTTGTAGTTGACTGAGGTTGGAGCCTCCTCTAGGTTGGTGCCCGCAGAAAATTGAAGGGAGTTGGTGCTTCCTTGCAAGTTGTAGCTTGCAGAATTGAGGATAGAGCCTCCTGTAGGTTGGTGCCTGCAGAAAACAGTGGTGAGAGGGAGTTGGAGCTTGCCTTTGCATCACAACAACAATAAGATGTGGTTTTCTCCCTTTATGGGTTTCCACTTACATCTGCTGTCTCTATGTGTGCTTCTTATGTGTTGATGTGATTATTTCAATCTGCTTAATTTCTTGATGCTTTCAACTTAAGTATGGTGTCACAATAAATTAATATTGGCTGCAAATAAGATTGTTCACATATTAAAGCTGTAAATAACTCTGGTGAAAATTTAAAAGGCTAATGCATGTATTAAACTGATTCACCCCCCCCTCTCAGTTTAATCAAAGATTCAACAAAGAGCTTCCACCTTCACGTGGTTGGCCCTGTTTAGTAGAGAATAATTTATTGGAGCGATTTAATCTTGGAGCAAACCTCCCTCGTTCCAGCGTAGCAACAAAAAAGTCACTATTGACTTAGTTGCTACTCTTTCAGATCGTGGGAGGCTTGTTCTAAGTTCATGCGACTCTAATAAATTGTTCTTGAAACGAAGAGGAGCTTATTCAGGTATGTTTTGACATTTTCAACATATGTTCTAACATTATCATAAGAATGCATCTTAGAGTAAAAAATACTACATCAATTACTTGTATTTATTGTATAGATAATGATGGATTTTGATTGACTTGGCAGTGCAGGTACAAATCCTCTTGTATCATGAGCAATACAACTTGTCAACCAGGGTCATGTCCAGGATATTTTTGCTTGTGCGCTTGACCAGGTTCGTAATGTCACATTTTTTAAGTTCCTTTACAATTCATAATTCAATATTAAGCTTGTTCATGATTATTATCTAGGTTTTTTGTATGTGTTTTTTCATCTATTTGATTGTAAGCAACTACGCATGTTTCCTGTTGTTCACTATGATTTCTCCCATTACCACTCCCAGGATGAAACTGAATTTATTGTTACATAGGTTACTTTATTGTTACTATGATTTCTCCATTTACGATTTCATAGGTTACATCATGTAAAGTTGTCAATCTCAGGTTGGTGATGAGCTTTAGTTCTCTAGATTTGGGGCTTTTCTGATATTTTCTCCCTCATGTCATTCCTATATCACCTCGTTGTTTGATCATGCCAATTGTCTACCACTTGTACCAATTGGCACATGTCAATCTCTGAGTGGTGCCACATTTCACCTATTTTCAGTGAGAGTTTAGGGTTTCTCTAACATAGCTTCAGAAATCCGATTCAGTGCCTGCTTGAATATTGTCACATAATACTCATGGTTTGGATTGATGAGCATGTTCCGAATGGTTGGTTGATTCATAAGAACCACCCATATAGTCATCTTGAGATATTTTAGAAGTTTTCTCGGGTTTCCTTTTTCACCGTTTCTAGTGGGTGGGATGGTGTGGGGTGATCCATCAATACTGGTGCTCTTGTAGTAGGGAATTTGTTTTGGGGATATAAAGGAGCATTTGATGTAGATATCCCATTGGATGCATTCATAGATGGGCATGAGAGGTCAAGAATTTAAATTAAAAATATGCAACCTCTAGCATGGCAACCTGAAGGCCGCGAGAGACATTGGTTAAAGATTGTTTTGTGTTGGCCTTAATATAGTCGTGATTTCTTTCTATTATCTTAATGCAAATATATAGTCCGGTCTCATTAAAATGAGGATTGTGGTTGTATTTCTCTTTGGTTGTTTCTCTCTTAATGCTCGAGAAGTTGCCAAAAGTTGCGATAGTTGTTTAGTTTGCCTGTTACAACTTAAAAGTGGTTTTTAGCAATGGGAGTCATGTTTTTTAAGGTTCATACTAATATGAAGATCTTGTAATTCTATATTCAGGATAAGAGAAGATGGCCTCTGCTTTGGGCAGTATGACAATAATTGCCACATCTACCTCATTAGGTAACAATGGAAAGGGGAAGAAGTTGGGTGCAATGTTTGATAATTATGGCAGACAATTGTCTTCTCTTTTAGTTTTTTCACCCATTTCCTTTAATCGCTCAAGCAGAAGAGGGACTCTGAGATTACGCGACAGAGAGAAGGTAGTTAATACAAGAGCTACGGAAAAGGAGTTGTACTTCAACAAGGATGGCTCAGTGACAAAAAAATTGCAGGTCAGAGAAAAAATTATGTTTAAAGGAAGGTCACCTGCACGTGAAACTTCACTGCGGTGGATCTTTCCTTGTCCACTTCTATTCGATTTTAATGTGTTATTTTAATTTTTCATGGAGGGTTGTTTTGGCATATGGTCTAGCATTCAATTGCACACTTACTGAAAGCATTGTCAATTTGTCTTGCAGGTGGTGTGAACAAACTTGCTGATCTTGTTGGAGTCACCCTTGGGGCGAAGGGAAAAATGTTGTCTTGGAGAGAAAGCATGGTTCTCCAAAAATAGTTAATGATGGTGTGACAGTAGCTAAGGAGGTAATTTGTAGATGTGTGCTCTGGTTTTCTTTTTAACGTTGTATTAGTTCCCCCTCTTAAGTGTCTTAGATTTGGTAGGCATAATTTGAAAACTCAAAGGTGAAAGGAAACATATTTGTTACCCAGTGGTCTACTTGGCCTATGGACTAGCCACATTAGATTAATGCATAAAGCTTTTCACAACAATAAAAGGAAAGGGTTATGGCTGAGTCAAATTTTATTGTTATTGATAGTGTAATGAAATGTATCTCAATGCTATGGTTTTGGCCTTTTTATTGGTTGAATTAGAGGACCCAGTTGAAAATATTGGGGCCAAGTTGGTAAGGCAAGCTGCGGAAAAGACAAATGATTTAGCTGGGGATGGAACCACAACATTTTTTGTTCTTGCACATGTTGGAATATTGAAAAATTCCAGAACAATGAATGGAGAATAAATCTCCCTTCCTCTAACACAGAGAAAATAAAATTTCTTTGACAGGAGACAGAGTTTCAATACTTTGAAAAAAAACTTCTATTCCCATCAATAACTCAAAAAAAATCTATTACACTTCTTCCTCAATGAGAGGGATTACAAAATTATGACTGCTACAAAACGCACTGCATAAAATCAACTCAATGTCTGTTCAAAACAAACATACTTTGTCTCTAAAATACTCTGCTGTGTTTTTCACTTTCGCACTACTGTGCATACACACTTAGAAAGTTACACTCAGTCTTTCACTTTTTACACATTGTGGTGTAATAAAAAAATTACGTACTGTCTATTAAAAAAACTACCAAGCTTTTTTGTCCTTTTTATTTTTATATGCCATAACATATAAAACATATTATAATAAACCCTCTTTTAAAAAAAATAAAATTAAAACTAAATTCTATGGCCCACCTTTCATTTTGCATATGATATATATATATATAACATATGTATATATTAAAGCATACATAAAATTAAACTATCAAAACATTAAAGAACCCTTTCTGTCGGACTTCAAAAGTCTGAATAGATTTAATTTCAAACCAAATTCGCGTTCCAAAATGGGATGTTGACGTCTACCTAATTTGTAACGCGAATTCTCAATCCAATGTGCCTTATAAAAAATTCGGGTCTGGTTTTCAGATTCCCTTCAATTTCATGCGATCCAATATTAATGCTCCACGTGTCCTCCTTTTGAATTCACAAAACTGGGGGGTAAATTTCTGTTTGTTTAATTTATGGTTGGTGAATTGCGTTAATGCTGGTTGTTGTGTTTAAATACAATCCTGTACAGAAATATGGCTGCGACCGTCTACAAAAAAAACTTGCAGGAATTTTAAATGCTGAATTAAATTTCTGGATGGTGTGCAAGCAACCTCCAAAAAAAAATGTTGTTGCTGCATCTGTCCTTCTGCTGCAGCAGTTGAAGCAAAATTCAACAGCACAGGATTTAATAAGTGAGGGTGTAAAGGTAACTTTTTGTTGATAGTACTGGATTAAGATCATCTATTCATTTTTGTAGGGTATTATGGTGTTTGGTTTTTTAGTTTTGGGTTGGGCTTATTGAGTCTAAGATAGTTTTTCAGTGAAAAAATTGCTATCAGGTATTAAAAAATTTTGGTTCTTTTGTCAAAATTTATGAGCTTGTTAGGAAATACAAAACTGACAATGGTTGTATCTTAAATTTGTGGAAAATAATTTGAAATGAAAACTTTTTGTTTAGGTTGTTGCAGCAGGTGCAAACCTCGTTCAAATTACTAGGGGCATTGACAAGACAATAAAGGCCCTTGTTTCGGAACTCAAAATTTTGTCAAAGGAGGTAAACGCTTGCCTTTTGAGTAGGCTGGTTTTCCTTTTTGCTGATGGTTTGGTGTATCTAATTGAAATAGTTGCCTAAGGTATTTTTGGTTGCAAACTCCTTTTCATTTTTCATACAGTATTGGCCTTGTGGAATACATTTGATTGTGTGGTCTTGTTAGATCTACAGCATTTGTAGTTGTTTAGTCTTATGGCCGAGGTGCACTTTTATTATGGAAATAGTTGATGCAATATTGTCATTTAATCCTTACTGCAGGGTAGAATGTTGAGAAGTTTCTTGTGAAACATTTGGTATTCAAAATGACACTTGATCCTCTACAGCATCATGCACTTGACTTCAAAATTAATATTCAAAGTGTGCCAGACAATTCTTGCAAAATTTCAAATATTTATGTTGTTTTAAACCATTATTTTTTTCATGTATTGGATGCTGAAAATGAGAAAAAGACTTTGGTATGAAACCAACTGGTGAATAATTTCCAGCAAAACAACCACTTCCAAGACATGATTTAGAAGTAGAACATATGTACTTATGAAGCATAGAAAGATACCCTTGATGCATTGTCAATGTTTGGCTAGGGTTATTTTTGGAGAAAATAACTCCTTATTCCTAGAATAGTGATCTTCAATACAAGTAAATGCCAGAGAAGAGAGATCATTGTGTGACATAAACCTATTAACAAAAGTGAGCAGGGAATGATTATTAATTATGGCATACTAAGTTGTCAGTGATTTTGACTATTTGTCTTTAACATGTAAAAATGTTAAATTCCAAACTTACATCATCATGGTTTGGCATCATGAGCTTGACTAATTGTCCACCATGCTCATAATTGCATTGTTGTATTCATATCTATAAACAATGTTTCAAATAATAATAATAAAAGTTCTATAAGAAAAATCCAGACCTCCATGCTGCTGCTCCTTGTGAGACAAAGTCAAAATTGCATTACACAATCTGACACATAAGAATCTCCTATATCCTGGTGGTATGTATCCAAATTCTTATAATAGTGTCTTCAAGACTTATGTTGACATTGCCAATGAGATATTTAAGCAATGAAAGATGGAGCCTTCTTCATTGTTGTATATGTAACAATCTTTTATTAATATACAGATTGATGGTTGTCTTTCTGAAAATGAAATGTAAAAATAATTTATTGTGGTCAATTGAAAAGTTTTTTTTTAAAGCTTTTCATTATGGAAGGGCGACATAGATATATGCCTTTCTAATTGAAATTCGGACCTGCCCTTCAAATTTGATCACTGTGTGGGACCTTAACAAACAATAAAACTATTCTGCCGCGCGTTATATAAAACATATAACAAAACCTTTGTCAAAACTTCAAACGAACCCTTTAGCCGTGGGTATTTCATCATGAATTGATCATTTTACCATGTACCTTATTCTAGAGAAATATTCTTCCACTTGATTAGGTACTTCATAATGGTTATATGTCAAAGAGATACAGAATGTTTATCCATAAATTTTTGTGGTTCAAGAATCAACTTTCATTCTTCATCTAATTTTGGAAGTTCTATTTACATTGGCATATTTTTTCCCAAAACCTTTTTTAGGAAAGGTACATGAAAAACCTTATGAATGCAAGAAGAAGGAAAAGATAACTTCTATACCACTTGTGCAATCCTATGAATAATTATTTAGGGCCATAACATTTTTGAGCTAATTCTTTATTCTTCTTTTTCATGAATGAAGATTGCTTATAATGCTATAATCTAAAAAATACCCAATTACCCTCCTCAAATTATCTTTCACTTCAATGTTGTTCCCCTTGTTGTTTTATCTTGTTTCATGTCATTTGAAGGTTTTCCATAATAATTTTCAAAGTTTCTTTAGTATTTTCCATATGTGACTCTGTTTCCTATACTTTGGACTTATCTTGCAAAAAGTATGAGATACTAGGAGTTGGATATCCATAAAGGGCCTTAAATGGGGAAATTTTAGTAGATGTGTGATAGGTAGTATCATATTACCATTCTTCCTTGACGAATCCAATTCATCCATTAAGATTGCTTTTCTAAAGAGCAACATTGTAGATAACCTTAAAAACATTTGTTAACTATTTTTGTTTGACCATTTGATTGTGTTTGATATGTAGAACTCATGGCAGCTAGTGTTTCTCCACTCATATTAAATAATTATTTCCAAAAGTTTCTTGTTACTATTACTTAGGAAAACCATGAAGACTATGAATTTCTTTCACGGACACTTCTACCACTTGGCTTGTTGTTTATGTACTTTGAGCTCTACAAAAAAAATCTACAAAATTTGTCTATATAAATGACCACAAAAATGTAATACTTACCTTTATATTTCAGTAACCATGTAATAAAGTCTATTGATATATCTTCTAGTATTTGAATATGTATGTGGAATGGTTGAAGTAAACCTAGATATTTTACTATCTCTCTTTTATTTATTATGCAAACCTGACCTTCTCTTACAAAATTTTGAATATCTTTCTTCATTCCTTCAAAAATATATTTTTTGATCCTTTGAGATGTTTTAAGGAACCCTGCGTCCTACCATCAGAGAGACATGAGACTCCCTTAATATTTGTTTATTCAAATATGCTTGCATGCATAAAAATATTCTACATTTGCACCAAAGTATATCTCTCTTTCACTCCCAATGCTCCATAGAGTTCATCCCATCCTTTATAAATTTTAGTTTTTGTTTAGTACTATTATCATTTTTCCATTATGGCAAGCTTCTTCTAGCCACCTAGGAATATAAAATGTAATTGGATATAAATTTGAGGCCTCTTCTATTTTAGAAAGAGCATCATGTACTAAATTTTCCTTACCCTTTTTGCAGATTATCTCAAAATTAAAACTTTGCATTTTTCTCCTCATTTTTGTTAATCTTCCAATGAAATCCATAGCTTCAAAAAATACTTTATGCTATCATGGTATATCTTGACTTTAAAGTACCTCCCAATGATATACTATCCCCATTTTTTATTGCATGTAATATTGCTTCCATTTATTTTTCATACGTAGATTTCACCAAATATTTTCTTTGAATTTCTTGCTTTTAAAAGCCAATGATATCCCTTATTGTGTTAATGTTGCGTAAATTCCTTGTCCTAGTGCCTCACACTCTACTATGAATGTTTTACCAAAAGTAGGTGCAACCGATGTTGGTGTAGAAGACATGGCATCCATTAAAAGAGAGAATGCCAAAGTAGCCTCATCATTCCATATAAATGATATTTTCTTCAAGAGATATGTGAGTGGACTTGAAATGCATGCATAATTATTAACAAATGATAAAAAATATCATGTAAGTCTAAAAAATCTTCTAAGAACCTTGATTTTCTTAGGAATATGTCATTTTGTAATAGCTTGCATCTTTTGAGGCTCCAACTTCACTCCTTCCTTTAAAACAATATGAACCAAATACTCGAATTCTTATTTCCCAAAAGCACATTTGGATAGTTTTACATAAAAATGATTGTTCTCAATAATTTATATAACTTTTCCACATGTTTAGTGTGGTATTCCCATGATTTATTATAAATATGTGTATTATCAAAGAAAACCAACACAAATTTTATAAGATGGGATCAAACAAAATTGTTCTTAAGTCGAGCCCGCCGGACTTCAAACGACGATAAACCATAATTCAAACCAAATTCGTGTTCCAAAATATCCTGCTGACGTCGGTCAATTTTGTGACGCGAAAACCAATTGAATTCCGCCCTAATCTTTTTCGGGTCCAAAGTTGGGTTGGCGTACGGAGGGAGAGTTGTGATGCGAATTTCTTATCAAATTCGCCCTAATCTTTTTCGGGTCCGGATTTCCACTGCGCGAGTGGCCCAAACAAAGATCCACTCCTATCAATTTCTGCCATGTGTCCTCAATCAAATGTTGCCCTGTTCCTGGATGCGGGTGCATTCGATGGCGTTTAGGGCGATGGGACATGGATGTGGCGATTTCATATCAATCACATTAAGATTTAACGTTGTTCAATTAAGTTCCAAGGTTTTCACATCAAATCGCATTAAGTTTTAACACTGTTCAAGATCGGACCTCCACTCCTGTTAGCGATTCCGCATGCTCCAATATGATCCGGCCTTCGGCTCTCATTAATGATCAGAGATTAATTATGATGGGCGTCCTTCGATTGCATTGCAGTCGGGTCGATAAAATGGCATTTCGCCATGGTTTTTCAGACGAGCCGGTTACTGGGTTACACTGCCTGCTCACTGTGATGAGAAGGAGAAGTGGCCAGCTGAACTGCTGCTTAGACCTTGTTGCATATCTGCATTTCTCTCAGTCTGGTCCTTGTCTGTATTCCTCTATTTCTTGGAATTCTGCTTCTCCGTCTCCTCTTGTTCCCACTGCTGAGACTGCACCCATGCCTCGCCTGCATCAAAGGATGCGTTGCCGCAGGGGGAGCACTAGAGGTCAACCCCTGCGCACTCCCTCTAGCCCCTCAACCGAGTCGTCTTCCCAGTCCAGTGATTATCACACAGGTCACTATCGAGATACTAGAAGTGGGTGGGGTCGGGTTCTAGGATCTGGCCACCGTATGGGCTCCCCTGCTCCTCATTTCCCCACCGCTTCACCTTCTCCCACGACGCGCACTGTGCTTTTTTCCTTTAATTTCTCTCTGAACCGCCCATGAATCACAGCTTCAATTACTCTGGTTTTCCGTGAGGAGGCCCAAATGGAAGAACAATGCACCCGTCCGGCGGGTCTGAGCTCAAAAAAATCCGACCAGCATTCGGGCCTTCAGGAGGGGAGCGGTGGCATGACTGTGGAGGTAGCACCTAGCAATACTGGACCTTCCGAAGGATGGTGCCGAATCATCGAGGATCCAGAGGAGTAGTTTGGTTAATTTGTTTTTCTTGCTTCATGGCCCACTTAATTGGGCTACTTTTAGATTATATTACTGTGCTGGACCTCTGTAATATTTTTTAATTTTGTAAACATTCAAGACTGGTTTCCCCGTATGAGGGTAGTCTTCTTAATTTTTTTATTTTTTGATGACAAATTTGCCATGATTCTGGGCAATGTTTTTGACTTCGGTGTAATTTTATTCCCACTGTTAATAGATTAACTTAGAAAAAAAATGTTGCCCTGTTTCTATTTTAAACCTGCTTTTTGAAATACAGAGCCATGTTTATATGATTGTTTATAGTCGAAGTGCTGTAGGGTGGTTTATTATATTAATATTTCACGGTCGAATTATGTTCATAACAATTGGAAAAAAAAAATGTTGCCCTGTTTCTATTTTAAACCCGTTTTTTGAAATACAGAGCCATGTTTATATGGTCTATGTATTATACTCTTTCTCTATATATCTACAGGAACCTTTTTGCTATGAATAGGGTGGATGCTGTAGCGGGCTACTAATGGAAACAAGCGAGCTTGAACCTTACATCTCGGATGCAACAGATGGTTACCAATTTTGGAATCAAGCAAGCCTGATCTTACAAGCGAGCCTAGGTTTCTGCAGATGGTTTTTATTTCCAGAAACAAGTGAGCCAGAACATACAATCGACCTTGGGTTTATACATATTTTTGCTCTATCATGGATGCTTTTTGTGTGAGGCGTATATCAACAGTACATGTCTCTGCACATTTCCTGTATCCCCTTTATGATACTATTTTATGTGTTGACAGGTTATCACTCTACCTTCAAAACTAGCGATGCTGGTTTATTGATATGGTCTGATGGTCTTTTTATATTTTAGACGTATCACACTCCTCACATGATTAGCTTTTTTCTCTGTTCAAGGATTTTGGGTACTTTAATTTGTATTTGGAACAATGGACGTCGGTACTCTATCTGTTGCTTTACTATTCTACATACTGCTATTTCACTTTCTTATAGATGCCTCGGGCATATTTGGATGCTTTCTCAGATTGTCGATAATCTCCATGTGGACCGTTAATGGGTTTTATATCAAGTACCTGTATGTGACATGGGGTATTTTTTTATCACTGTCTGGGGTGGGACTTCCACTTTTCTGGATGGATATTTGGGTTCCAATCTTCAGATGTGAAAATGTAATGACTTCATGGACTGTTTTACTTCATATAATATATTCAAAACACCGTTTTTTCTCTTGTGAAAAAAAAATGATTAATGTTTATCACTCTCCCTTCAAAACTAGCGATGCTGGTCTATGTTGCTGGTTTATTGATATGGTCTGATGGTCTTTTTATATTTTGGACATATCACACTCCTCACATGATTAGCGTTTTTCTTTGTTCAAGTATTTTGGGTACTTTAATTTGTATTTGGAACAATGGACGTCGGTACTCTATCTGTTGCTTTACTATTCTACATACTGCTATTTCACTTTCTTATAGATGCCTCTGGCATATTTGGATGCTTTCTCAGATTGTCGATAATCTCCATGTGGACCGTTACTGGGTTTTATATCATGTCCCTGTATGTGACATGGGGTATTTTTCTATCATTGTGTGGGGTGGGAATTCCACTTTTCTGGATGGATATTTGGGTTCCAATCTTCAGATGTGAAAATGTAATGACTTCATGGACTATTTTACTTCATATAATATATTCAAAACAACGCTTTTTCTCTTGTGAAAAAAAAAATGATTAATGTTTATCACTCTGCCTTCAAAACTAGCGATGCTGGTCTATGTTGCTGGTTTATTGATATGGTCTGATGGTCTTTTTATATTTTGGACATATCACACTCCTCACATGATTAGCGTTTTTCTCTTTTCAAGGATTTTGGGTACTTTAATTTGTATTTGGAACAATGGACGTCGGTACTCTATCTGTTGCTTTACTATTCTACATACTGCTATTTCACTTTCTTATAGATGCCTCAGGCATATTTGGATGCTTTCTCAGATTGTTGATAATTTCCATGTGGACCGTTATTGGGTTTTATATCATGTCCCTGTATGTGACATGGGGTATTTTTATATCATTGTCTGGGGTGGGACTTCCACTTTTCTGGATGGATATTTGGGTTCCAATCTTCAGATGTGAAAATGTAATAACTTCATGGACTGTTTTACTTCATATAATGTATTCAAAACATCGTTTTTTCTCTTGTGAAAAAAAATGATTTTTTATAGTTGAAGTGCTGCGGGTTGGTTTATTATATTAATATTTCACGGTCATTGGAATGCCCACAATTCATAACAAATATTGGATATTTACTGTCCTATTTTAAAGTTTCATTTTTTTTTAAAATTGAACCCACCGTTGATATACCGATGCCTTGTAAGCGTCGGAATTGTGACAGCTTAAAAACGTCGGAAGAGCGACAGTATAAAAACGTCGGACGAGCGACGTTCAAAACGTCGAAAGAGCGACGTTCAAAACGTCGAACCACATTTCGTCGGAATTGCGACAGTTTACAAATGTCGGAAGAGCAACGTCCAAAACGTCGGACCACATTGCGTCGAAATTGCGACAGTTTACAAACATCGAAAGAGCGACGCTCAAAACATCGGACCACATTTCGTCGGAATTGCGACAATTTACAAACGTCGGAAGAGCGATGTTCAAAATGTCGGACCACATTTCGTTGGAAGTGTGACAGTTTACAAACGTCGGAAGCGCGACGGTTTGGGAAACGTCGGAAGAGCGACGCCTGTTTGGAAGTGACGGAAAAAGTGTCGGTAGTGCGACACTTTTTAAGTGCATCGGAATTGTGACGGGATGGCAAACCATGTTTTGCCCATCCTTGAACTGTCACTCTTGCGACGACTATGTGTCGGAATAGCGACGAATTGGCCGTCGGAAATTGGGCCAAATTTACTAGTGAGCTAATAAAATCATATTTAAAATTTTCAAATAAAACCTTGATTTCAGCTCTTATGTCTCTTGTTCTTGTAGTAAATTTGGAAAAGAAAGAAGAAACTTCTCTAGAATTCTTACCAGCCTTGGAAATTACTCTTGAATACCTTATGCACAACTCACAAACATCATCATATGATAACTGAAAAACATCTCCTTTTCCTATCAAATTTAAGAGTTCTAAAAAATCATCTTTGATTCCTTTAAGAAGGAGTGTTTTCAAGATCTCTTTTTCCAAATGCTTATGCTTTGATTTTTGAAGGTTATATCGAAATTTCTCTACATAGTCCTCCAAGCTTTCATCTTCCCCTTGTATCATACCGAAAATATCTTCATTGGATTTGCAATAGTCTTGGTACTTCTTCAAGAATATGTTCTTCATGTGCTCCCATGTTTGGATGCAATTCCCACCTAGGGTCATGAACCATCGGAGAGCAGCTCCTTTTAGAGTAAGAGGAAACATTTTCAATCTTTGATCATTAGTACAATAATCATATCCTCTACAAAGTATTTCAAACTCAAATAAGAATGTATCTAGATCTTCATTTGTCAAACCATGAAAATTTGGTAGAGACAATGGGGGAATTATGTGCATTTGTGTCACTCCTCATAGATCTTTGATAGGGAATTCAAAAGTTGCAATGTGAGCCATTTATTACCATAATAGAAGATGTTTTTCATGTGTTTCTTTGAGGATCCTTCTTCCAATGTTCCTGTCAATTGGTTAGTGAAATGGGTGTTGCTTACATCACCACTCGAGTGGAACTACAAGATTTTTTTCCAAAAATTCTACCTCTAAAATTCAAGAAAATGTAAGCATTCATTCCTACCTTAAGCTTTCACTCAATTTTGCTGTGAAGCGGGCCAATGAACAAGTGTGTTTCTTGCTCAGTGCACAGGTTCTTACCTTCCGTCTTTAATACCCAATTCTTCCCAAGCAGAAAAAATTAAATATGCATCACTCTTTCTAAATGGCATACACTCTCCTCGGCAACGACGCCAAAATGTCGAGGTATAAAAGGTATCTTTTTAACACCTATTTATCTCACATTAATTATCAATCCGGGAGCGACTTTTTATTTCAAGAGTGTACTTAGTCTGAGGCAGCAACTTATCCAAGAGTAATGCCTTGCAATATGTAGTACAATGTTCGAAATACAAGAGTAAATGGATGCTTGAAAATGAAATCTAATTACAACAACATAAACTCAAATGCTCTGAAATCTTAATTAAACCAATCTGCAAAACATCGATCAGGGATACAGTAGAAATAACTCCTTCCCTTAGAAATCGATGCAATATAACCAATATGGGAACTTGGAAGTAATAACCAGTGTCCTCTACAGTTGGTGATCTTAAAGAAATCGAAATGAAAGCAAACTCAATCTTCGTGCTGATGAAAATAACTGAAAGGAACAAAATCTGGAAACTAATGAATTGAAACTGAACAACACATTGAAATCGAACAACAATGTAAATGAATAACAAACTAAAACTAGAAGAATCAAGCAACAAATATTAACTAATGGAATTGAACAACAAAAATATATTAAACGACAAATCCTATTGAACAACAAACTGAATAGCGAAGCTTTATATCTGCACTCTAAAATGAACAGAAGTTAAACGAAACAACAAATGGAATGGAACATCAAATTCCGAACAACGAAGCATAACAAGATAAGTAATTTGAGGATTAAGACTCTTGTTAAATTGGGAAGGAACAACAACGCAATCCATTATAATAAAACAGTAAACTATTAAACACATAATTATGAATTAATTAAGATAGAACCAATATCACTTTCGTGAATCCAAGGATGTTCTAAGGCAATATGCTGTCTCGATTAACCCACGATGTAAGAAATAAGATTCAGATCATACGATAATGAAATAACTCATAAACAGAGCACGTAATACATAAAGATAGTAAAATGATAAACAACTAATGAAATAAACTCACAGTAACATGCATGTAGCAAATCGATCACACGCTGCAAGAATTGGAAATATAACACAAAGGAGAAGTTCACGCTGTGAGGGGTCATGACCTTAACCACCAGTAGGGACTGCTCAAGCTACTTCAGATGATGCGAATGGAACAACAACTTCAATTAATCATTAAACTGGAGCAGCATTACAATGGAATCATGTTTTCAATAACACAGCTTTTTATTAAGTTTACAATTCACAAAAGCAACAACTATGATCCCTCCCCTCTTTTTACAAACGTCTCATTTTATAACCAAAGAGAGGAGAAATTAAATAGTAAATAGGATCTCTCATAACAAAGTTGGATTATTCCCAACCAATTGATCAACAAGAAAATATATTTCCATCCATATTTAAACAAGAGCAAGTCGAATTTGGCTTTGCAGCTGAGATTTGGAGGATGGCCGCAACAACAAATCTGAGAAAATCGTGCTCAAAGAACCTTGCGTTTCTCTCAATACAGGCTTAATTTTTGCAAACCGTTCTTTTATAAAGTTAATTGGGTCCGTTCTGGACAAAACCCATGTTCCATATTTTCCAGATTCTTCTCCATTTGCTCAAAATCTCAACCGCAAAACCGTCACTTCTTATTCCAGCGAATTTATGAGTTAGAATATTTCATGATGATTTGGAAATCAAATCTGCAGTCTGGAAAATATCTTGGAGGCTAAAATGGTGAATGATATTAAAAAATATATTAATAAACCATCATTGATAAAATTATGCATAATAACATCAATTTATTAAAAATAAAGGAGAATAAATAATATTCATCCATAAGAGCATAAATCATTATAAAATGGATTTATATGATAAACTATAATAAATGATATGATTAAGAAGAGTGAAAATGGATGAAATAAGTGTTAAAAATTGGTCGTATTCACGGCCCAACAATACCCTGTTAACCTGATAAATCTTCACAACTGCTTTATGGTTGTGGAGACTTTCCATTCCTTAATGGCTTTAATTTTGTTAGGGTCTGCCTTAACACTCTCGTAAGATACAATATGACCCAGATATTCCACCTATTGTACTCCAAAGAAACATTTGGATGTTTTTGTATATAATTGTTTCTCCTGCAATAGTTTAAGCACCCTATCAACATGTTGAACATGATCCGTCCAAGACCTGTTGTAGATTAGTATATCATCAAAAAATAATAGCACAAATTTTCTAAGGAAGGGTTTGAAAATGGAATTCATCAACCCTTGAAATGTAGAAGGTGCATTGGTAAGGCCAAAGGGCATGACCAAAAATTCATAATGACCCTCATGATTTCGAAATGATTTTTTCAGAATATCTTCAGTCTTCATTCTAATTTGATGATATCTTGAACGAAGATCCAACTTGGTAAAATAAATTGCTCCATGTAATTCATCCAATAATTCATCAATCACAGGAATGGGAAATTTATCTTTAATGGTGAGCTTATTGAGCTCCCTATAATTTAGACACATGATCCATGATCCATCCTTCTTGTGCACCAATACTACTGGAGCAGAGAAATAACTTTGACTAGGTTGAATTATACCAGCCTCTAACATTTCTGCAATCATACGTTCAATTTCACTCTTTTGGACATAAGGATATCTATAAGGCCTGATGTTTGGAGGAAAACTTCCTGGAATCAAATGAATAGCATGATCATGATCACGAATAGGTGGGAGTCCTTTGAGAGTTTCAAACACCTTGGAATGATTGTCCAAGACTTTTTGGAGATCTGTAGAAATAGATGATTTTGATGTTGGAACTTCTAGTGAGCATAATTGTGAAATTACGCCTCATTGTTATTTCTTCAGAAGCTTTTTCATGACATTAGAGCTTATTATCTTTCCCGGATTCCCTGTGATACCTCGTAATTCGACTTCCTTTCCTTCTGAAAAAAATTTCAAGAAAAGTTATTGAAAATTAAAAGCTACAATCCCCAAAGATTGTAACAATTGTACTCCTAGTACAACATCAACACCTCCCATTGGAATGGAAAGCATTGGACTATTCAATACATATTCCCCCATTTTTAGCTTGATATTATGTAATTTTCCAGAGAAATTTATAGTTCCTCCATTTGCGACCATCACTTGACATTCTGGTGTTGGGTATAGGAAAAAATTCAATTCCTTGGCTACCTTATAATGAATAAAATTATGGGTACTACCAGAATCAATCAACACTATTACCTTTTTCTTCTTGATATGTCCTTCTATCTTGAGAGTTTGAGGAGTGGTAATTCCTACCAATGCATTACACGATATGGTCGGACTCATTTCTTCCTCTTCCAGGGTTGGTTCTTGGTGTATATCCTCTTCTTTTGAAGATTCTTATTCATTTTTTTCTTCCTCTTCACAATATATGTAAATAATTTCTTCTTAACACACTTATGACCTTTAGTGTATTTTCTATCACAACTGTAGCAAAGCCATTTTACTCTTTTTTCCTCCCATTTTTGTGGTGTCAACCTTGTAGGTTGTGGAATTCTAGGAGTAGCAACACTTCCCTCTTTATATATGTGAGTGGTAGGCTTCGTTGTCGCCATAATTTTACATTCAATTTTTCTTTCCAACCTGAATGTCTTTTCCAATGAATCAGGTTCCCAAACGTGAACTTCATGTTGGATGTTATCCTTTAAAGTCCCTATGAAGACATCAATCCAGTGTTCCTCTGGAATATTAGTTACCCTTATATTCAATTTTTGGAAGTCCTCAATGTGCTCCACCACTGAACCCTTTTGTTTGAGATTTATCAATTGGCTAAAGAAGGTGTTGTTTTTTGTATCCTCATAATGTGCTATCATTTCCTTCATAAAAATTGACCAAGTGACAATTTTTTTATGGGAGCAAAGCCATCTATACCATACAAATGTATCTTGTTCTAAATGTAAAGTTGCAGTGTGTACCTTTTGTGTGTTTTTCACATTATTGAGATCAAAATATTGCTCCATCTGTAGTATCCATGTTACGAGATCCTTGCCATCAAACTTCCTCATATCCATCTTTGGAATATGGTGGTTCTTCCATCCAACATTAGAGTTTATGAAATCATGATTAACATTTTTTTTGTTCTCATCATTAGTTTCCTCTACTATCTTTTTGGCATTAGGAAACATTTCCTGTATCAACTTTGTAAAACCTTCCATGTGTGCATTTAGATCATTCTTCATGTTTTCCATGTTGTCTTTTATGTCATCCATCTTAGCTTCCATGCCAGCTTCTATGCCAGCTTCTATGCCATCCATCTTAGCTTCCATGCCTTCCTTCAAACCATTCATCTTAGCTTCCATGCCTTTCTTCAAAACTTCCATTTCATTTTTTGTTTCCCTTTGGGAGAGAGAAATTTGGTGCACTTGCTCTTGTAATTTTGATATGTCATGTTGTAATTATTTGTCTTCATGAGTCATAGTAAAGCATTCTAAAGGCTTAATGGGTGTTGAATTATTTTTAGGGGGAATTTTATAACTAGATACTAATATCTATTCTGCAATATTCCCTTCGAATCAATTCAAACTGAATTTTCACACAAGACTTCTGCAATTCAAAAAAAATGCACACCTTTTTATTGATTTTGAAGAACTCAATATTGAAACTGAATTATATATGTTATTTTGGATCTTCAATATCTAAAATTCAGCCCTGTAGTAGCCCTCTAAAGTTTTTTTAAATTTCCATAGGTCTCACCTGATTTGGATTCTTCAAGGAAAATTTATGCCCAATCTCCCACAATGACCTAATTATGGACTGGTTCAGTAGAGAGACCTTGTACGGTGTGCCACATATTACTGTTTGCTTCTTCGGCTCTGAAATTGATACAGAGGAAACTATAGTCCGTGTACTTAAAACCACGTTTTACAGAATTCCAATCCAATTCTCAAAGAGAGAGAGAGAGAGTTATGACGATTTTCCCACGGTCACCTCTCTGAGATGAGATTCGGGAGCTCGAAAAATCCCTAACTTCCATAGACCCTATCTCCAAAACTATTGCGAATCAAGCTCTGAAATTTTTCCATGATGTTCCTCAAGATTTTGGATTCTGTAATAATTTAAGCTTCTAAATCCTCATAGAAAAAATTTATAGCGACAATGCCACATTGAACTGTTTAGGTTAAATTCAGGAGCTTGCAGAAATCCATAACTTTCACAAATCATATCTATGAAGATATTGCGAACCAAGATCTAAAATTTTTCCACGATGTTCCTCAGGATTTCTGCTTCGCTCTGTAGAAATTTCGGCTTTTGAACCTTCATAGAAAAAAATTTATAGTGAAAATGCCACGATGACCTATTTGGAGCAGCGAAACCCTAGAATCCAAAGCTCTGATACCAAATGTTATGAAGCAAGCTCCAAAAATAGAAGAAAAGAGAGATAACGCCTTAGAAATAAACCTCTTCGATGGGGAAACCTCTAATAAATTACATAAATGAACGATTCTTCGATGATACAAATGAACAAAACCTCCTTCTATATATAGGAGTCCATGGGGCCACAATATAATCCTTGCCGACCTAACAATAATAATGTAAGGGCACAATAATAACAATTTTGGGGTTACAGGGGTACAACAATATCAATAATGGGGCTACACTAATAGCCATAAGGGACTAAACTAGTAATATAGGGACCTAAAATTTTGTAATCTGAAATTTCCATCTAGATTCATTTTATATTTAACAAATAAAATGGAAACTTGAGTTTTAAAAACAAAACATTATATCACAACATGTGATCACATGTCAAATGTAGTTCAACTATCCAAAATATACACGTGTTTTGTAATTTGAAATTTCCATCTAGAGATTAATTTTATATTTAGCAAATAAAATGACAACTTTAGTTTTAAAAACAAAACATTATAGCACAACATGTGATCACATGCCAAATGTGGTTCAACTATCCAAAATATACACGTGTTTTGTAATTTGAAATTTCCATCTAGATTCATTTTATATTTAAAAAATAAAATGAAAACTTGAGTTTTAAAAACAAAACATTATATCACAACATGTGATCACATGCCAAATGTAGTTCAACTATCCAAAATATACACATGTGTTTTGTAATTTTAAATTTCCATCTAGATTCATTTTATATTTAACAAATAAAATGACAACTTGAGTTTTAAAAACAAAACATTATATCACAACATGTGATCACATGCCAAATGTAACTATCCAAGATTTAAAATCATTCTCGATAAAAGTAAATGTAGTTTGAAACTATATCCAAAATGTAAAATATGTCCAAAATTTATATCAAAAGAACAATAAAAGTAAATATATATAATAATGTATAATGTTACAAGTATCAAGTTATATAAAAAAGTAAATATGACTGCATAAATAAGACTATTTAGAAAAGTAAATTTAATACTATCTATCAATAAAATATTGCACAGGTGCTTCATCAATCAAATAGAGATGGATCCAGTGTCTTTTCCAGCAGCGTCCCGAGCCTGTTTGTGATATCCTCTAAAATATGGGAAACCTATAGACAACGTGTACAAACATTAGAATTTAATGTTTTAAAATTGAATGAGAATGTAGAACTTCATGTAAAAAAACAAAAAACAAAAATTTCATGCAATACCTCATGTAGTTCCCTCTCCAGTGTCTTTTGTTGGTCATCCATCAATACATCCTCCACAGTAAACTGTACAATATATATATATATATATATATATATATATATATATATATATATATATATATATATATATATATATATATATATATATATATATATATATATATATTTTTTTTTTTTTTTTTTTTTTTTCAAATGAAAATGCATAAACTAATTTGCAATAATATTAAAATAAAAGTTAGACAACTTGTTCAAATGGTGTGGATGTTCCTATCTCCATCATACACTCCATCTCTAGAGTCCTTGGAGAACGGAAATCATCTCCACAAACCTAAAATTCAAAAAAATTAAAACTATAAAATAACTCAAGATCTAGATCTCATTTTTTAATGAAACTTTTGAACTTCAATTTATAACTTAAACATATAAGTGAAAAATTTAATACTTGTGACGATGGATTTGGAACATTTCCTAACAGGGAATAAAGGGGTGGCAATGAACGAAAATCATCTCCACAAACCTAAAATTCAAAAAATTTAAAACTGTAAAATAACTCAAGATCTAGATGTCTTTTTTTAATGGAACTTTTGAGCTGCAATATATAACTTAAAAACGTAAGTGAAAAAATGAATACTTGTGACGGTGGATTTGGCACATTTCCTAACAGGAAAGAAGAGGGTGGCTCCGAATGAAAATCATCTCCAAAAACCTAAGATTCAACAATTTTAAAACTGTAAAATAACTCAAGATCTAGATCTCATTTTTTAATGAAACATTCACTTCAATTTATAACTTGAAAACATATTTAAGTGAAAAATTGTTCATACTTGTGACGGTGGATTTGGCACATCTCCTAACAGGGAAAAAGAGGGCAACTCCATTGCAAAAACATTAGATGGAATCAAAGTCTTTAACATTTAATTATATACATGTACATGTGTACACAATTATTTATTTTCAAAATACATCATGATACCGATATAATAATAGATTAAAATAATTGTATATTAACATCATGAACACTTCAAAAACATTAAAATTTGCTAACATATCATCTTGATTGTGAGAACCATCTTGATTGTGAGAACTTGAAGCTTCGATCGTGATATTAAAATCTCCATTCATCAAACGCGAGAACTGAAAATGGTGTTCACATATATGATTCATTTTTGTTAGATTAACATATATAAATAAATGTATGTATATGTATTTATTACAAATTTTACATGTTAAAATTTTCACCGTAACCATTAACACATACCGATCCCATGCCCTCTTCCTTGTGAATAATTAAGTCCTGCTAACCATTGCGATAATTCTTTGCATATGCTCTGAGCTCTTCAATACTCATGTTTCCTATCTCATTATCTATATGATACACAAAATTAGCACGTGCATTCTCTCGTGCTCTTTGTTGATTTAGAAAAACATCAATTCCACCAAGTCCACTCTGAATATTGTCTATGATGACATCCCTTGCTTCTCAACTAATTTGAGAAGTGGCATCCATATTTGACTGCAAAGATTCCACACTAAGAGGTGGACTTACCAATGGTGGCTCGGGGTGAGGCAACTCAGCATCATTCTTAACACCCCTACGGTCACATAATCGACCTTTCCCAAGACCAAAAAATTCAGAGGGAAGGTCATTATAATTGGGTTTCATTCTAAAAAATAATTCTGCATAAAATAATTTTGCAAAATAAAGAGGAAACTCGTCGTTCCATGGTAGTATTCCATAAGCAACAATGTGCTTATCATACAAATGGAAAGCTATGTCAGGGTGCTTGAAAAATTGCACCTTTAGCATATTTATTTTCAGCCCTTATTTGAAATTAAACATAGACTTTACCATTTTTGTTGTAACTTTGTGTTTAACATCCTCCCATGTATCGGGACCCATCATTGTTTCCTTTCTTTTCCTCATCACTTCTACAAAAGTATCAATGGTTGGCCCAAGCTTTTTGTCCACATCTACAAGTGTGCTTAAAGAGTGAGTAACTATTTCTAAGCTTTCTCGACTCTCAGCAAGGAGTTTCAAAGACACAAGATATTTCTTCAATTTTGAATAAAGATGTTGACACATTTGTAATGTGCATTGTTGGATGTTTGTTTCCCAAGGTAAATCAAAAATGTCAAAAGGATAAGTCGTGGTTGGTGTACAACCTTCTTCTTGAATAACGCGTTCTGGCCTATGTCTTTTTCGAGCAACATTTTCACCCTTTGCATCAATATATAAAATTTTGTATAAATAAAAAAACATGTGAACAAATTTGTAAAAATTGAATGAAAATAAAATTTAGATTGATGGCCACCTCAAGATGGCTAGGCAACATCATTCCCACTCCAAGATTGTTGAGAACTAGAATGATCACCGATTGGTTGAGAACCAACATGACAACCCATTGATTGGCCACCGTGGGAATGCATATCACCACCCTCACGCAATTGGCCACCACCTATTGATTGGCCACTAGAGGAATGTGTACCACCACCACCCTCACGCGACGAGAAGGAAGCTTCATAGAAAAATATGAATTTATAATAATTAAAAAATAAATACATACATATAAATAGATGTACATATGATTGATTAAATTATGTGAACCATACCACGATTGCGTGAACCATGGCCATGCTCCATTGATGGAATAGATACTCCTATCCTCCTAACTCCTAAAAAATAAAAAAATGAAATTTATTAAAAACTAATTTAACTCACAAAATTGATAAAAAATCAATTCCATATGTATACATGTATGTACATGGGGATAAAATTATATATATATTCAATAAAAAAATCAATTCTACTTGTATACATGTATGTATGGAGATAAGAATATATATTCAAATGTCATTTAAAAACATGCACATTTAATATAAATTCCATGAACATCCCTCGATCCATGACCCCCTTCTCTCGTAGAGGCATGGGATTATATTGATATTCACCTTTCATCCTCCATGATATATATATGGATATCTACAGTGGACATTTAAAATTATTTTTAAAATTAATTCAAAAGATTTCAAAAATTCATGTAATTTAGTACACAAATGTTGAGCACAAACACAAATGATGTAAAACACAACTTTCAAAGCACAAATTGATGTGTGAAACTCACTTTAAACAAAAATTTGTTGAAGTCCTCACATTTTAATTTTATAAAACATGAATTTCACCAAGTTGTGCTTACATGGTGGGAGCACACTTGGTATATAATTGAAAAAACACATGGTCATTAAAAATGACAGATTTATAAGTAAAAAGCACACACATATCAAAGATATGTTACAATGTCCATCAATAAATTTTGAAGGAGAGCGTTTTAACACTAATTCATCTTTAAGAGATGAATTTTGAATTGGCATTGCCCCATATAATACTAATTCATCTTTGACAGATGAATATTGAATTTTCATTGCCCCACACAATAGATCACCAGACATCTTATTAACATTTGCACAATGTCTTATACTAAAAATTTGAAATTGTTTAACAATATTGTTTTCTTTTCCATGCAGTTGTTTTAGCCTCTCCTCCTTAACTTGGTACACACCTTTATCTGGTTGCACACAAGTTCAGAATTGGTGAAAACTACAATTCCGTTTGATCCATACTCTCTAGCTGTTCCCAAGCCTTCTATCAATGAAATATAATATGCTTCATTGTTTGTTGTTCTTCCCAGTATATTCAATTTCCATTGGAAGACCTTGTTAGTCGTAATATTGCAAAGCACATATGTAATCATTTCTTTCCCTGGATTGGGATAGCAAGAAACATCTATGCATAGTGTTCATTTTTCAACCATGTTTAGCAGGATTTTGATGCTTGAAAAAAACAAAAAATCAATAAAATATATTAAATGAACATTTATTGCAAATGCATGGGAGAAATGACATGTACATGGTTTACCTTAAATTTTATGGGTGAAATGACATGTACATGGTTCCCAGAAACACTAGCAAATGCCTTAAAGTTTATGGGAGAAATGACATGTACATGGTTCCCAAAAACACTAGAAAATGCCTTAAAGTTTGTGGGAGAAATGGCATGTACATGGTTTCCAAAAACACTAGCATTTTCCTTATTGAAAATGCCTTAAAGTTTATGGGAGAAATGACATGTACATGGTTCCCAAAAACACTAGAAAATGCCAATTTTATGGGAGAAATGGCATGTACATGGTTTCCAAAAACACTAGAAAATGCCTTAAAATTTATCGGAGAAATGACATGTACATGGTTTCCAAAAATATAGCATTTTCCTTAAAAATATATTAAATGAACATTTATTGAAAATGACTTAAATTTTATTGCAAATGCCTTAAAGTTTATGGGAGAAATGACATGTACATGCTTTTCCTGAATGTTTATGGGAGAAATGACATTTACATGGTTCCAAAAAACACTAGAAAATGCCAAGTTTATGGGAGAAATCACATGTACATGGTTTCCAAAAACATGTAAAATTCCTTAAAAATATTTTAAATTAAAGTTTATGGGAGAAATTAGATGTACATGGTTTGCCTTAAAGTTTATGGGAGAAATGGCATGTACATGGTTAGCCTTAAATTTTTCCTTAAGTTTATGGGAGAAATGACATGTACATGGTTTTCCTTAAAGTTTATGGGAGAAGTTTAAAGTTTGCCTTAAGTTTATGGGAGAAATAACATGTACATGGTTTTCCTTAAAGTTTGTGGGAGAAATGACATGTACATGGTTTGCCTTAAAGTTTACGGGAGAAATGACATGTACATGGTTAGCCTTAAAATATGCCTTAAGTTTATGGGAGAAATGACATGTACATGGTTTGCCTTAAAGTTTATGGGAGAAATGAAATAGAAATGAAATGTACATGGTTCCCAAAACACTATCAAATGCCTTAAAGTTAATGGGAGAAATGACATGTACATGGTTTCAAAAAACACTAACATTTTCCTTAAAAATATATTAAATTAAAGTTTATGGGAGAAATGACATGTACATGGTTTGCATTAAAGTTTGCATTGAAGTTTATGGGAGAAATGACATAGAAATTACATGTACATGGTTCCCAAAACACTAGAAAATGCCTTAAGTTTATGGGATAAATGTACAAAGTTTATGGGAAAAATGATACACTAGAAAATGCCTTCAAGTTTATGGGAGAAATTTACAAAGTTTATGGGAGAAATGACATGTATAGTGAGAGATGTAAATAATTCATTGTTAACACACACATATGAACATATAATTTCCATTGCTAAGCATTTTGATCTTGTAACTGTCACTGTCTATATTGGCACATTACCTCATTTTTTTGGTGTTAATGGTATTTGAAAAATGGTTTTCTGCCACACGTTTTGTGTTGATATTGATAATTTTCCAAACCGATCCATATAAATCATAAAATGGTATTTGAAAAATGGTTTTCTGCCACACGTTTTGTGTTGATATTGATAATTTTCCAAACCATCCATATAAATCATAAAACTTGGACTAAAAGGATATTGATAACTTGCCAAACCCATCCATATAAATCATAAAACTTGGACTAAAAGGAAACGATTGTAGTAAAATGTATAGAGACAAGAAAACACAAACCATGGAAAACTTCCAAGGGAGAGAATTAATAGCATTACATCAACTGAAAATTAAATTTAAAAAAAATATCATAAACCATAACACCTTCTCACCTTTGCTTGCTCCCCTCCTCGCCCTTGCAACAACGAGGCAGCAACAGAGCAGCGAGACAGAAACATAGTAGCACAATGGAGATACAACAACAGAGCGAGACAACAACAGAACAGAGCAACAAGATAGAAACAGAGCCACACGTTTTGTGTTGATATTGATAATTTTCTAAACCCTTCCATATAAATCATAAAACTTAGACTAAAAGGAAACGATTGTAGTAAAATGTATAGAAACAATTGTAGTAAAATTTATAGAGACAAGAAAACAAAAACTGTGGACAACTTCCAAGGGAGAGAATTAATAGCATTGTATCAAATGAATAATTAAATTATAAGAGAACTTCATACATAGATCAATATGCCAAGGAATTAAAAAAGGATGACAGAATCACGAAATAAATTCAAAAAGGATGACAGGGCTTCTGACATAAGAGAACATTAGGACTACCCTCAAAAGATCACACACAACATAAAGAGGAACCTTGTTAAAGCTGACATAGATTCAAATAACATGGCCACAACACCAAGAAGGATGACAGAATCATGAAATAACTTCAAAAAGGATGACAGGGCTTCTGACATAAGAAAACATTAGGACAACCCTCAAAAGATTACACACATCAAAGACAGTGGGTTCAACGAATTATATAAGTGAGCATAATGCTTGTAGAAATCTCTGTGGAATCATAGTGACCTATCCTATAAACCCATCAGTTCATACATAGTGAATTTTCATCTTATCCTAAGCATATTTTACTTTACAGATAGGTCACTCTATTGATCTTGTTTATTATTATATGCCAGAGTTGGAGTCATTTACAGATAATGATGAAAAGAAAGAATCTACTCATGCACCTTTTCTTGAGTAGGAATCACATAATGAACCTTATATAACAGAGAATAATGACTAAATAACAGAGAATAATGAGATAATGAATAATAACAGAGAATATAAATGGAAATAAGAATACAACATACATTTTGAATTGCACCATATCAAACATCGGAATTGAAACAAATTCTTGATTTTTTTTTAAAGGAAATTGAATTTAAGAAATATTTATTTTCTTACAGATCATGACATTTCAATTACCCAGTAATATGTTATGATGAACCTAAATAGTTAATGTTAGATATGGATAGAAAAATTAGATTCGTCTAAAACGTAGATTGGTTGCACAGGCTCTCTCAAGATAATCCAAAGTGTCAATGTTTATCCTGTTAATTCAATGCAATGATCTCAAGTTAGTTGGTTGTCTGTGTACGCTACTCTAAATTGAAAAATTGGATTGGTTCATTATCCCTTATTCACACTTATACTATAAATAGCAAGTTATCATAAGAGAAGGTTTAAGTGTTTCAGTATATCAGAATATATAGATCACTCTATTCAAGGTACAAAATTCGGTATTAATACAACAATGACTAAGTCATCGATACCACTAGTTAGTTGTAGACGTTGATAGATAACTATTGGTATAGATATGAACCTTTCATCATAACTATTAGTACTACTTCTCCCAAATACTGTTATCAATATGAAATGATTACCAAAAATCAGATCGACATCTAAAACTTATAGGTTCTAAATAAGAAAAGTTGGTTGTGTTGGGTCTGAAGACCATTAGCTATGTACCATTGATCTATATAACTGCTAGAGAGTCAGACACAGTTGGAAGATGGACTGCCAGTTGCTAGACAAATTATCCATTATAAATCATGATTAGAATAGTTTCTTTCACCCTTCGGCTCAACAATTAAGTCTATAGAATAACACACACTGAGAAAGAATATAGGTGTGATCATTAATTACATATACCAATCACCACCTAGTAATCACACTAAGTAGATAAAGTGGTTTCTAAATTACATGTTACTGCTTACGACATTTACTATCTAGTTAGTGGCACTTACTACTAAAACCTAATCATACACGACGCCAGAGCATTCTACATGTGTCATACCATGTTTAATTAACCATCTACTCAAGATCACTAATCTAGAGGCATGGTAAGATCAATTAGTGCGCTTACTCATTAAGGAGAAATACAAAAAAGACTACTATGTGTTTTAACCAGTAACGACATACTCTGACACGATAAGCTCAATGATGTCTTGTGTAAGGGTATAGGAAAAGGATAAATGGGCTTATCCTATTAACCGCTATATTACCTAGAATAATGACACGTAAAAACACTTCATTATCACTCAAGCTAAGTGTAATATATTACCTGTATGGGTAAGCTGATCAATAATAGTTCTAGCATGAATTACTAGTCTGCAACTTAATGCCTACTATATTGTAATTTCTTACTTCATGCATGGATTATGTTAATCTATTGATTAATACATATCTTAGAGCATAGTGAACCCAGGTTAAGTTATATTTTACTTATATGGATCTAATTTCTGTAAATACGTGTATTGATAGTGCTTATGAAACATGTTAGTTTACATAGCTTGCAACATGTTAGCTATTGACTAGTAATCCCATTGATTCACTCTATTCATTACTATAAGGATATGTACAATGTACTACGAGTAAACATATAAGAAATAACTGTAATTAACATGTGATTATTTCTCGATAAGTATTGAGATCACTATTGATTTGTTATGTGTACTTATATAACTTTGATGATGCTAATCACTACTACTAATTAAGTCTTGTTAAGTAAGTGTAATAGAGTAAGTAACACCTACTTGGTTAATATGGATAAGCTTATGATACTAAGAAACCTTATTACTTATACAAGTAAGATTCATTATGATTAACACAAGGGTCAAAACAATGAAACTAGTATGTTACTCTTATAAGCATTCCTATAATTAAAATATAGTAGTAACAACTATCATAACTCATTACAAGAGTAAGCTCCTACATGATTAATTTGAATAAATGATCAATGGATTAATATATGAACGATATCATCAGTATAAGGGACAGATCATCTATTAAATCCAGGATTGTGTTAATAATATAAGGTTAATAAGATATACTACACAGCGAGAAATACCTGGAAATTCGAAGACAGCAAGAGTGCGCACAGCGAGCAGACAATGAGAGCACAGACGACGACCTGCAAACACATAAAATTAAATTAAAAAAAATATAAACAAAAAAAACAGAGCATAAAAATAACACCTTCTCCCCTTTGCTTTCTCCCCTCCTCGCCCCTGCAATAGCGAGACAACAACACAACAAGGAGACAGAAACATAGCAGTGCAACAACTAGACAACAACAGAGTAAGATAAACAGAGCAGCAAGACAAACATAACAGAGCAGCGAGACAAACAAAGTAGCAAGAAAAAAAAAACATAGCAACGAGACAAATATAGCAGTGCAACTGCACAGAAACTTGTTGCAGTTTGGGGGCCAGTATATTTATAACAAAAAGTTTAGCTGAAATATTTTAAAAAGTTTGGTCAAACTGTTGTTGCTGGTTTTCCCATCTCTAGCCAAAAATCTGTTTACCCACGTCGTCAATACGCTCTCAATTTTAATGGCAGAAATAGTTCGGCCGAATTAATTTCAAAACTTCGGTCAAACTTTATAAAAGTTTGGCCAAACTTCCTAAAAGTTCGGTCGAACTATGGCGAAAATGAAATTTCCGAACGCGTTTCTCACGAAAGTGTAACCCAACTTCGCATTTTTACCCTTGTTTATTGATGATTATACTAGGATGGTTTGGGTTTCATTTCATAAAGCAAAATCATAGGCACTAGATACTTTCAAATCATTCAAATCCTTAGTTGAAAATGAAAGTGATCTAAGAATCAAATTCCTAAGATCAGATAGAGGAGGTGAATTTACCTCAAATGATTTTAATCAATTATGTGAGAAGTATGGAATCAAGATACAAATTTCAGTTGCAAGAACTCCACACAAAAAATGGAGTCATAGAAAGAAATAACATATTGGTACAAGAGACAATGAGAACAGTGTTGTTAGAATCCAAATTAATAGATAAGTTTTGGAAAGAAGTAGTTGTGCAACAATTTGCATCATGAACATAGCAGAACTTTGAGATAATAGTGACAATACATCATATGAGATATGGAAAGGTAGACCAACTTTAGTTAATTATTTGTGGAAGGAAAGCTTACAAATACTACAATAAAAGACTACAAAAAGTTGTGTAATGTATTGACATAAGAATATATGAATCTTGGCCAAAGAAAAAAGCATAACAAATGTAAATGAGAATTCAAAAGATACTATCTATGTGGACCAAGAAGATAATACTACAAAGGAAGAACAATCTCCATCCAATAAAATTTTTACATTTGTGCAAAAACATCACCTAGAGAACCAAATTATTGGATATGTTGATGAAGAAATACAAACTTGGAGAAGAATGACCAATTCACCAAGAAAGCACAATCTTGATTTGTTATCCAAAATAGAGGTAAAGGAATTTTTAAAATCAAATAAGGACTAAGGTTGGGTAAATTCTATGGAAGAATAATTGAAGCAAATTGAGAAAAATGGAACCTGGGAACTTGTATCATGACCAAAAGAGAAAAATGTAATTGGAAAAAAGTGGGTATTCGAAAAAAATATGAATGAAGAGAGAAAAATCATCAGAAACAAAGGCAAGACTTGTTTGTAAGGGCTATGTAAAAATTAAAGGAATTGATTTCGAAGAAACTTTCGCTCCAATTGCCAAATTAGAAGCAATAAGAATGTTCTTGAAATTTTCATGTTCAAAAGGCTTCAAAGTTTATCAAAAGGATGTTAAATATGCCTTTCTAAATGGAGACTTAAAGAAGGAAGTGTACATCGAACAACCAAAAGATCTTGACTTGTCCAAAAATAAAGAGTATGTGTAAATTGAAGGAAGCTCTTTATTAGTTAAATCAAAATCCAATAGTTTAGTATGTGAGGTTGGACCAATATATTCAATATTAAGGTTTCAAAAGGGGGGTTGATGACAATAATATATATATATATATATACATCAATATGGAAAAAAACAACTTATTTATTACACTTGTTTATGTGGATGATCTCATCTTTGGAAGAAATGATGATAATATGAGTCATTTATTTTCCTAGGAAATACCAATGATTAGAGATTTATCCTTATTTCTTGGACCACAAGTTTCTCAAATCAATGAAGGAATATTCATTTCCCAAACCAAATACCTCAAGGAGATGTTCAATTGTTTTGGAATGGAAGAATGTGCCACTAGTTAGTACCCCTATGATTAATATATGGTTAAGAAAGGATGATGAATCTTCTGAAGTCAATTCAACACTTCACATATCTATGATTGGGATTCTACTATACTTGAAATCTTTGAGAACATACATTATGCAGGCAGTTGGAATGGTTATAAGATTTCAATCAGCACCAAACAAATTACATATGCAAGCAATTAAAATGTTATTTCGATACTTAAAGGGCACACTTGATTTTGGGCTTTGGAATGACAAAAGTACATATTTCACATTAACAACATACAAAGATGTTGATTGGGTAAGTAAGATTGATGACAGAAAAAGCACTAGTGGGAGTGAATTTTTCTTGGGATATTTCCTTATATCTTGATCAAACATAAATAAATCATCAATTTATCTTTCTAAAATTGAATTGCAGATTTTGAAGATGTTTAACATAGCACCATGTTTCTCAACATATTAGTTAAAAACTAAAATCTAAAAACTACCCATTAAAGAAGATAGACCAATGTAATGCACCATAAGTTTTCCATATTTTTTCACAGTGTATTTTGGAATATACAAATTTTGATTTCACTGAATCATAATAACCTTCAGAAATTTTTTGTACACATTTTACTAGAAGATTAGTTAAAATTAGCAAATATCTATGAAATTCCTTAAAATTTATATCTATTGAAAGTATATTCAATTCTACAAATGCTAGTATTGGTTCCGAAAGTAAATTCACTATATTTGATGGAGCTTAAAAATTCCAAACTTGGATAAAGGTGAAAAGATCACAGTTGTTGCAAAGTTTAGGTTTTCAGCCGAAAAATAAATAAATTTCGGTCAAATTACTTTTTGTTGTGAACAGACGTCAAAATAAACGGAAAATGTTTTTTCAGCTGAAAAACCTATCCATATTTTCCATTGGCTGCGAAATTGAAATGATGTCACCCTATGATATAACTATTTCGATCGAACATTAGAAATAAACTTGACTGAAACTTCATCTTCGCACTCACATTCTTCATGTGCAGCTTTTGAATTCCAAATTTCTTTGAATCTATTTTTTGGACAAAACTTTTTTTGGGATGGATTTTTAAAGTGAGTTTTTGGGCTGAATTTTGAAAGTAAGTCTTTTGGGCTAAATTTTGAAAGTGAGATTTTTGGGCTGAATTTTGAAAGTGAATTTCTTAGGCCTAATTCAGAAAGCGTTTTTTTTTGCTAGATTTTGAAAGTGTGTTTTTTGGGTTGGATTTTGAAAGTGAATTTTTTGGGCTTGATTTTAAAAATATACATAGTTTGATTTATCATGGGAAATCAAATAAATTGCAAGAGAAAATATAATCAAATTAGAGACACTGAGGCTCGTAGAAAATACTTGAGAAACTATTACAAAATAAAGAAGGAAAAACACTTAAATATTGAAAGGGAAAATCAATCTCAATAAGAAGTTGAACCAGGTATGTAAATGCAGATATTATAAATGATATTTAAAATTTAATAGTGTATTGTGGAATTTAATTTTTATTTGATGATCTAATTTGAAAAATATTTTGCAATGTAAACAGAGAGACATTTTCCTCATAAAATTGATGATGAGATTGACAATGTTGAAAGAAAAAGTAAAAACGAAAATGAACCAATGATTGATGATATTGTAAGAGATTCAAGTGAAGAAGTTTAATCACCCTGATATATATATATATATATATATATATATATATATATATATATATATATATATATATATATATATATATATATATATATATATATATATATTTATTGAAATTGTGCATATTTATTAGTTTTAATTTAATGAACTCTATTTTTTAATTTAATTATTTAATGTATATTTATACTCATTTACATTAAATTATCATATGTATAGAAGAAATCAATATCGATGACAAGATGTTAGAAAATGTCAACACTGGCACATATGGATATAAAAAAGTTGACCGTTTTATACAATATCGTGTTAAGATCATTATTGATAAGTTCTTCAAGGATTGAAATGTGATAGTTCAAGCTCAAATTTTGAGAGGTCTCTTAACATAAAAGAAATTAAAAGAAGCTAAAACACTATTGGGTATTCGAAAGTCAATGAAAGATAAAAAGGTGAAGGAAAATTTGATTCAAAATATAAATAGTGCTCTAAAATCAATTGGAAGATATGGAAAGAAAAGTGACATAGATGCACAAAGAGCAATACAAATGGCAGTAGTTTCATCAAGTAGTAAAGAAAATCGTTTGGTAAAATAAATGGCAAAAGCATTAGGGACCTCATGAAAAACATTGCACAAGCATAGGAAATCTCAATTGCAAATAGATGCAAATGATGAGATTTCTTGTTGAAAAATTATTTGTAGGCAACCATACAAATATAGACTTGGAGAAGATGTTAAAAAAATAAGATATGAATATTGGATGAAAAATTCACAAGTTTCACCAAAAGTAAGGGATGTGATGTGGCAAAGAATAACTCAAAATTAGTATGAAGAACATGCAAAACATATCTTGGACACCACTTAGATAGATTTGTTCAATAATTTCATAGAAGATAATTGTGGAATTAATATCTTAATCAATACTTTTGTGCAACAAAAACCATGGTATGTTAAACATATCATTGTACACAACGCTTTTTGTTGTCGTTTTCATGTGGAATTTCAATTATATTATGACATCTTCCTTAATTTTGGTAAAACATTTTGGAAAAATTCACCTCCTCCTTCCACTATCCATGATTTCATATATGAAATTCTATATGGAAGAGAAAATCATGAATTATTTTAGCAAAAGAAATGTGTTGGTGATAAAAAATGTGATAATTATGGAAATTTAACTTTGTTTCACGAAAAATATCCTATTTATTTGAACGATCAATCACTGTCCAACATAAAAGTGAAATGGAAGAGATATGAATATATCCATACAAAACAAGAAGAAGCTTTTGTGATAGAATTTTTGAAGAAGTTTGAGACATAAATTTATAAAAACACTAAGCATTCTCATAGATCTCAATGGCAAGACCTGTAATTCAAAAAATCCTGTGAAAAGTTTCCACCAGGGACCATTTTGTTAATAGTTTATTTTGTAGAAAATTACACATTTGTTGCACAAAATGAAATACAAAGTGAATATTATCATTCTGACCAAGTCTCTATTCTTGTCCATGTTCTATATAGACATGCTGAACCAAATGTTTATCATATAGAAAGAACATGTGAGAATCGACATGTTATAAAAGAATATCATTTTTTATATTAGTGATGATCGTACACAAGATACACATTTTTTACAAAATTGCTTTGATAAGTTTTATGACTCGTTGAAAGGAAATGGAATAAAATTAAATGAACATTAGATATGGTCAGATGGATGTGCAAGTCAATTCAAATCTTCACAAATTATTCTTTTGGTTTTGTCATCTTCATATGAAAACCAACATTAAACATTGTTGGAATTTCTTTGATACTGGTCATGGAAAAGGAGAACATGATTGTGCAGGGGCATTTGTTACACCTCATTTTGTCACCACGGAAAATGACTGTCAATATGGATCTTTCGCTATCCACCAAAGTGTTCCAAAGCATTCTCCTACAAGGCTAGAAGCTAAACAATCCCAAAGAAAATGAGAATTGTGGATTTCAAGGTCCAAAAACCTATTTTTGAGTACCTGCATGTTTTCCTATCCAAATTCGGCGCATACAAATATTTTACCATTATACCAAGCGTAAATGTGCTATGTCTTCCATTGAAAATTGCGCACATGGTTCAACGAAATTAAAAATAAAAAGTGAAATCTAGAAGCTTTGTTGGGCGAATATTTCCCAACGAAAAGCTTCGAGCTGATGCTTACTCAAGCCTGATCCCTATATTCATGGAGATAATTCTCTTTCTTTGAGGAACCCTAATCCCACCTTTTGAGGATCTCATCCCCGAGGAATAGGATATCAAACCCCCTCCTTTTGGCCTATAAATCAAACATAGGCTAGAGGGTTAGGGAGGGCTATTGAAGGTAAAATTATGCTGCTGAAATAGGGCTAGAAGGCTTGTCATCTATGGAGAAGATTGGAGACCAGTGGATGGAGCCATACTTCATCAAGGCTAAGGCTGTATAACTCCTTCATTCTTGAGATTAATATAAAAAAGTTTTTATTCCCACTATATTCTTCAATGGAATTGATGTATTGTGTATTTTATTCCATTTTTCCATTGATAATGATATTAGGTACTAGTTTCCTTGATCCCTAGTATGAGTTGTATTGATTCATTTATCTATCATATGTCTTTGATATTTTGTTGTTACTATGTTTGTAGGTCCGTATTACAAGAATTCAAGAGCTACATCAAACCATAGCGAGGAATTTCATCAAGCATTTCATTTGAAAGGTACTAATCTTTTCTTTTTCCTGTTATTACTTTTGATTCAATAGGAATGAACTCAGGGATAGTTTTACTAGTTTGTTTGTTTGTTACTAGAATCAGTCATTGAATCTTGGGATATTTCTTTTGTCCATATAAGTAATTAGTCTGCCATAACAAATTGGTGACCATATTAGGTAACGTATCGTTCTTCATCATCTCCTTGCTTTGACTTCTTGATCATTTTCTTATAAGCTTATATGAGTGTCTACAAGATAGTGAAAGTTTAGATTTTATGGATTGTTTGGTTGTATTTTTATTTATTCTAAAATTTTCTCAGACTTCACATTTTATCTTTAGAAACAGAGCACATATATGCGCACTTATCCCTTATCAATTATGTGTATGCGCACTTGATTACATTGTTTTCTTGCGCACATACTTGGAATTTTTGAAAATTTGAGTTTTCCTTTCACTAAGTCCTAGAAATTTTGTTTTATATGCTTTATTACACTTGTTTGCACCTTCAGAAAGTCTCTGTCAGCTTAATTGAATGTTGTGAACAATTCTTCTTGAAATTTTCTTGTTTTCAAGAATTAGGGTAAATGCTTCATCTGGTGTTTTGTAGATCTATCAAAAGAAGGATTGGTTGTTCTTGATTTTCTGTCTTCCTATCTTTATTCTCTCAAAAAAATTAGATTTAATGTTTATATTACCTCTTTATGAAAAGTCATTTTTTTAATGAAAGGTAGTGTTTTAAATAATAAGTGTTTTTTATGAAAAGTGCTTCTTTTACTGAACTTGAAGCGAAATTTATTCTTCTTTCAGTGCTCGAGTTTTCCAAAATTGTACTTTAGAAAACATTAAATTCATAACATTCATTTGGAGAAATTTTTAAGGATTTTATTGGTTTCGTTATGTGTTTTGGGAATTTTGAGTGATTGTTTGTTAAAGGAAAGTTTCATGGTTTTTTGAGTTATTGGGTGAATTGAAATATTAAAGGTTGATTTTTGAATTTTGGTCATTTGAAAGTGAAAATTTGCATTCATGAAAAGAATATGGTAAAATTAGGAGTTTTGCATTCTCTTTGAAAATTTTAAAAGACTCTCTCTTTTCCATAGTTAGGAATTCATTGAAATGAAAGACTCATTTTTCACATATTTGTTACATTAGGGTTGGAAGTAAAACTGGCATCATTTTCACCACATCTCTAAATCGACTTAATAAAAATGGAATTGTAAAATTAATATATTTTTTAACTAAAAAAATATTGTGGTTCTAGGTTAGAAGACATGTTTTTATGTCTATAAACATAACAACTGTCATTATTTGTGTGCAGCACATTCTTCGGGTAGTTGGTATTCCACGTACGTAAGTCTATGGGAATGTTTTCCACGTACCTTCGAGTATATCAGACGAAGTTCCACATATGAAAAGTATATGGGGATGCTTTCTATCGTAAAATATCGCATTATACAGTGATAACAAAGACTGCACCTCACGTACCTCGAGTATTTTTTGGAGGCCCTCGTCTAGGTTGCATACCATCCATGAGTGACCGAGTCGAAAACTTTGTCGTTTGTGATACACCAAACACAACATTCGGGGATATTTCTTTCCCGTATGTAAGCCCTTGGTTTTCCAAGGCGGTATATTGGAGTTCACAGTGGCTTAGTAATCCTTGATACCTAGTTACCCATTTTCTTGATTTTTATTTTATTTGATTAAATAAAATTGGAATACACTTTAATAAAAAATCATCGTGGCTGATTCACTGAGACATTCATGTAGAATGCAGGTTTTACCCTGTGAATATACACCTGGGAAATTGGAGAATATTAAAGCCGAGAAGTCAAAATCAATAAGATCTAGGACCTTATATCAACTAGAGACATATTAGTAAAATTGTAGAATCTGAGATAGTCGAAACTGAAGTGCTTCAACCTCACGAAGTAGAACCAGGCTTGGTTCAATTTGGGCCTATAATTACTGAAATTATTCAAAGAGAATCTGATACCGAAGAATTTTTAGACACTGAATTAATTGAACCAAACATTGACGAACCTGAATTTGACACTTCTAAACCTGAATCACCTTCAGCTTCTATAGCCCCTATCCTGCACCACCTTCACCGTGAAGGAAAAATATAATTACAATTGGTTTGCCTCATAGTCTCCTAAGTATTGAAGATATTACTAGAGAAGAGGAGGAAGAATCACCACATACTCATGTCACTACTAGTGATCCAACAAATTTTCCAAGAAATCATTTTGATCCTTTCCAACCAGATCCTTGGTATTTCACTCCCTTGAACTTCTTAGGTCAAGGTATTCCACGTTATCGTAGTTCTTTCTACTTTTCACCAAGACGAAACATGTTAGGAATTCCTCTTGGGAGTCAACCCACTAATACCTATATTGATACAAGCTCTCCGGAGTCATTATTGTATGGTGGTTCGTCGGTTCATGTTGGGTACCGATCACTTTCTGGAACTTTTTAAGGAGCCACTACTTCCCCTCAAGTTTCTACTTGGTCATATGGTCCATTTACCTCTATTGTTCAGAGGATGACTTTCATTCCTGAAGTACCTTTGGAATCATACCAATATGTTAATATGGTATCTTGTAATTTAGGTAATCCTCAAGTAAACCCAACTAGTGTTTATTATCCACCTGGGGGGAAACCACCTTATCCTCCACCTGGAGGACAACCTATTGTCGGGTCATATCCTATGGTTGGAGGATAACCTTTTGCCGGAATGTATGTAAGTTATGGTTAGATTCATTAAGTCATCCCAAGTCAACTTGTTGTGTCTCAACCCTTTATTGGTGTTCCTTACCTAGGGATGGATACTATTTGGAACCCTTCTTTTGTTCAACAACCTATTCAAGTGTCTCCACAAGTTCTAGTTCATCAACCTATTCAACCTACTGGACAATCTATTCCATAAATACATGTTCAAGTTATTCCAATACCATTCCAACAAATTTTCCACAGGATTCCACAAACACCTGTTCAACAACCTATGCAAGGGGATCCACAAACACATGTTCAATAACCAGTTCAATGACCTGTCGAGGTTAGTCCTCAAACACATGTTTATTCTATTTTCTAAACATCTGTTCAACAACCGATTCCAAGGTCAATTCAAAAAAGGTTATCCCAGGAGTATCACAAATGATTGTCCAAGTTACGCTTAAAATACCAGTTCAACAACCTACACAATTTATCCTTCAAGCATCTGTTTATTAAATTGGTCCTACTTTCCAGTATACAACAGATTCCTCTCCGACAATCTAGTATATGGATTATCTAGACACCATATCAAGGTCAAGCTTTTCAAGGCCATCCTTTTCAGATTCAATTCTTTCAAGGTCAACCTTTACAAGGGAAATACTACTTAGGTCAAAAGGTTCAATGTCCACCTTTTCAAATTAAACCATACCCTAGTCAGAATTTTCAAATTCCATTTCAACTACAACTTAGTATTTCTCATCCGGTTACCCTGCAGGAATGCAAATACCAACCACACAATCAATTCAAGGACATCCTGATTCCTGGGTATCCTCCTCCAAGGGTTGGAATTAACCCTCAGGGTTATCAAAATCCACAATAATACTTCAACCAACATTTACCATTTATCGCAACTTTAGATTTTCCATATTTATCTCGGCTAATGAATGATCCTATTTATTATCATCCATTTTGGTCAAAATTTCCTACTAAGTTTCCAAGTGATATACTGAAGTTTGAAGGTAAATAAGGAGAGGACCCATCAAATCATGTTATGACATATAATATTTGGTGTGCATCAAATTCATTGATTGATGATTCTATCAGATTATGCCTTTTCCAACAAAATTTAACTGGATCAACAACAAAATGGTACAATGAGTTACCGTGTGCCTCTTTCCATAATTTATACTCCTTATCAACATCATTTTGACACATTTTCAGCTACCAATTCGATATGACACCGATACTGAAATTTTGACTTCAATAAAGCAATAAAAATCTACCTACATTTCAGATCATATACATGAATGGAGGCGTAGGTGTCGTTTAGTCAAAGTTTATATTCCAGATCAAATTTTGGTTGATGGTTCTCAAAATAATTACTTCCTTATATTACCAAGGATATTTCTAAAGGAGGTTTTGTAAGGGAAGAGAAGGTAATTGCTTGTGCCTAGTACCTAGACCTTGTTTATACATAGTCTGGCACTATGTACATGAAAATACAAAATCTCACACTCAACCAGAATCAACTCCTACAAGATCTCACACTAATGATGGTGTAATTGGTTTTGTCACCCACCAGTCTAAGGTTAAAAATAAGAATTCTAAAAATACTCAGACTTTGGCTATACAAGATTCGCCCAGTGAAAAACTTTCTCTAGAAATTACTTTTGAAGTTAATGTCGTAGAATAATATACTGGCAAGAATCAACCATCTAGAGGTAAAAAGAAGGGGAAGGTAAAGAAAAGCATAATGATTCTCAGAAAGAGAAACCAACAAAAAATGAACCTTCTGACAAGAAAAATAAACCTCGTTATCCTTGTCTGATTTGTAATGAAGATCATTACACAAAGGAATTCCCACATCGGGAAGATGTTACCAAATTCTTTTGTCACCTACCAGTCTAAGGGTAAAAATAAGAATTCTAAAAACACTCATACTTTGGCTATACAAGATTCGCCCAGTGAAAACCTTTCTCTAGAAATTACTTTTGAAATTAATGTCGTAGAATCATATACTGGCAAGAATCAACCATCCAGAGGTAAAAAGAAGGGGAAAGGTAAAGAAAAGCATAATGATTCTCAGAAAGAGAAACCAACAAAAAATGAACCTTTTGACAAGAAAAAGAAACCTCGTTATCCTTGTCTGATTTGTAATGAAGATCATTACACAAAGGAATTCCCACATCGGGAAGATGTTACCAAATTCATAAAAATTTCTCCTACTCCTATTGTTTTCAAAGATCTGTTTCCCTCTCAATACAGTAAAATGACTTCACATAATCCATCCTCTTATTCCACATCAACAAGTATCATGATGATGTCTTCACAGGTTATGGTAGCCACAATATATAAAGATTACGGATCTAAGGGCCCTATAGTAAATGGAAACAATGCTAGTCCTTCTAGTCAACCTTCCATTTCAATTCCTCCTCCTTATGAACCATTACATGTTGAAAAACCAAATTCTGACATGGTGATTCGACCGCCTCCTAAAGGTGTTGTTCGAAAATCATCTATTAACCTGCATGTTAGCGTTGCTCAGAACTACAACATTGTTGAAGATATGATAATGTCTCCTTTAGTGATGTCGGCTCTTGAAGTGCTGCAAACATGTCAAGCGAAAGAAAATTACTAGTGTCATCTATCAAAGAAATTGATCCTTAGGATTCTAACCTTATCATCTTCAATCTTGAAATTTATATACCTAGACTCCCACATCAAATAGCATTCCAAATACCATTTTTCGTCAAAAATAAACAAGTTTTTCGCATAGTAATTGATGAAGGAGCTTCTACGTGTATCATGTCTATTTCTTGTTGGAAAGATTTAGGTTCTCCAACTATAAATCAATATCCTACCACTCTGAAATCATTTTATAGAAAAGGTGTTAGGTCCTTATATTACTAGTATAGTCCCTCATTCATTAGGGGAATTTTGAGGTCTAAAATGGGCCTCCTAAGAAAAATGTACAACAAAAATAAACTTTATAACAACCAATAGGATTCAAGGTGATGATGTCAACCATGGGGGATGATTCACCATTTTTAAAATAAAAAGGTAAAAATATTAAAAAATAATAAAATAATAAAACTACTTTTTCAACTCGTATTTTCAACTTATCTCCCAAAATTTTTACTCAAATTTCGAGTGGAGTACTGCTTGGATGCAAAATTTAATTCCTCAACCAAGGCAATGCTGAACTGATGAAGTCTGTATTGATATTTGATATCGAAAATGAGAAATACATAAAAAAACGGATTGTAATCACGTTTTATGTGTATTTCTCATTTTTCGTGTAGTAGACCCATCAGTGCTACGTAACATGGGCACCTGGATGGAGAATTACCAGATCCAACGAGTACTCCCGCTCGAAATTTGAGTTAAAAATTTGGGAGATAAGTTGAAAATATGAGTTGAAAAAGTAGTTTTTTCATTTTTCCCTCTAAAATTTGATGATGTCATCAAATCTTATTTGATTTTTTCCACTATTATTTTATAATTTCCTTAGGAGGCCCATTTTAGACCTCAAAATTCCCCTAATGGTTGTTAGTGTAACCCCCTTATTGTTATTTTTGTACCCCTGTAACCCCCATATTGTTATTATTGTGGCCTTACATTATTATTGTTAGGTCAGCTAGGATTACATTATGGCCCCATGGACTCCTACATATAGAAAGGAGGGTTTTTCATTTAGATCATCCAATAATTGTTCATTTATGTAATGTATTGGAGGTTCCCCCCTCGAAGTGGCTGATTTCTAAGGTGTTGATCTCTCTTTTCTTCTATTTTTGGAGCTGGTTTCATAACATTTGGTATTAGAGCTTTGGATTCTAGGGTTTCGCTGCTCCAAATAGGTCATCGTGGAATTTTAGCTATAAAATTTTTTCTACGAATGTTCATAAGCTGAAATTTTTATAGAGCAAATCAAAATCCTAAGGAACATCGTGGAAAAATTTCAGATCTTGGTTCGCAATATTTTCAGAGATATGATCTGTGCAAGTTAGGGATTTTTGTAGGCTCCTGAATTTAACCTAAACAGGTCATCGTGGCAGTTTCGCTATAACGTTTTTTCTATGAGGGTTCAGAAGCTGAAATTTTCATAGAGAAAATTTGCAATCCTAAGGAATTTCGTGGAAAAATTTCAAATCTTGATTCACAACATTTTCGAAGATATGGTTTGTGGAAGTTAGGGAATTTTCAGGCTCCTGAATTTCATCTCAAAGAGGTGACTGTGGGAAAATCGTCATAAATCTCTCTTTTAGCATTGGATTGGAATTATGTAAAAAGTGGCCGCAAGTACACAGACTGTAGCTTCTTTTGTATCAATTTTAGAGCCGAATGAGAAAACAGTGACACATGGAAAGTCGTGCAATTTCACTTTAATGAACCAATCCATAATTAGGTCATCGTAGGAGAGTGGGAATAACTTTGTCTTAAAGAATCCAAATCAGGTCAAAACTGTGGCATTTGAAAGAATATTTAAAGGGATACTTGAGGGCCAAATTTCAGCTATTGAAGATCTGAAATCATAGATATAATTCAGTTTCAATATCGAGCTCCTCAAAATCAAGAAAAAGGTGTGTATTTTTTTTTCAAATTGCATAAGTCTTGTTTGAAAAATCAGTTTTAAGTGATTCCAAAGGCCTATTGAGCATAGATAATAGTATTAGGTTCTACCAATATAATTATAAGGTAAGACGACTCTTGAACCTAATATTGAAATTTTTGTCTTTGCGAGATTTTAAATGGTCTACCAATAGAATTATAAGGTAAGACGGCTGCAATCGAGGTTTAAGTCGTTGGTGCTCAATTCGATTACAACCTTTTATTGGGTTGAAGTTGGACATATTCTATGTATGCAGTGGTCTCATCACTCTTCCGCATGAAACTATTTCCTCATCAAGGGAAAATAGCTAAATCATATCAGTTATCTTACTATAATTCGAAACCTAACTCTACATGTAGTTTACCTTTTTGGGGAAATGATTACTCCCCATCAGAATATGTTGGTGTCAGGTTTCTCAAATATTCATCACTCATGGGAAAATTTTCACTCCCTTTTCATCCGAAACCCTAGTTTTTAGTTCAAGTGTATTTCAGATTTTAGTTTCAACATGGTTTAGATTTCAACATTCAAGATTTTCAGGGTGCGACAGTGATTTCTGTTTTGATAGTTTGCAGTGCACCACTCAGTTGTAGTTTTAGTTTAGATTTACAATATGCATTTGTGACTCTATGCGCCCAATAAAGCACATGCATTCAGGTCTACAAGTTCTCAACACACTTAGAACAACACGTTGTCCCCAGATGGAGCCAATGTTGGTCTGTGACCACACACAAGGTGGATAAGTGGTCCCTATAAGAAAATCACAGGGAATAGGTGTGAATGGTTAAAGTGAAGGCCGAGCAATTCAAGCACAGGTCGAGTAGACACCCCTCAGTAAAAATATGAAAGAGCTGCTGTCCAAGTGTTATGATCCAAAACCCATTGGTCGTATCCCACAAACCATTACATATATCATATGTCACATATGATATATGTAATATCACCTCTGCTTTTAACGTTGGTGTGGGCCTCTTCTTCAATCACCGATTGCATATTGCTAAACTCAATACATGTTACCATTGCACTCCTTCGTAAAACCCCTGCTGTGATAAAAACTTATCCCTTTTCACCTTTTCCGCATGAACCTTTATCATTCATAATTCATTTCTCACCGCTCTTAAACTTTATTGGTACCCACTTACCTTTTCGCATCGCCAACTGCATTGCACTTACACTTTTGTTGACTGTGCCTGCGCCATTTCCCCGATTGCGATGTAAATGGGACCTACCCTCTTTGCCATGTCACTGTCCACTCATCGCACATTGCACATCGCAAATCTCAATTCGCAACCTTTACCCCCCATTACTCATAATAGCAAACTCTCGATTCCTTGATTGCGATTTGCGGGCGACCCCATCTCCATCATGCCACATCACCTTCCACTCATCGCACATCACAACCTTTACCCCCCATTCCTCATAATATAAAACTCCTAATTCCCCAATTGTGATTTGCGAGTGGCCCCACCATCTGTCATGCCACGTCACATTCCTCTCATCACACATCGCACTTCGCATTATTTCATTCTTGTTACCCGTCCTAATCCTCGGCTCCTGATTGTGATTTGCGATATAAAAAATTGCAAATCGCAACCTTAACCTCCGTTTATCATAATAACAAACTCTTGAATTCCTGATTGTGATTTGCGGGCGGCCCCACCTCCTTGCCACATCATCAAAGCCCTTCCACGTCCTTTGTTCTGCTCTTTTTAGTGTTAACCATCGTGTTGTGTGTTAATGCCACATGCCCCACTTTTAGCTCTGCCATTATAAAGGAAAAGGGGTTGTTACCACCATCTTCCTCTCATCTCCTCTCCCTATTACACATCCGACGACTCATGATCTAGTTCATCCCCCCTCAAAAACCCGGTCTCCGATTTTGCAAGTCAAACACAACATGGGTTATTGGCAGGACAAACACAACTATGGTATATTAAGTTTGTCCAAGAAATCCTCGCTAAAGAGCTAGGCACGTGTAACACGACTGGACATTTCATAACAATTAATGGAAATCATGAGAATAAGGGAGTGGAGGCTTTCGACAGCAGGTGGAATCATGTGATGGAATCCTGACTGCCCACCTGTTCACAGCTACTCCTTGCCACCCCATTTGAAGATTATAGGATTTGGCCTTCGTGGCCAACTATGTAGTTTCTTTTACTGTTTGATTATGATGTTTTTCTGTTGAAATCTCAATTTCACCTGATTTTGTTTTGATTTTCTAATTACGGGAGTGATTTCTCGATGCACACTCTGTGATTTGGTTATGATATTTTTATTTTCACATGTGTGGGTCCATCATGAAAGTTTATTCGATCGTAAACCCTCAAGGATAACTCTATAAGTAGAGAGTTTAGAGATGAAAGAAATGTTCTAAATTCTGGAGAATTTTTGTTGTATTTCTGTATGATTGTGCTCTTTATGCTCTGAGACACATATTTGGGATAACTATTTTGAACATAATATGATATACAACGTTGTTTATTTGGATTCCAGATGGAGAAATGAGTAGTATGTATCTGTATTCTCTTGTTTATTAATAATCTCCTGTTTCTGTATAATCATATTTCAATGTTCTACTGCTTTGATGATTCGTGTAATGTAGCTGCTGGTGGTATGCATTTTTATTCATGAATTCGTGTATGAACAACACTCACATGTTAAAATTACTGTGCCCCCTTAATTCACGCTCCACGAATCTCTACTGTTGGTCACATTCCACTTACATTTGCTTCCTCTGAGTTCACGGGAGACAGATCCTTAAGAATTTTGAGCCTGTATCTCGCAAGTTCCCCCTCCGTTCCTTTTAAGAACCTCTACATATTTTGAAAGCCTCTGCTCATTGTTTCATACTTGGCCCATTTGAAAAGCCACCGAGCCATACAACCTCCTGAGCCCTATCGCAGTATAGGGTAATTCACATGAATCAAACTCTAAAGTATTCATCATTCCTGATCCACCACAATCATTATCCTCTTAATCCATATTCTGTCAGAGGCACCCTTAAAATTGTCTACATCTAACCTTTGATTAAAAGATGTCCTAGGCACTGGTATTTTGAAACTCAAGGCTGTCTCTAGGAGCAACAACACAATTCATAATAAAAAGTTTTACTTTAAATATGTCCAAAAATTATATCATGTTAAAAGTAAATATAATAAAAAGTCTGTAAAAAAAAATTGCATCAAATAGAATCTCTCTGAAATATACGATCTATTAAATTAAATGATAATTTGACCATTAAAAAAAAATTATAAAAGGTTTCAAATTCCATGCAATACCTCGTGGAGTTGCCCCTGCATTGTGATCTCATGGATGCCCTGTACACTTCATGTACATGTATATATTAAAATTTTAAAATTGCACATGAAAATGCATAAAATATCAATATTAAAAAAAAATTACGATTTTTTCAAATTGTAGAGACAATCCTATCCCCATAGTTGACTCCATTGCTAATGTCCTTGGAGAAGGGAAACTGTCTCCACAAACCTAAAATTCAAAAATTTTAACACTGTAAGATAGAGATCTTATTTTTTAATGAAACTTTCTTCAATTTATAACAAAAAAAAAAGTGAAATATTTAATACTTCTGACAAGCAAATATTTGACACATCTCCTAATAGGGAGGAAGAGAGTGACGTTGTGTCAAGAACATCAAATGAAATCAAAATCTGTTAACATTTAATTATATATGTAATTATTTCATTTACAAATATGTGTTCACAATATTGGTATAATAAAATTAAAATAATAGTATCAAGATGAACTATTAAAAAAAACTAACATCTATCAACATATCTTGATTCGAACCTGAACCCAGGACCGTGAAATTATCTAAATTTTTGTTCAACAAACGACTTAACTGCAAATGGTGAACATATGATAAATTTGTGTTAGATTATATCTCAAAATATTTACAAAATGTATGTGAATCAATATTAACACATACATTACATTACATTAAAATATCCACCCTAAACATTAACACACACTGATCCGATGTCCTCTTCCTCATGACTGATTAGGTCTTTCCAACCATCACGACAAGCCTTTGCATATGCTTTAACCTCTTCAATATTCATATTAGCTATCTCCTCATCTGATTTATATACAAAATTAGCACATGCACCAACTTGTGCTCTTTGTCGATTTAGACTGACATCAATTCCAATCAATGGCGTATGTATGTTGTATATAATGGCATCCCTTGATTCTGTATCAATCTGAGAAGTGGCATCCATCTCTAACTGCAAAGTTATCATGCGTGGAGGTTAAGGTACCAAAGGTTGCAGAGGACGAGGCAATTCAGTATCCCTTAATGCACCCTTACTTTCATATGTCTGACCTCTCCTAGTACCATAAAATTCAAATCGAAGGTCAGTATAATCAGGTCTCATACCAAAAAAATAAATTTGCATAAAATAATTTTTCAAAATAATGTGGAACCTTGTCATTCCATGAAAGCTTTCCATAGGCTTCAATGAACCTATCATACAAATGGTCGGTTATTTCAGGGTGCTTGAAATATTTGACCTTGAGCATCTTTCTTTTCGGGCTTTCTTTGAAATTAAAGATGGATTTGGTATGTTATTTTTTAACCCTTTTACTTACTTCGACCCATTTATCGGGGGCTATTAGGTCCCTATATTACTAGTGTAGTCCCTTATTGTTATTAGTGTAGCCCCAGTATTATTATTTTTGTACTCCTATAGTTCCCATACTTTTATTATTGTGCCCGATAAAATCCCACTATTGTTATTATTGTGCCCTTACATTATTATTGTTAGGTCGGCTAGGATTATATTGTGACCCCATGGAATCCTATATATAGAAAGGAGGTTTTTTCATTTATATCATCCAAGAATTGTTCATTTATGTAATGTAAAGGAGGTTTCAACCTCGAAGAGGCTGATTCCTAAGTCATTGATCTATCTTTTCTTCTATTTTGTGAGTTGGTTTCATAACATTTCGTATCAGAGCTTTGGATTCTAGGGTTTCATTGTTGCAAAAAGTTCATTGTGGAATTTTCGCTAAAATGTTTTTTCTACGAAGGTTCAGAAGCTAAAAAAAAACCCATTTGATCTAAATTCCTGATGAACGTTGTGTAAAAATTTCAGATCTTGGTTCACAATAGTTTTGGAGATATCATTTGTGGACGTTAGGGTTTTTGCAGGCTCCAGAATTTCATTGCAAATAGGTGACCGATGGAAAATAATCATAACTTTCGTTTCATGCATCATATTAGAATTCTGTAAAAAGTGGTTGAAAGTGCATAGACTGTAGTTTCTTTTTATCAATTTCAGATTCGAAGGTCAAAATAGTGACACGTGGCATTTCGTACAAGTTCTCTCTAGTAAACCAACCCATAATTAGGCAATTGTGGGAGATCAGGCATAACGTTTCCTTGAAGAATCAAAATTAGGTCTGACCTATGGAATTGGAAAGAAGACTCAAAGGGCTACTATAGGACCAAATTTCATATATTTAAGATCCGAAATCGTAAAGATAATTCAGGGTCACTATAGACCTCCTAAAAATCAAGAAAAAGGTGTGTATTTGTTTTTTAAAATTGCATAAATTTTGTTGGAAAAGGCAATTCGAAGTGATTCAAAGGGCTTGTTGAAGCATAGATATAAGTATTGGATTCTAAAATTCCTCCCAAAAATAATTCCACAAACATTAAGTCCTTAGAAAACTCTACTATGATGCATGAAGATGAAGAATTGCAACATGATATATCAAAATTACGAGACCAATTGCAACAAATGTCACTTTCGCAAAAAGTAACCAAAAATGAAATAGATGATAAAATGGATGGTTTGAAGAAAATCATAAAAGCTAATACGAATGGCATGGAAGCTAAGATGGATGGTTTGAAGAATGGAATGGAAGATAATATGGATGGCATGGAAGCTAAGATGGATGGCATGGAAGCTAAGATTGATGGTATAGAAGAAAAAATAAAAGAAGACATGGAAGTTTTGACTAAGTTGCTACAAGAAATTATTCCTAATGGAAAAAGGTAGTAGAGGAAACTCATGATGAGAACAAAATAAATGTTAATCATGATTTCAAAAACTCTAATGTTGGATTTAATACCTACCATATTCCAAAGATCGATATGAGGAAGTTTGATGGCAAGGATCCTATAACATGAATACTACAGAAGGAGCAATATTTTGATATCCATAATTTGAAAAACACACAAAATGTACGTATTGAAAATTTATATTTAGAACACAATACATTTGTATGTTATCGATGGATTTTATCTCGTAAAAAAATTGTCACTTGGTCAATTTTTATAGAGGAAATGATAACACATTATGAGGATACAAAGAGCAACACATTCTTTAGCCAATTGATAAATCTAAAAAAAAAGGGTTCAATGGTGGAGCACATTGAGGACTTCCAAAAATTGATCTAAGGGTAACTAATGTTCCAGTGGAACACAGGATTGATGTCTTCATAGGGAATTTAAAGGATAACATCCAACATGAGTTTCACCTTTGGGAACCTAATTCATTGAATAAGGCATTCAGATTGGCAAGAAAAATTGAAAGCAAAATAATGGTGACAAGGAAGCTTACCACTCACAACTATAAATATGGAAGTGTTGTTACTCCTAGACTTCCACAACCTACAAGGTTGACACCACAAAAATTGGAAGAAAAAAGAGCAAAAGGGCTTTGCTACAGTTGTGATAGAAAATACACTAAAGGTCATAAGTGTTCTGAGAAGAAATTATTTTACATAGATTGTGAAGAGGAGGAAGAAAATTAACAAAAAACTTCAAAATAAGAGGATATACACTAGGAAAAAAACCTAGAGAAAGAAGAAATGAATCCGACCATATCCTATAATGCATTGGCAGGAATTACCACTCCTCAAAATATCAAGATAGAAGGACATACCAAGAAGAAAAATGTAATAATTTTGATTGATTCATTTAGTACCCATACTTTGATTCATTATAAGGTAGCCAAGGAATTGAATTACTTCCTATACCCAACATCAAAGTGACAAGTGATGATTACAAATGGAGGAACTATAAATTTCTTTGGGAAGTGCCATAATTCAAGCTAACCATGGGGGAATATGTTTTTACTATTCCAATGCTTTCCATTCAAATGGGTGGTGTTGATGTTGTACTAGGAGTACAATGGTTACAATCTTTGGGGACGATAGCTTTTAATTTTCAAGAACTTTTCTTGAAATTTTTTTCGGAAGGAAAGGAATTTGAATTACGAGGTATCACAGGGAATCTGGGAAATATAATAAGCTCTAATTCCATGATAAAGATTTTAAAGAAAGAACAATGAGGCATAATTTCACAATTATGCTCACTAGAAGTTCCAACATCAAAAGCATCTATTTCTCAATATCTCGTAAAAATATTGGACAATCATTGCAAGGTGTTTGAAACTCCCAAAGGACTCCCACCTATTCGTGATCATGGTCATGCTATTCATTTGATTCTAGGAAGTGTTCCTCCAAACATCAGACCTTACAGATATCCTTATGTCCAAAAGAGAAAAATTGAACATATAATTGCAGAAATGCTAGAGGTGGTATAATTAAACCTAGTCAAAGTTATTTCTCTGCTCCATTAGTATTGGTGCACAAGAAGGATGGATCATGACGCATGTGCCTGGATTATAGGAAGCTCAATAAGCTCACTATTAAAGATGAATTTCTCATTCCTGTGATTGATGAATTATTGGATGAATTACATGGAGAAATTTATTTCACCAAGTTGGAACTTCTTTTAGGATATCATCAAATTAGAATGAAGGCTGAAGACTTTCCAAAAACAACATTTCAAACTCATGAGGGTCATTATGAATTTTTGGTCATGCCTTTTGGCCTTACCAATGCACTTTCTACATTTCAAGGGTTGATGAATTCCATTTTCAAACCCTTCCTTAGAAAATTTGTGTTAGTATTTTTTGATGATATACTAATCTACAACAGGTCGTCGAAGGATCATGTTCAACATGTTGACATGGTGCTCAAACTATTGGAGGAGAAACAATTATAGGCAAAAACCTCCAAATGTTTCTTTGGAGAACAAGAGGTGGAATATCTGGGTCATATTGTATCTCAGTAGGGTGTTAAGGTAGACCATAACAAAATTAAATCCATTAACGAATGGAAAGTCACCACAACCATAAAGCAGTTGCAAGGATTTCTCGGGTTAACAAGGTATTATCACAAGTTTGTTAAGAATTATGGGAGAATATCAGCACTTTTAACAACATTATTGAATAATTTTTCATTTTCATGGACTCCTGGAGAAACTAAGGCCTTTGAACATCTTAAAGAGGCAATGTGCCAAACACCGATCTTAGCTACGCTAGAATGCACAAAAGCATTTATTATGGAATGTGATGCCTCAGAAAATGGAATTGGTATTTTTTAATGCAAGATTGAAGAATATTTGCTTTTGAAAGACTTCCAATCAAAGGAAAGTATTTATAAAAAGCTATTTATGAGAAGGAAATGTTGGCAATACTACATGCACTAAATAAATGGTGACCTTGCCTAATGGGAAGACACTTCAAGGTAAAAACCGATCATGATAGTCTTAAATACTTTTTGGAACAAAGACTATCTTCAAAAGAGCAGAAAAAATGGGTCACAAAGATGTTGGGTTATGACTTTGAAATCATCTACAAAAAAGGGAAGCTAAATGTTGTTGTAGTTGCACTCTCAAGAAAGGATGAGGATGTGGAAGCATTGCTTTGTGCCATTTCTATTATCCAGCTAGATTGGATAACCGAAGCAAGGGAGGAATGGGATAATGACAAAGAAGTGTGGACACTGATTCAAAATTTGCAGCAAGATCTTAGTACATCTGATACATTTAGTTGTAAAAATGATTCCTTATAGTACAAAGATCACTTATATATTTGTAATAATTCCCAACTAAAACAAAGATTCTTTTGGAATTGGACACCTTTTCCTTAGGAGGACACTCAGGATTTTTAAAACCTTACCACAGGGTGAAGAAATATTTTTTTTGGGATCGCCTTAAATATGATATTCAAAATTTTGTGGCAGAATGTTTGGTTTGTCAGCAAAATAAAGTTGAGACAATTAAGACCCTGGGTCTGCTACAACCTTTATCCATTCCAAGTCAACATTGGGAGACAGTTTCAATGGATTTTATCACATTTTTACCTAATTCTGAAGGAAAGAATGGCATCATGGTGGTAGTTGATAGACTTACCAAGTATGCACACTTTTATTCATTATCTCATCCATTTAAAGCGAGTATAGTTTCTACTGCATTTATGGAAACAATTCAAAAGCTACATGGAAACCCAAATATTATTGTAAGTAACAAAGATCCCATTTTCACTGGAAATTTTTGGACATAATTATTTTGTTGTTTGGGTACTCAACTAGCTCATAACTCATCTTATCATCCTTAATACGATGGGAAAATTGATATAGTTAACAAATTTTTGGAATTATATCTTCATTTCTTTGTATCTGATAAAGAAACATAATGGGACAAGTGGTTACCTCTGGTTGAATGATGGTATAACACTTCCTTCCACATTGCAGAAAATGACCCCAATTATGGCACATTATGGATATCATCCAACCTCCATCACATCATATTTAAGAGAAAATTATAAGGTTCAAGCAGTGGAAGATCACATCGAGCATCAACAACAAGTTCTCCAACTCTTAAAGGATAGCCTATATTTGGCACAAAATCGAATGAATTTGCAGGAATATCAACATCGTAGTGAGGGAAGTTTTGATGTAGGGGACTAAGTATTTTTACAGCTACAACCGTATAAACAAATGCCCTCAAGCAAGAGAAGAAGTATAATAAATTATCACCAATTACCATGGTCCTTACAAGGTGTTGCAAAAGATTGGTACTATGGCATACAATTTGGAGCTTCCTGCTTCTTCCCGAGTGCACCTAGTTTTCCGTGTTTCATGCTTAAAGAAGGTTATAGGTGAAAAACATCCAGTTCAAACAATATTGCTAGAAATTTATGAGGAAGGAAAAATCATATTGGAACCTAAAGAAATCACGGAAACAAGAACTCAACAACTACGAAATCGATCAATTTCAGAGTATCTCATCTCGTGGAAGAAATTACCATTGAAGATTCCACATGGGAGGATGAGAATTTTATAGATAAGAATACATAAATACTCAAGCGTTGAGGACAACACTTTTTTGAAGGAGAGGGGAATGTTAGGTCCCTATATTACTAGTGTAGTCCCTTATTGTTGTTAGTGTAGCCCCCTTATTTTTATTGTTGTGCCCCTGTAGTCCCCATATTTTTATTATTGTGCCCCATAAAAGCCCACTATTGTTATTGATGTGCCCTTACATTGTTATTGTTAGGTTGGATAGGATTATATTGTGACCCTATGGACTCCTATATATAGAAAGGTAGTTTTGTCATTTGTATCATCCAAGAATTTTTCATTTATGTAATGTAAAGGAGGTTTCCCCTCGAAGAGGCTGATTCCTAAGTCGTTGATCTATATTTTCTTCTATTTTGTGAGTTGGTTTCATAATAGGGCCCATCACTATTTCCTTTTTGTGCCTCATCATATCTATAAAGAAATCAGTTGTTGGCCAAAGGTTCTTGTAAATATTAAGAAATGAACTTAGAGAGTACACAACTATTTCTAAGCTTTGTTGAATCTCTGTAGGGAGCTCCAAACTCGCAAGATATTTCTTCAATTTTGAATAATGAGCTATGCACCTCTGTAACGTACATTTTTGGATGTTTTTTTCCCAGGGAATCTCATCAGGAATATCATATGGATAGGTGGTAGTTGGCGTATGGTCTTCTTCTTGAATTCCCCTGCTTTGCCTATGTTCATTTCGATCAACATTTTCAGCCCATGTTTCAATATAATTACATAAATATTAAAATATGTGAATGTATTTATACACATGAAATATATACATGTACACGTATATGTACAAACGATTCATTTACATGTACAATTTTTTTTTTAACATAAAAATAAATAGATTATATAATTTACCAAAACTATGAGGATCATGATGATTCGATTGAGATTCATGACCACCCGGAGATGGTGTAGCACCATCACGCCCAAGTACATGAGTTGATCGAGCTTGTTGACCACCCTCACGTGACAACATAGTGAGAGATGCTTCTAAAAAAATAGAAATTATAATAAATTATTTAAGTTAAATTGACAAAAATATATTTAATATATATATATATATATATATATATATATATATATATATATATATATATATATATATATATATATGTGCATATGATTCTCACTATTTATCATTTAAGTAAATTCACATAAACATATATACCATACCATGATGTTGTGAACGATGGCCCTCCATTGATTGATCTGATACTCTCTTCGACCTAGTGAGAGATGCTCCTAAAAAAGATGGAATTTATTATAAAATAATAAATATAAATTGAAAAAAAATCAATTCAATATGTATGTACATATGATTCTACAAATATAATTTAAGAAATTGCACTTAAAAATATAAATACAATGATCATGATGTAACAAATGATGGCCCTCCCCCGATTCATCTGATACTCTCCTTGATCCATGACCAATCTCGTTGGCATGCATACAAAGTCGTCCTCTAGTCGATGCATGAGACTCAGTTGATGCTCTAACCCGTTTAAACCTAAAAAAAAAAAGTGGTAACTGCTCATGTGATTATCTAGGCCCTCGATCCATATTCTATATACATATATGATCTTTAAAAAACCCAAGTTACCTCATGCATTTAAAAATCATTAAAATTTCCCGGATGCGGGTGGATATCGAGGTACATAGTACGCAGGTGATCTGGTGGGATTGCGCGTGGTCTACCACCACCGCCACCATCCTTCGCATGCTGCTGGTCTTAACTATCTCCGTCCAGGTCTTCAATGCAGAATTAATGAAGCCCGACTCCCATCGTTCACCCACTCTTTCTTCTGCCATGGCGCTTAACATTGTTCTCATTTGTGTTCATCCCATTCGTAATTGCTACTCCTCTGCTGTTGCTAAGCAGCGTTCATGTACCAACACAGGAATGCAATGTGCTTTGGGTTGCTATGTCATCTCTGTGCTGGGAATCCACTTAACCAAGAGCTTTTCCTGCATTTTCGTTAGTCCGGCCTCCTTTCCTTCCAGTTTTTCACTGCAAGTTCAAGCTAGTTTCCCCTCGGCTCATCCCTGTTCCCATCATTCTATTGACAATTTAGCTCCCGATGCTCTTTTCATCATGCCTCGATTGCGCCCGAGGATGCGCTGCAGGAGAGGAAGCTCCCGAGGGCAAGCAATGCACAGGTCCTCCCCCTCCTCTACTGATACATCGTTTTACTCTTCGGATTTTGGCCCTGTTCACTTTCCTGTTTCCAGAAGAGGCCGTGGAAGAGGTCGGGCTCAGTCCAATCCGGCTGGGCATTTTTGCCTTTCCTCCAGAGCGCACTCTCATCATGCACGCCTGCAATTCCCCTGCACTCTCGGTAATACCCCCCTCTTCGCCACTGTCACCATCGATCTTCGAGAAGCTTCTTCGAGTCACGCTCCCTCGGACTACGTCATAGCTACTCCTGCAGTAGCACCAGAGTCTACAGAGGCTGCAGAGCACAGTGCTTCTCAGAAGAATGTCCAGCAGAATGTTAATCCTGGTACTGATGTCGATATGGGTCTGCAAGAAGGCTCCAGCGCTCTAGATGAAGGCGACTCAGCTAGCAAGGAAGGTCCTCCTCCTGAAGATGTCGACCCCTACAAATTTTCCTGCCTCATTGTTGAAGAAGAGCCTCCACCTTCTCCTGAAAACTAATCAGGTTTGCGTTCTTGGTTTTTGGCTACTATCAGCATGAAGATTTACAATTCCAGTTTGGAGCTCCTACTTTACAATTTCCCAGCTTATACTCTTATGTTAAACAGCCGGTTTCCCCTGCGTGGGCGGCATAATCCGGTCTATGATTTTACTTTTGGGTACTGGTCTCAGAATTTCGATCTGTCTGTGTTGATTTCGATCATGAGCTGGAACTGTAAGAACCCAAGCACTCTGGTAAAGCCTAAAATGGTTACTCTGTCTAAGTCTGTTTACAATACAGTCATAGAAGTCAATTACCTCTTTGAGATAGACAAGGTCACAGTTTTCATAGTTCTCTTGGTCAGCTTACAGCAGGTTTTGTTTTGTCAAGTCAGTGACCAGAATAGTATTGTAAGAATGCCGCAACAATGGGCTGGAACTTTTGAGGCCACAGCCTCTCTGTAATTATATTTTGTATCAATATAGAAGTAGACCTATTTAGAAAAAAAAAAAAAAAAATCATTAAAATTGCTATTTAAAAAGATCAAGAATTCAGAAAATTAATAATACAAATAAATCTAACTATCCAAGGGTTTCTTCAAAATTATTTGGTGTAAATTCTTCATTTCAAATATACTCAAGACTGAAACACAAATGTTGAAGTGCGCATTTTGAGAATTAAACAAATTTTTTTCTAAAACATTTTAGGTTCACCAAGTTGTGCTTATGTAGTGGGGGCACACTTAGTATAATATTGAAATAAACACATGGTCATTAAAAACACCACATTTATAACTAAAAAACACACACACGTCAAAGACTTACAACGTCCATCAATAATTTTTGATGGAGATCTTCTTGACGCCAATTCATCTTTCACACACAAATCTTGAATTGAAATTTCCCCATACAATAGATCACTAGACATCCTATTAACATTTGCACAATGTCTAATGCTAAATGATTGAAATTGAATAGAAATAATTTTTGGTACATTCCTTTTCCTTTGGAGGACTTTGTTCGTCGCAATATTGTATAGCACATAAGTAATAAATTCTTGTCCTAGATTGGGATAACAAGAAAATTATATGCATAATGTCCACTTTTCAAGCATGTTTAATGGGTTTTCTGATCCCTATAAAAAAATCAATAAAATGAATAATATATTTCCTTATTGGAAATGCCTTAGATTATGGGAGAATGATGAAAAATAAATATCTATTGTGATTGAATGATGGAATATTGCAAGAAGTATTTAACCTATAATTTTATATCTGACACTTGGATATGATGATTAACACCAACAAAGGAATATGATGAGGAAGAAATCATTATATGGACTTATGTGGGTGCATCGAGTTTGGTATGCAAAATGGATCATTATGTCTTCTTTCCGAAGGTTTCCTTAGATGCATATTAGATCCTAATGTGCATATGCTGAGTCATATTTTAATTTCTAGCGTTCATATTTCAATATATAGAAGGTTACTCATTACAAGGAAGGATATCAAGTGAGATATATTACCTCCTAAGGAGTAACTACTTGAAGAGCCACCCCAAAGGGGCTATTCTATTGAAATGATTGGAATTTATTTACATACATACTTGTTGAAAATTGAAACTAGGTCGGTCTTCATGTTGACTATGTGATTATGTATTTATGAAAAGAAGGAGACAAAGATAATAAAATGTATGTTGTTATACTTGCTTCATGGGTTTCACGAGAAATTTTTTATTATGTAGATAGAATTCTTCTTGATGTCTATTACGTTCTTTTCTTCTAGGTATAAATAGAATTAAGTGTCAAAATCATGAAGGATCTAGTTCAGATTTATATGCTCCAAGACCTTGTAAAGAATCTCTCAAAAACCGTCAAAATGTGTTGGAAGACAAGCTCCTAATACAGTGAAAACAACTTTCAACAATTTTGGAATATATGTGAATTAATGCCTCATAAAATTTTGGAGAAAACAAAATACAAGCCGGCCTAAAATATCAGCTGGTTGGTCAGCCTAATAGCTGGGTCAGTCACCTATATATATTACTGTTCTACAGCTCATTTGGAGGAGCAGAAAATGCGGATCTATCTGAAACAAAGGTACAGGACAATACAGATTGCGGAAGGTACATGAGTACAGATTAAGGAAGGTACAGGAGGGTACAAATTGTGGATAGGTACAACAAGATACTTGTGGATTGATGCAGCTAGATTGTGGATAGGTGCAGGAAGGGTACAGTGCATACATCTCTGATTTTAAAGTACCCAAGGAAATAATTTTCCAAATTTGAGACAGTAATCATAAGGAGAAAGAGAGTATTAGTGAGGAAGGTAAATCTATGATTTACCTTCCTACAGTTCAAGAAATACAACTACAAGCGTACGTAAGGTGAAGATCAAGGTATCTAGTACCGATGTTGAACTAAGAAAATTGGTGAAGAGAAAAATCAAGGTTGACAAAGTTGGGACAAGGTCTTGAAAGCATATCTAGGTCAAGGGTCTAAGTCTGGGTCATGGTACTTGTCATTTGAAGATCTATAAGAAGAATTCCTTGCAGGTTTTCCTCTCCAAGAGGGAGAGTTTTTTGCCCTGGCTCTAGGAGCGTAATTTTGGTGTCTTGTGCATTTTGATAATTGACTTGATGAAAGATTAACTAAACTAAAAGAAGAAGAAAACATAAGTATCACAAGTAAGGTCACAAGTAATTATCAAGAAGAGAATTTGTGTTAACCTACAACCCTCCAAATTCTCAACATGGTATCAGAGATTTGGTTACAAGAAAGGGTTATCAGTGATACAAATCCACTTCAGTTTGGAAGTTACAATCTCATCTTGGTTACATTGCAGCGCTTATAGCACAAATATTACGAAACATGTCACCTACATCACATGTTTGGTGATACTTCAGTTCGGAATACATGTGCATGAGTTTGAAAAAGGAAGCCGAACTCGGATAACACAACTTCAGCCTTGGAAGAATACAATCTGAAAGTTTAGCCACACTAATGGATGACATGTGATCTCAAGTCTGGAACAGCTTAAGAAGAAGATCATTCAAAGAAGAACAAGGTGAATATATTCTCTTCACTTGCCAAGCAAGTATCTTTCATTTTTATTTTAATTTTGGTTAATTGACTTCAATTTGAAAAGAGATAAATAAGGTGGTTTTACTAGCGAAGATCCTTGCATGAAACAAGGAGGATAGTCATGGTCCTCATAGATAACTGAAGTCATAGATAAGGGTTTCCTTTGAATTCATGGAAAGGAACTCTTAAGGTTCTCTCACATGAAAAATATTGGAGACACAAAAGAAGCTGGAAGAATAATTATAAACAATACAAGAAAGTTCATGTCACCAGAAAGGATGGAAGGAGTGGATGGAAAGAGGGAGTAAGAGATCATTAAGAATAGTCTCTCTCATAATAAGTCTCTTTATGGCTCCTAGATCCTGCTTAAGATTTGATGCGACATGACATCATGGGAGTATAAGAAACAAGAACTCATATGATCATAAGGGTAACAAAATCATGGTATAAGTAAGTTACCTCACTCATCAACCTAGGGTTTCTATGGAAGAAGACAAGTTGAAGGCAATAGTTTTGTAGAACTCAATCATTTGAAGAAAAGGAAGAACCTGATTCAAATAAAAATATAAGAAAGAAGAAGAAAGGGATCTACACTACGATTGAGATCATCTTCTTCTTTAAGTGATTTATGTTGGTTATATGATAGGAAGCAGTGTAGCATCCTGATGAGAGCATGGTAGGAGCTCTTGGTAAAACAACTCTGGGAAAACCTCTCTAACAACATTACTAATGGAAAGAAGTCATCAAGAGCAAGGAACATTATGGAAACATATTTCTGGGAACATGCCAAGAGAATGAAGCTCTTCATTCTTGAGAAATTTCTATAGGATGACCCAAGGGAAAAAGGGTATGAGGTATGTATATATTTATATGCTAACATTGGATGCTGTGAAGTCATGTCATATGGTTGCAAGTAATGAAATTATTTATTTAGAAATATGATTTATGGATGGGTATCTCTCAGTGCACAGACAAATGAAATCAACATAATATGTCCTCATGGAATATGAGGTGGTTGTATATGAAAAAGAAACTAGAAAGGTTGTAACTTCCTGGGAATAAGAATGTGCAGAGAGGAAGAGATCATGAAATGCAACCATGTCAAGAGGCAGTTATCATCTGGAGGCCAAGAAGATGTGACTAGGAGATCTCCTGGGAAGATATGTAGACTCTGACGGAAGTCTGGTAGAAGAATAAGACCCTTGGAAAAAAATATCATTAGGAGATGTGTCAATCTGTATGAAGGATGCTGATGCCTACAGGAAGATTTCATGGGCTGCTAATCATAAGAAAGGATGTATGATCCTTGGAGATGATTCGAAGGAAAGCGACATGGAATAACGGTGGTCCATATGAGAAATACTAATCAATCACTTTATAATAGTGGACAGGCCTCGTGACTGAAAGTGATGGATGATATGTGCCCTATGAAGCCACAAGTTGAAGATTCCTCAATATCGACAACCATGACATCGAGGGGAGGAATTCTTCATGAGTAGCTGGATTGCTGCTGCAAGACCCTGGTTGATAGGGAGCCTGGTGATAAGTTTCTTGCATGGAAGAAACTTGAAGTATGTCCTTCTTGTGTTGAGAGGAAGTGACATATGTGATTCTCTATTACATGTGTCGTGCACTAGACTAGAACTAACAACCATAAGTCTTAGTGAAGGCCATGTGAAGAGAATGGATAGACACATCATTTTGGTCTTCACCTGGAAGACAGTATGGAGGATTGGGTAATCATTTGACATTCGATACTCTTTGAGAATTAGATATGACATTCAAGATAAGTGTAGTCGTGGACCGATATTCTTTGAGGGATGGCTACCCAAGAGAAGAATAGTCCAAGAAGGTCATACTATAGGAACACCTAGGTGGGGTATGTACCTTTGAGAGACAATGACTATGGTGTCTATTAGTCATGTGTCTTGCCAACATTGTAGCCCATTGTCTTGTTGAGAGATGGGGCTGTTAGTCAAGGCCTTGCACTAGGACAATGCTGGTTGATATGATGCTATACAGATGTGATTACCAATCCGATTATTCTTATGAGATTCTTCAGATTCAAAGTGAACATGTACCTGTATGAATACCTCCCTAGTTAAGAGGGAGTGTTGAAAAGTGTAACTAGGTCGTTCTTCATGTTGACTATGTGATTATGTATTTATGAAAAGAAGGAGACAAAGATAATAAAATGTATTTTGTTGTACTTTCTTCATGGATTTCATGAGCAATATTTTATTATGTAGATAGACTTCTTCTTGATGTCTATTAGGTTCTTGTCTTCTAGGTATAAATACAATTAAGTGTCAAAATCATGAAGGATCTAGTTCAGATTTATATGCTCCAAGACCTTGTAAAGAAGCTCTCCACAACCCTCAAAATGTGTTGGAAGACAAGCTCCTAATACAGTGAAAACAACCTTCAAAAATGTTGTAATATATGTGAAGTAATGCCTCATAAAATTCTAGAGAAAATAAACTACAATTCGACCTAAATATCAGCTGATTGGTTGGCCTAATAGCTGGATTAGTCACCTATATATATGATTGTTCTGCGGCTCATTTGGAGGAGTAGAAAATGTGGATCTATCTAAAACGAAGGTACAATACAGTATATATTTTGAAGGTACAGGAGTATAGATTGTGGAAGGTATAGGAGGGTACAGATTGTAGAAGGTACAGGAAGGTACAAATTTCAGACAGGTACAAAAAGATACAAGATTACGAACTGATGCAGCTAGATTGCAGATAGGTGCAGGAAGGGTATAGTGCGGACATCTATGCCTTTAAAGTACCTGAGGAAAGAATTTTCCAAAGTTGAGACAATGATCATAAGGAGAAAGACAGTAATAGTGAGGAAGGTAAATCTATGATTTACCTTCATACAGTTCAAGAAATACAACTACAAGCGTACGTAAGGTGAAGATCAAGGTCTTTAGTACCGATGTTGAACTAAGAAAATTGGTGAAGAGAAAAATCAAGGTTGAAAAAGCTGGGACAAGGTCTTGAAAGCATATCTCGGTCAAGGGTCTAATTCTGGGTCATGGTATTTGTCATTTGAAGATCTATAAGAATAATTCCTTGCGGGTTTTCCTCTCCAAGAGGGAGAGGTTTTTGCCCTGGCTCTAGGAGCCTAATTTTGGTGTCTTGTGCATTCTGATAATTGACTTGATGAAAGATTAACTAAACTAAAAGAAGAATAATACATAAGTATCACAAGTAAGGTCACAGGTAATTATCAAGAAGAGAATTTGTGTTAACCTACAACCCTCCAAATTCTCAACACACATATGATTATTGTCCACTTGAATAAATCAAAATAGGAGGTAATTAAATGATATTGAGGAATGAAAGCTCAATGCTCTAATATCCCTCTTAAAATTCAATAGGAAAGGAAATAATAACTATAAAAGTTATCCCCCGGATGTGGGTGTTCATAAGTGATCCAACCAACAATCACCTGGCCACGTTGTCGTCGGGCAACCATCCTCGTCATGAGGAGGCACATGGCCTAGACATGCTTATTAAAGTCTGGGGCGTGGGTAATATTTACTCCACCACCCTTGAACCGATTGTCACGTCTTCTCTGCACCTCGTTAGCATTAATGTCGTCCTCTGCACATTCACTCCTCCATCTATGCCTTTACTCCTCCTGTAGCCATATATGGAAAATGAATTTGTTTCTTCGAAATTCTCCTTTGGCCTCTCTGTCATTCTCAGTTTTAGTTCTGTCTCCTCCTACGCCATTTTTTCTCCTCCTGAGACCCCGCATCATCCCTCAACCCGAACGACTCTCTGTCATGTAGCATGTCCCCCTCTGCCTCCTTCACATACCTGCAGCTCTACTCCAGCCATGCATTGTCGCCATTGCACGTGGTGCCACAAAGGTGGTGGTCGCAACCTCCCTTCCTGTCCTCCCATTCACTCCATGGACAATAGAATTGTGGACTTGTCTCTAAATCTAGTTGCATCTGAGGTCCTAGATCCCCACTGTCTCTCCGCTCACCTATCCATGCACCTTCCTGAAGCCTCTGCTAAGCCCTCTGGCTCATGCTCTAGGAAACGAATGCATAAAGACACCATGTCCCCTGCCTCCCTCAATATTCCACACAAAATGGTGGCTTTTCCAGTTAAGTTCGTCGAGGACGTCTCGAATAGTGATGGCAGTTGCATCTCCGATGAAGATGGCAAGGAATCTAAGACAGGTGCCTGCTCGACCTCCTCTCCATCGTTGGATGCCCAGTTGTCTAAGCTTGAGGATGACATCTCCGAGTACAAGTGCCGCATCAAGGAAGAGCCACCTCAACCACCATTGTAGGATGATAATAAGCTGCCAGATTAACCTCTTGGTTTCCACTTGTCTCTTCTATATGCTATGGTCTAGTTATGGTTTAGTTCTCTTGATTTTTTAAGCACTACATAATAATGTTTAAAGCTGGTTTCCCTATAAGGGCAACATTTTCTCTGATACATGGACAAGTTTCATGGACTGGTTTCTCCTTTTGGGGCAACCCCTATTTTGAAATTTTGAAGTTATTATTTCTCGCCGGAATTGGCTAACACAACAATCTCGGAGGATGACGAATGTATATCCTGATTTGTATTTTATAATAGAAGTAGCCATATTTAGAAAAAAAAAAAAACTATTAAAATTATCCATGAAAAATAATAAAAACTTATGCATCTATGGACCTAAAGAATCATGCCTCCTCGTACACCTAGGCAATTTAATAAACTAACCTTTACTATGATGTGTTAATGGGGCCATTACTTTTACACCACATAAAAAACCATGAAAAGTTTCATACCATAGTTTAATGTGAATATCCATTCGTTCCATTGTAAAGAGAGATGCCACAACACCAATCTACCTTGGACACCTTAATTCAATTCAACAAATATTGAGAGAATTTGTTAAAGGCATTTTCCTTAATTATAATATGGCTATTGAATTTGTGATTTGAGGAAGAATATGCTCCTAATGCACCCAAGATTTCAATGTAAACCCTTTTAAGGAAAGGAAATCCTAAATATAAAAGCTATCCATGAAAATTAATAAATACTTATGCATCTATGGACCTCAAGGGTCATGCCACGAAAGATCCGTTTTTATTTCCTATCCATGAGGATTTACTAATAAAACATATAATTTTCTAGACCCATGGAAAGCATATCTTGTCCTATGATTTGATTATATATGTAAAGGCTGGTGATTCTCTTCCATATCACACCTAGGAAATTTAATAAACTAACCTTTAATATGTTGTGTTAGTGGGGCCATTAGTTTTGCACCACCTAAAAAATCATGAAAGGGTTCATACCAAAGTTTAGAAGATTCCCCAATTTTGAAGCAGAGTCCAAGCCATATTGAGGAATAGAGAACAATAAACTACAATCCCATTACTAATTTATTTGAATAGTATAACAATTTGTTTTGCAAATAAATAAATGAACTATTTTTACTGCGCAAATATTTAAATGCTAGGTGAAAGTTTATTAACACCTATGTGGTTACTAATGTGAATAGATTAGATACTGTTGAAGTCAAACAAGAAATTTTAGCACACACACTAGTGTGGGACCAATAGGTCCTAGCGATACATTAGTGTGAAGGCCAAATGAATTAATTAATTTGGTGCAATGTCTAATTTAATTATCCCTTAATTAAATTGTACAATAAAATGTAATCTTATCTCATGATCACTTGTAACAGTTAACTGAGTGTGATAAACTCAGTTAGCTCATGCATTTCGTGTTGAGGGTGGTTGGTGAGGTATGTAGAGTAATTATATTAGTTATGGAGTTAGAATTGTAGTTGGTGCATTAGTTTAATGCATGTGGAATCAGTTAACTTAGTTAGGTGAGTTAGAGTCAGTTGAACTAGTTGTAACTATTTTTTTCACTAGTGAGAGATCAAATGAATTAAATATTATTTAATTCACAATCAGTGATCTGCCATGCAACTAATGATTTACAATTAATAGCTCATGCATGTCAGTTCCAGTGGAGACCCAATTGAGACAAAGGTTAAATGGATGTTAACTATTAGTTGTGTGATTAGTAGGTTGTTTGCATGCAACCAGACATCCATTGGATTGCCCATGATCCTTGTGTAGTTTTGGAAGGCCAAAATTCCTAAAGAATAGGGATTGCATTCATCAAGAATTTCACAAGCAAGGTAGGTTTTTTAGAGGCTGAGAATTGGCTAAGTGTTGGCTAGTTGTGTCCAGGACAATGTGAGACAATTGTGAGAGTGCAGAAGACTCTTGTGAGAAGAGTGCATTGTAATTGTTTCATGATTCCATGGTTAATATACAATAGAAGATAGAGGGGTTTTAAATAGCAATATTTCCCCGGGAAAATATCTGTGTTGTGGTTTTGATTTATTCTTTCTTTGCTTCATGTGATTGGCGATCGTGTTTAATTTCCACAATTGATTTGTAGAAGGATTCAATATCTAGCTTTAGTACATTGTTAGATCATATTGAATCCATTGATATACATATGTTTGTATAATTTATACATGGTACCAGAGCACAAGAAATCACTATAGTGGAGGAGAAGCTGAGTTTGTGACTGAATAGAATTCGAATTTGCAAAAGACATTCTTGGTGCGACAGGCGATTCAGGATCGAAATGGCTTTCAATGGCTTGAGATTGGAGTATGCACTTGAGGGTAGCTCTATCTATATTGTGTGGAAAGATAGGATGGAGGCAGTACTGGAGGACAATGGTCTGAAAGAATTCATTGACAATGATGTTCCCAAACCCATTGTAGCAGATGTTGCAAATCTTGATGCTTGGAAAAAGAAGGTTGGAAACACGAGGATGATCTTATTGGAGGGAGTAAGAGACCAAATTGTCTCAAGTATCCATGGAAAAGTGACACCATATGCAATGTGGAAATCTTTGATAGATCTATTTCAAAGCAGCAATGATTATAGAAAATTGGCACTGAAGGATAAACTCAGGAAAATCAAAATGGAGAAAGGTGACACCATGTCGAAATATTTAAAAAAGTTTGTCCAATGTCGAGATAATCTTGGGAGCTTCAGAATTACTGTCGCGGATGATGAATTGGTGAGTCTAGCTCTTCTAGGACTTCCCAAGAGTTGGCATAGTTATAAGGAGTCTTTCAATAGAAGGGAAAATCTGCTAGATTGGGAACGACTTTGGTCGGATTTGGTGCAAGAAGAATTCAGGTGGAATACTAGGGATGGATCTTCATCTAAGAATGAATATGAATAATATTGTGCTTTGGATTCCAAGGAAAATAAGGGGAAAGGAAAGAAATTTCTTTCCAAATCTGAGTCCGGCAGAGATGGAAAGAAGTGCAACATGTCCAGAGTGAAGTGTTTTCATTATCACGAGCATGGACATTATGCCACTAATTGTCCACAAAAGAAGAAGAACAAGAAGGCTTCAGGATATGCAGCTGGTGAGGCTTTGGCCTCGCAATTTGGGCTTGAATTATTTCTCATTGCATGCATGGTGTCAAGTGTACTGGGATCGGTGTGATACTTGGATAGTGGTGCATCCTTTCACATGATGGGAGACAAATAAATTTTCAATATCTTGGAGGAGAAGGACCTCCATATGCATATCGAAATGGGTGATGACGAGCGGTAAAATTCTACTGGGATTGGTACATTTAGCTTCGAGAGACAGTCAGGTAAACTCTTTCAATTAAAATATTTAATGCATGTACCAGGCTTGAATAAAAATTTGGTCTCAGTTGCAATGTTGGAGGATAGAGGCTATGATGTTGTTTTCAATGAAGGAAAAGATTTCTTGCGACACAAAACAACTGGACAAGCCAAGAATATTGGGATTCATGTGAAGAATCTCTATAAAGTTGATGTAGATGCTTGTGCAACATTGATGGGTAAGGCAGACAAAGTGGTGAGCTAGGATGAGGGTGAGTTATGGCATAGGAGATTGGGCCATATTCACCACGGAGCCTTGAAGGTCATGCAACAGATTTCTACGGGTCTTCCCAAGGGTACTCTTGCACAGTCAGACACATTCAACAGATGTACTATGGGGAAGTATGCAAAGGACACTTTTCACGAGAAGGAGAACTGAGCCTCAGAAATCCTTGAGAGAGTTCACTCAGATGTGTGTAGACCATTATTTACTGCTTCGAAAAAAAATCATAAGTAATATGTGATATTTTTTGATGAATTTTCTAGAAAGTGATGGATCTACTTCATGCAGAAGAAAGATCAGACGTTCTCAAAATTTCTTGAGTTCAAAGCACTGGTGGAGAAAGACACGGGGAACCGTGTGAAGGCTCTTAGGAGCGAAAATGGTGGTGAGTACACCTCCAATGAATTCAAGAACTTCTGCAACAAAGAAGGAATTCAGAGAGATTTTATTGCGCCTCATAACCCATAACAGAATGGGGTCGCAGAAAGAAAGAACAGAACAATTGTGGGTGCAACACGAGCGATGTTGCATGATTAGGGCCTACCGTTGCATTTGTGTGCAGAGGCATGCAACACAACAATATTTTTGCAAAATCATTGTCCTAATAGGATACTTGGCATAAGCACACCAGAAGAGGATTTGACTGGTAAGAAACCTGATGTTTCACATTTTAATATTTTTGGTTCATATGTTTATGTGCATGTGACCAAAGAGGCCAGGAAGAAGCTGGAACCAACAACTGAGATTGCGATATTTGTGGGGTACAATGAAACTCCCCAAAACTATCGGGTGTATTTTCCAAACAACAGAATGATTGTTGTGCGACGGGATATAAATTTTGATGAAGAGAAATCCATGTGATTGTCCCTTGAGAGGGAGCTAGATTTGCATGCAGAGGAGGAACTCTTGGTTCCAAAGAATGAGCCTCAATATGTGGAGAAACCACATGCAGAGGATCATGGAATGGAAAAAAACACTCATTCAGATCCATCCACCAGATATGGTATAAGTGCACCATGGAAGCTGATAGATTGAGACTTGATGCAGCAGAGAATGTAGGATCCCCTACTTCACTGCGCAGGCAGAGACAGTCTCTAGACAGGTTTACTGGATACATGGCTCTTATAAGCAAGTGTATTGTGACAGAACCATCTTCCTTTCAGGAAGCAGTGCAGCAACCAATTTGGGTTGATGCTATGGTAGAGGCGTATGACTCCATCATCAAGAAAAATGCATGGGAGGTTGTCCTTAGACCGTTCAGAAAATCAGTGGTTAGATCTAGATGGATCTATAAGGTGAAAAAGCAGCAGATGGGAGTGTGGAGAATTACAAGGCCAGATTTGTGGCTCGAGGATTCTCACAAGTTGAGGGGATTGACTATGAAGATACTTTCACACCATCTGCGAGTTACTCTTCCAATAGATCTATCCTTGCACTCCCAGCACATATTTGGTGGCGCATTCATCAGATGGATGTGAAAAATGTGTTTCTCAATGGAGTTATTGAGGAAGAAGTGTACATAGAGAAACCAAAATATTCTGAGATCTTTGACAATGAGTCACATGTGTGTCGACTCAAGAGAGCACTGTATGGTATGAAGCAAGCACCTCATGCTTGGTACACTCAGATTGACAACTATTTCACTGAGTTGGGCTTCACCAAAAGAGAAGCAGATGCAAACCTGTATCATATTGTGGTTGATGGTAAGCTCTTGATTATCGTACTTTATATTGATGACCTAATTTTGACAAGTGATGAGCAGCTGATAACTTCATGCAAGGAGGATCTTGCAAGGGAGTTTGGAATGAAGGACATGGGACTCCTTCACTATTTCCTTGGTTTGGAAATATGGCAGCGGGAAGGTGAACTTTTTTTTTCTCAAGGAAGGTATGCCAAAGAGATACTAGGTAAGTTTCACATGGAGATTTGTAAACCCATGGAAACTCCTCTTCCAGGAAATTGGAGGAAGGAGGATGCTACTTCAGTAGAAGTAGTGGACGCTACTATCTACAGGCAGCTAGTGGGTTCACTGATGTACTTGGTGAACACTAGACCAAGATCTTTTGGAAGATGGGGGATCATGTATTGAGATATCTTAGGGGCACTACAGAGTATGGATTATGGTACATACAGATAAAGGGAGTGAAGCTTCAAGGCTTCACAGATGCAGATTGGGTAGGCAGTCCATTAAACAGAAAGAGCACATCAAGAGAGATCTTCAGCATAGGATCGACAACAGTTTATTGGTACAACAGGAAGCAACGATATGTGGCACTCAGTTCAACTGAGGCAGAGTACATGGAAGCAAGTTAAGCTACATGTGAGGCCATTTGAATGAGAAAGATCCTGGTTGGTTTGTTTGGTTCTCAGATCGATCCAACTGTCATAAATTGTGATAACCAGAGTTGCATTAAAATCTTAGTTAATCCGGTATTCCATGATAGGCCCAAGCACATAGACATCTGGTACCACCATCTCAGATATTGTGTTCTGAGGCACATTATGTTACTTCAGTACATTCCCAAGGAAGATCAAGATGCACATATTCTGACGAAGGCGCTCACCAGGAGAAAATTTGAATACCATAGAGGCAGGATTGGGGTGGCAGATAATCCCTTTCTTGTTGAGAGGGAGTGTTGAAGTCCGACAAGAAATTGCAGCACACACACTAGTGTGGGACCAATAGTTCCTAGCGATACATTAGTGTGAAGGCCAAATTAATTAATTAATTTGATGCAATGTCTAATTTAATTTTCCCTTAATTAAATTGGACAATAAAATGTAATCTTATCTCATGATCACTTGTAACAGTTAACTGAGTGTGATAAACTCAGTTAACTCATGTATTTAGAGTTGAGGGTGGTTGGTGAGGAATGTAGAGTAATTCTATTAGTTATGGAGTTTTAATTTTAGTTGGTGCATTAGTTTAATGCATGTGTAATCAGTTAACTCAGTTAGGTGAGTTAGAGTCAATTAAACTAGTCGTAATTGATTGTTGCACTAGTGAGAGATCAAGTGAATTAAATATTATTTAATTCAAAATCAGTGATCTTCCATGCAACTGATGATTACTATTAATAGCTTCATGCATGTCAGTTCCAGTGGAGACCCAATTGAGACAAAGGTTAAAGGGATGTTAACTATCGATTGTGTGATTAGTAGGTTGCTTGCATGCAACCATACATCCATTGGATTGCCCATGATCCTTGTGAAATTTTGGAAGTCAAAAATTCCTAAAGAATAGGGATTTCATCCATCAGGAATTGCGCAAGCAAGGTAGGATTTTTAGAGGCTGAGAATTGGCTAAGTGTTGGCCAGTTTTGTCTAGGACAGTGTGAGATAGTTGTGAGAGTGCAGGAGAATCTTGTGAGAATAGTGAATTGTAATTGTTTCATGATTCCATGGTTAATATACAATAGAAGATAGAGTTGTTTTGAGCAGCAAGATTTCCCTAGGAAAATATCTATGTTGTGGTTTGATTTGATTCTTTCTTTGCTTCATGTGATTGGGATTGTCTTTAATTTCCGCAATTAATTTGTAGAAGGATTCAATATCTAGCTTTAGTACCTTGTTAGATCGGATTGAATCCATTGATATACATATGTTTATATAATTTCTACAAATACATTAAATGAAGCCATTCCAATTTTAGTCTACTATAGCTTGTTGTGAGAGGTTAAGGACTAGTTTTGGAATATAGTACATGAAATCCTTATTTCTGTTTTCATTGGAAGCTTTAAGAAAAAAACAATGATTTATTTTGTTGCATGGTATGACCTTTATGTGGGTTTCAAGCCATAAAAGGGTTATATATTTTGTGAAATTCCACCAGTGCTTGCACTTGGCCTTATTATGTTTTATTGTCATTCCATTCTAGTCAAACAAACCATGGTAGAGATGGTGTACCTTATTTGATTTAATTAACATTATAATTATATTATTATGTGGGGTTAAATATATAGTCTTCATGAAATTTCTTGTCCCTTTATGGATGCATTGTTGTCAAATAATAATCAAGAAAATGCCCCGTCTTCATTCTTTCATGTGTGTTTTCACTTAAGATTATCACAATTGAAGAATGGAAAGAGTATCATTTTTAAAGTGATACAATTTTTTTATTTTTATTTTATATGGATCAATCCATCCTAGGTTGATCATCATTGGGAGTTTTGATTGGTTGATTGTTTGGATGGAACTTATTGTTTCATTTTTTCCAAGGTGTTGATTTGTCCCTGTGCTATTTTGGAATACTAATTCTTTTGAAGTTATGAATAATGTTTTTGATTTCATATTGATTTGGTCTTGATCAAGATTAATCTTGTGATTTGGATGGTGTTAATGCATACCTTTATTGTCTTGTCTTGATTTTAGTGTTGGAATATTTGTCATTTGTCAATTTTGTTAATCCATTGATTGATAACATTCCAACATATAAATGGCATCATGATTTATGATATCTATTGGAATTGTGTTGGTTCATTTCTCTTATGTTTATATTTCTAAATAATTCTTTATTTAAAATGGAAATTTATTATAGATGGTGGAGAAATAAGAGTCCAATTTTAATTAATACCTAAGATTGATTACCAAATAAAAAAAATTACGTAAAGCAAACAATAACAAATTAGTTTGCACAAGAATAACATTCATCAATATTTGTTTATATCTATGGATAATTCTTGCAATGGAATATAATGTGAGTGATTTCTAATGAACCTTACATCTTGATACTTTCTAAAGTGTTTCTGTGGATTTTGACTTGTTATGATTTCATTTTTTTGAAATGTGTCTTATGATTTTTAACATATAGAAGATGGATTCCCTTCATTTTTTCTGACACTTCTCATTGATATCAAAAATCATGTTGGAGAAAAGGCCACATTGAATGAAAGAAAAATTAATAAGACTTCACAGTCACAAGATCATGAGCAGGTTGATGTAGATGACAAGTATGATGATGTAGAAACTGAAATAAATAAAACAAATGCCATATGAAAAGGTATAGGATTACAACAAAATCCTTTGAAGAATCTAATCAGTCAGATCTCATACGTTATCAGTAAGGACCTCTTAGTATAATCATTTGTGGCAATACTGCTTTAGAAAATAAGAAAACTGATTAGAATGCATGAAATAAAGACATACGAAGAAGCACTGAGAAAATCATAGAAAATTGAAATTAACAAAGAATGGGAAATCTCATTGAATGATGAAAGATTGGAAGAAATTATAGAGAGAATGAAAAAACATATCTAAGACCTAGCATCACAATTGAGGAAAATGGAGCTTTGGTGTACCACATGCATGTTCAAGGGAAATACTAAATAAGAATGTAAATGAAAAGAACCAAATAGTCATAGCATCCCTCATGATCTAATAAAAATAGAATACTATGAAATCTGTGAAAATGGGAAAATTTCATATTATATAGCCAATACAATCTGGAACTCTGTTGGAGATGAGAGAAGTTTCCCCTAAGATGTTGTTTTTGAAATGATATAAAAAAGAATTAGAAACAAGGAGTTACAAGTGGTGTGATGAGATTACCATAGGTTCTCGATCATTTAATTCTTGAAAACCACAATATCAAGGTTTTACACAGTGATTTTCTTCTCCTTATTAATTTGTTTGTGTTGAAGGAATTTTTTTTGAAGTTTTTAAACTTGGCGAGATTGTTCCTGCAAACCAACCAAAAAATATATTGTCTCTTTCTATAATCATAAGCTTTTTTATCTATGTGATTGCAGCGTGGTTTTCAATAACCATAATATTTTGTACAATTTTACATGTACAAACTTATTATATAAGTTCATTAATTAGATTTTTTATATGTTCCATCTCCTTAATTGAAGTTGGAAATTTTCTATTGTATATTTATCTAGCCTTTATTACGTCCATTGTGGCTTAAGTGTGTTAATGTGAAGGGCCCAAAGCCTTTTCCTTGTTTCTTTTCTCTTGCTACCATTATCGTTACTGTTACCTAATTTCCTTTTGCCAATTTTATTTATATTGAATACTAAAGAATTAAAAGGAATATATAATTCCCAATATATACGAGAATAATTGCAAGTGATAGGAGCTCAGGATTCACAATTGTTTCACCTACATGCCTAATAGCCACAAACTGAAATACTACAACAAGAAAATTTTCCCATTTGTTCAAGCCATCCAACACTTTGGAACTCCAGTGAAATTCACATAACAGAACTAGCTGAGAAGTGAAGAATCCCATGACAAAGATTATAAGGAAAATAGAGAGACTAGTTGCAAACAAGTGATCATACGAGTTCCTATATCTATCCTTAAGGATATATTCATACAACCTCATGTTTGGTCCATCTAATCTGCTAAACTGGCAGAGAGTCCATATAATGGCCCTTAACCATGGAGCATACATTGTATTTCCAAATAGCACTTGCAATGCCACTGTGACACAGAGAATATGGACTTTTTGAAATCTCTGTTGTCTAGGATGTGCTCTCTAGTAGGAGAAAAAGAGAAGCAAAGTATTATAACTAAAATCCCAACTAACTGAACTACGAGGAGATATACCAATGTAATATAGCTAGGAAAGAGAACAACATAGTTCTTCAAATCTTACCAACAATATTTTCGGAATTATGCATCCCTTAGTTTTCTTCCATTTCCTTGTATTTATGATCGTTGCATGCCTACGTGATTTGATAACATTTTGTAATGTTTGTTTCAGTTTCATGATCCATATCGTTAACATCTGTTTCAATTTCATGATCCATATCGTTAATGTTTGTTTCAACTTCATGATTCATTGTAAAATGTGAATATTCCATTTTTAGGAACTATTTTTTTTGGTCTTGACATACAGTGAAGTATTTCATTTTTAATATCAGAACAATGTGGTTTTATATTTGGATTGAAACTAATAATATGGTGAAGTACTTCATTTTTAAGAACTGTGAGATTTTATATGTTGATATTTTAGGAAGACTAGTGAGATGAAATTGGTATTGTGGAAAGGAAACATCTATAGGAATTATGTGTGGATTTATGAGGGTGGCCAAAAGAAAAAACATTTTTGGTGGGTGTCCCTATGGGACAAATAGTCTACACTTAATAAGACATGTTGAGGAGCCGCTAGTAAATAATAATAAGTAATTGACTCCTATGATAACAGTTACACCGGTAACTTTATAGTCCTCTAAAAAAAATATGACACACACCAACAATGGAAGCCTTCCCTTATATGAAGGAGACAAATACCCTAGGAGACATTGTTTTATATGATAATATATGGAGCATGAAAGATGTCATCGATGAATTGAAGCAAATTCTTAGTTTTTTTAGAGCACTAAGAATAAGAGCAATTTACTTGGTTAATTCATTTTAGAGACAATTAGAAAAGCATGAAACATTTGCATTTAGCTTAAATTTATTCATTATTTAAGACCTATGATGTTAATCATTTAGGAGAATATAACCTAAAATTAATAAAAAAAATTCCATATGAAAAGGTCTAAGATTGCAGACTCTGGATTTTCCATAGTATCATAAAACATTGGTCGACGTTTCGAATCCCAACGGGGATCCATCTTCAAGACGAGAATGAAGAATGAAAGAAGGTCGCAAAAGATCAAGGTATAAATAGTGAAGGATTATGATGTTTGAGAGGAGCCAAAAATAAATAAATCTATTTAAATAAATTATATTTAATTCTTTATAAAATTTAAATTTTAATAATAAATAAAAATCTTTTATTAAAATTTTTAATAAAATTTTAGTTTAAATAGTAAATAATATTTTTATTTTTTTATAATAAATATTTAAAATAATTATTTAGATTTTTTAGGCTTATCTATTTTATTATATACCCTAAGTGCCTAAATTAATTTTTAATAAATTAAAATATAATAATTAAATTTTATTTATTATTTTTAAAAATATTTTATATTAATTTTTTGTCTAATTTTTTTTTAAATAAACCTAAATTTGACCTACAATAGTATCTTAGATAACAACAAAATATTGAATAATCTAACCAGTTAGATCTCATACGTTATAAATAAGTACCTCTTAGTACAATAATTTGTGGAAATACTGCTCCAGAAAATAAGAACACTGCTTAGAATGCATGAAATAAATATATATGAAGAAGGAATGAGAAAATCATAGCAAATTAAACTGACTCCTACATAAAGGACTCCAATGATTTTCTTAAGCTTATTAAAGAAGAGAGGGTGGAGGAGAACGACATCTTGGTAAGTTTTGATGTTGTATCATTATTCACCAAGATTCCTTTAGATGAGGCGGTTTAGGTCATTAAAGAAGTTACTGATCTAGAAACATCTAAGCTTGCAAAGATTTGTTTAAGATCCACTTTTTTAAGCTTCCAAGGAGAATATTACGATTAGATATCAGGTGTCGCAATGGGATCACCACTCTCACCTATTTTTTCCAACTTATATATGGAGCACTTTGAGAAGAAGGTACTTGCATCATCTCCCTTAAAACTAGCTTGGTGGAAAAGATTTGTAGACGACACCAACATAAAGTGGCCTCATTGTAAGGAAAATATTGAGATATTTTTTAATCACCTTAACTCCATTTCCTCAGAAATTAAGTTTACTATGGAGGTTGAAGAAGACATGAGCATTCCTTTTTTATATGTCCTTGTTACTAGGAAAGATGATGGAACATTAGGGCATCAAGTGTTTAGAAAGAAGACTCATACTGAGAGCTATCTTCATGCTGAGTCTTACCATCATTCAACTCAAAATTTTGGGATCCTTAATACTCTTGCTGTGAGAACCCTGAGGATATCTAATGCGGAGCACCTTAAAGAGGAACTCAATCACTTGACTTCTGTATTTAGGGGTATAAGTTATAAAGAGAAGGATATCAGAAAAACCATAAATAGATTCAAGGGTTCAGTCATGTCTGAGAAGCACAAGAGACCTTAGAAAAATGGTGGCAGGGTTTTCCTACCATACATCAAGGGTGTTACTGATAAGATTGCCAAGGTTATGAGGAAGAAGGACATATTCGCGCAATTTTCAGCAACATGAAAAATAAGACAAAGAATGTAGTTAGTTAAGGATAGTATAAGTCATGAACAACTCAAAGGAGTTTACAAGATTAACTGTTCGTGTGGGAAAAATTATATTGGGGAAACCAGGAATTCACTGCAAGACGACTTAAAGGACATGGCACTGATATTAAGAATGAAATATATCACCTTAGCCCTTGTTGAACACTCCTCGAAAACTAAACATCATATGCATCTAGAGGATGCCAGAATCATTGCCAGAGAGGAACACTATCGGAGAAGGAAAATTAGAGAGGCACTTGAGATTATAAAACATCCTCATAACCTCAACAGGGATGGAGGTTGTGAAATCAGTGACAATTGGCGACCTCTAATTTGACAAATTTGTTCCTCTAGTTCATCAGCCCCCCAGGTATAGTATCTCAGGTTTTTTTTTCTCTCCCGTTATATTCTAGGGTTTGGGCATTTTTTGACCTAGCAGAAATTCCATTTTCTTTAATAATAAAAATAAAATTAATTTAAATATTTACTTTTAATATTTATCCCTATTAATTAATTAATTTTTATTTAAAATTAATAGAAATTAATTAATTAATAAATTATAATTATGATTAGTATCTAATGTTTTAAGAACTAAATTAAATATTAATTAGTATCTATATTAATATATTGATATTAACTAGTTCTCTTAACCTAATAAAGTAGAAATAAATAATTATTTTAATTATTATTAATATTTATTTATTTTGGATAAATAAATAAATGTTAATATGAATTAGTAAATAATTATTTTATTTTTATTTGTATTAATTTTTATTAAATATCTATTTTATTAATAATTAAGTAATATTATTTTGATTAATAATTAATTAGGGTTTCTTTATAGATTGTGATATGATATTAAAAAAAAAATAGTTTAAAAAATCTAAATTTAATTTAGGGTTTAATTATTAAAAATATTTTCCTCTTATTATTAATAGTAATTATTATTAGATATTATTAATTATTAATTAATCCTAAATCAACTCAATATAGTAAGTAATTAATTCTAATTATAACTATTAACATTTCAATAGTATTATGTCTTAAGCATATTAATTGTTTAGAAAAAAATTAAATCAAAAATTAACAAAAAAATAATTAATAAAATAATTATTAAATTCTTAGAAATAAAATTTATTAAAATAACAACTTTAAAAATATTATTTGTTCATGTCGGCTCTTTTTAATTTCTCTTTTATCTATTAATTATGATCTAATTCCGTCTTTCATTCCTTCATTCATCATCCTGTCCTGAAGATGGATCCCCGTTGGGATTCGAAACGTCGACAAATGTTCTATAACACTGTGAAAATCTGGAGACTTATTCAAGAATGGGAAATATCATTGAATGATGAAAGATTGGAAGAAACTATAAAGATAATGCAAAAATATATCTAATACCTAGCATTGGAGTTTAGGAAAATGGAGATTTGGTGTACCACATGCATGTTCGAGGGACATACTAAATAAGAATGTAAATGAAAGCAATCAAATAGTCATATCATCCTTCATGATGTGCTAAAAATAGAATATTATGAAATTTGTGAAAATGGGAAAATGTCATATTATATAACCGATACAATTTGGAACTTTGCTGGAAATGGGAGAAGTTGCCCCTGAAACTCCTACTTGATGAACCCTTAGCTAAACTGAGAGGGGGGGGGGGATGAATCAGTTTAGTACATTCATGGACATTAAAACTCTTTTCTTTACACCCATTAAATGCTTCATTTTATAAGCATCTTAATACATAATGAATCATCAAACTGAATGTGTGGACAACAAGTAATTAAACAGATTAAAACATCACATCAACACATAATCATCAAGCACATAAACACCATATATAAGTGGAAACCCATAAGGGAGAAAACCACATCTTATTATTGTTGTGATGCAAAGGCAAGCTCCTACTCCCTCACACAACTGATTTTCTGTAGGCTACTACCTCAATTTCTTCAAGCTACTACTTGCAAGGAAGCTCCAACTCCCATCTATTTTCTGCAGGCTACAACCCACAGGAGGATCCTACCTCAACTTCTGCAAGCTACAATTTGTAAGGAAGCTCCAACTCCCATAAATTTTCTATAGGCTACAACCTACAGGAGGCTCCTACCTCACCCAGCTCCAACTAGAAATTTATCAAGCTACAACATGAAAGGAGACTACAATCCTCTCACTCAACATGAAAATAAAATGTTGATTTACCTAGATATCAGCTATGTTTTCTTCCACTTCCTCTTTTTCCCTTCCAACCTTCAAATCTACTTCATATCAGTTCTAGTTGTGCACATTACTTCTAACATCTCTCTCACGTTCTTCAACACTCTCTGATTCTTCCACTGTCTAACCTACCTATGCACACTGATATTACATCTTTTATGAAGATAACTCTTGACTATTTGCATTCTACATGGAATATGACGTGAACAGGCATGTCTCTCTACCTTCCACCCATTCAATTCCTCATCCTTCAATTCAGGAATATAAATAAAAAAAAATATAGAAATAATCATTTCAACACTATTTGGAGTTTTGCCTATGCCTATGGAGACTTGCCTTTGCATAAAAAAAAATAAAAAAAATTAATACATTTACAGTCACAACAATATTTCACTTAGCCCTTTCAGCTCTTTGCTTGCTGTGTATTTTTCTTTTATGCTACTGTCATTGTCTTTTTTTTTTCTGCTATTATATTCTAATAGTTTTGCATAAACACCTTTTTTCCCAAATCGACCCAGCTATTGTGTTTCCAAGAGTGCCACCATATCTCCTTTTGCACTCTGCCTATCTTCCTTCCTTCTCTTGCCCGCAACGTTCAAATTAATCTCCCTTTTTCTCTATGTCGAGTCACTTACCTGAGTCTGCTGCCCACGTTCAGAATTTTGTTCTATTATCAAGGTATAACCATTGTTTATCTATCCACGTAGTGTCGGGTTGTTTCACCCGAGTCTCCTGCTGCGTTCGGACCTTACTTTTACTTACCCGAGCCAACTCCGCGTTTAGAATTTTCTTTATAAACCAATGTAAGACCTAGACCTAAAATATATTACAATGGAAATCTAAATAAAATCACATCCGACATCCTTTATCATATTTCGGCATTTCGACTATTTCTCTTGTTCTTCGTTTATATATTGCTCTTCCAAACTCTGATGTGATTACTCAAAGGGAAACCTTATACCTCTGGATTTGAAATCCTTTAGACTTTTTCTTTGAAAATACATCGCATCTGGTACTCTTATCGCATTTTGAATTTGGACATTGTTCTTGTGCGCTATTCCTCCCGAGCTTTGTGATTTGCGATATTTGAATGGGTCCCACGTCGGACTTTAAATCCTTTATTCTTTGGCTTTGAAGCATATCGCATCTGGGCTATTTATTACACTTCGCATTTCGGTGTTTCAATGTGGTTCATGAGTGTTATCCCTCTTTAGCTTTGCGATCTACGCTATGCAACTTGGGATAAAGGGTTCGGGTCCCACCAGGGTGCCACATAACTTCCACGTCATCATGCCACGTCACTTCTCGCACTTCGCATTTTCTTTAACTCTACGAATTTGCGATATTTCATTCTGCTACTATTGAGATATGTGATTTATCTCTGCCGAACACTATTCTGAACGTGTATTTTCACAAATCGACCCTTGACCTGCACTATTCTGAATGCATATACCAACCCAACTCTTGAACTGTGCTGAACGTAGATTACACGACTCAACCCGTTCATGTTTTGGTTTCTTTGGCTGCATGCGTTCATTCCTTTCCTTCTACGCTACAAGCTGAGCTCATTTATAGCTTGACCCGACTTGACCCATGCTGCACACTTTTCCTTTGCTTACTTTTTTGAACGTGAATAGCCCGACTTGAACCTGCACTGCATAGTTTTCTTCTTTGCTGCATGATGCTTTATTTTGCCTCTTTTGTTGCTCCTTGCTTCTTTGTTTCTCCTTTGCCTTAAGTAATAATTATAAAGATGCTTCATGCCTCTTTTCTTATTCTCTCTACTCCTTTGTCTTAAATAATGATTCTAATGCTTCTCCTTGCCTCTTTGCTGCTCCTCTGCCTTACATTATACTTCTAATGTTGCTCCTTTGCCTTGATCCTTTACTGCTCCTTTGCCTTCTCTTTGCATGATGTTGCTCCTTGCCTCCTTTTTGCATAATGTCGCTCCCTTGCCTCTTTTCTTCTCCTCAACTGTACTTTTTCCTTCTTTTCCTTATTTCTCCTTTATACTCCAGCTAATCCTAATATGCTCGTTTGTCCTCAATGATAATTCTAGTGCTACTCCTTTATGCTCCTTTGTCATCAATGACAATATTTCGAACAGTCTCCCCCTTTGGCATTTATGGAAACTCATCCTCCCCCTTTCATTTTGAGAAGTGTTTTTCTTCCTCTGCTTGCATTTCCTCCCCCTTTGAAATCAATGGAAAGGGGTTACACATTTTTGGTGTACTTTATATATTTGCATTGCTTGAGTTATGTCCACATACCTGGATGGGACCGCTACTCCATTAGGTGTATAAGTAATGTTGGGAGAACACTTTGGGAGTCATTGCATTTGCATGTATAGTGCTAAGATGTGCTAGACTGCTAAATTTTTTGTTTTTGTTTTTTGTTTACTAAAATCAGGAGAACTTATTCATCAGTAGTTATCTTCAACAACATTTGGGTTCCTCTTTAATTATATGTTCATAGCTGATGGCTGCTCTCCCCCTAGAATGATGCTTCTTGTCTGATACTGGCTGGCCGACTGCACTATTTATGTTCCAGATATTGCAGCCTTTTTTGGTGCATTTTTTCATTTTTTTTTTCCATTCTTTTTTTTTTTCCGATCATATCAGGGAGTATCATCTGCAGACACTATCCATAGTTTTTCTATTATATATTCGAATGGTTCTCTAGAAAGAGGTTTGTAAATATGTCTGTTGTATGTTCTTTCATTGGGACGTATTCCATTTTTACTATTTTGTCTGCTACTTGTTCTTTGAGGAAGTGGTACTTTATTGGGATGTGCTTGGTTTTCGAATGAAGCACGAGATTTTTTGATATGCTTATTGCACTTGTATTGTCACATTTGATAGAAATAGTTTCAGTGATGCTTACCTTCATGTCTTGAAGAGTTTGTTCATCCACATCACTTGTATGCAACAAGTTTCTGCTACTATGTATTCCGCTTTTGCTGTAGACAGAGAGACAGATGTCTACTTCTTGCTTAACCATACCACCAGACTTTCTCCCAAATAGAATGCACCTCCAATTGTGCTTTTCTTGTCATCCACACAGCTGGCCCAATCTACATCTGTATATATTGTTAATGTGAAGTCTTTTCCTTTCAGATACCATAGACCATAATTTGCAGTTCCTTGTAGGTATCTAAATATCCTCTTGATTGCTAGCAAGTGATTTTGTTTCGGTTTTGATTGATATCTTGCCATAAGTCCTACCACCAACATAATGTCTGGTCTAGAGGCTGTTAAGTATAACAGAATTCCTATCATAGATCTGTAAAGTCTTTGATCTAAATCTGCATATCCATCATCTGCACATAAATTGCATCCAGTAGTCATGGGAGTTGGCACAAGTTTACAGTCTTCCATTTGGAATATTTTTAACATATAACTTAAGTATTTTTCTTGTGAAATGAATATGCCTTTGTTCTTCTGTATAATTTAAAGTCCTAGGTAGAAGGTTTGCTCTCCAATCATTGACATCTAAAATTCTGGCTTCATCTCTTCAGAAAATAATTTTACTAAATCATTCTTGTTTCTGCCAAACATGACGTCATCTACATATACTACTGCAATTAATAGTTCATCTTCATCAGCCTTTATATATAGATTTTTTTCTACTCCTCCCTTCTTGAATCCTTGTTTTTGAAAGTATTTGTCCAGCCTAGAATACCATGCGCGTGGTGCTTGTTTGATACCATATAGATATTTCTTTAATAGGAAAACATAGTTGTGCTTATCTGCTAAGGAAAAAACTTCAGGTTGTTCCGTGTAGACTTCCTTCTCTATATCTCCATTTAAGAAGGCAGACTTCACATCCATTTGATATAAATTGAAATCATGATAGCATGAAAAAGCTAGAAACATTCTAATTTCTTCCATTCTTTCTATAGGGGAAAAAGTTTCATCATAGTTAATTCCTTCGATTTGAGAGTATCACTTACATACAAGTCTGGATTTATTTCTAATTACCCGACCTTGTTCATTCATCTTATTCTTGAATATCCACTTTGTGCCATTGAAATTTTTCCCAACAGGTCTTGTTCTTCTCAATCTGGTCTAATTCTTCATTCATAGCATTTATCCAATTTTTGTCTTTGCTGGCCTCATCAAAATTCTTCGGTTCTATCTACGACAACATGGCTAGATACACTTACTCAGTCTGTTTAGCTAGTTGTCTTCTTGTTTGGAATCCTACACTTTTGCCTCCAATGATTTGATCTTCTGGATGATTCTTTTGAGTGTGTCTCGAGGGCCCTTTTGAGTTTATTTTTATATCTTCTGTTGTCTCATTATGTTATTTATTTTCTTGATTATCATCATGATGATTATCTGGATGATTGAAAAAGTTTGCACTTCTGGTTCTGTCTCGTAGTTCTTCATCAAATCTCACATCAATGCTTTCCACAATTTTATGCAGCCTCTTATTGTAGCAATTGTAACCCTTACTATTTGATGCATATCCCAAAAATATTCCTTCATCAGCTCTTGCATCATACTTCCCCAATTTTTCATCGTTATTCTTTATGAAGCATTTGTTGCCAAAGACTCTAAAATGTTTGATTGATGTTGGTTTCCCATGCCACAGTTCATATGGAGTCTTGTCACAATTTGGTCTGAGATGATATTTGTTGAGGATATGAACAACTGTGTGTACTGCTTCTTCCCAGTAGGTTTGGGGAATGTTTCTTTCTTGCATCATGGCTCTGGAAATCTACTGTACAAACTTGTTTTTCCTCTCTACCACTCCATTCTGTTGACATGTACCTGCAACAGTAAACTGTTGCTTTATCCCACATTCATTGCACAGGTTCGCAAACTCATCACCTGTGAATTCACCTACTCTGTCTGATCTTATGAATTTTAGTTTACATCCAGTTTTATTTTCTGTGAGTGCCTTGAATATCTTAAATTTCTCAAATTCTTTAGATTTGTATCTAACAAATGGCACCCATGTTAATCTAGAAAAATCATTGATTATCAGCATGAAATACGATTCTCCACCTGGTGCATTTGTTCTCGAAGGTCCGCACAGGTCCATGTGTACCAGCTGGAGAGGTTTACTAGTAGACAGTTGGTCTTTGGATTTGAATGATGTGTGAGTTTGTTTTCCCAAATGGCAGGACTTACATATGGTATTTTGTGGCTTCTTTATTGCCGACAAATCTCTGACAACTTTCTGTTTGCTCAGTTTAATGATGTGGTCAAAATTTAGATGTCCCAGTCTTCTATGCCATAGCCAATATTCGTCAAGTTTGTTGACGTTGCATGCTTCATTCTCCTCTTCCACTATATAAACATTACTTTCTGTTCGAACACATTTAACCAAGGTCTTTCCTATGGTGACTGACCTTACTTCACAATCTTGGGCTCTTAAAAGGACCTCACAGCCTTTATCACAAATTTTACTAACACTTAGCAGATTGGCTTTCAGGCCATCTATAAACAATACATCTTCACCCTATCCTCCTCCATTATTCAGGCTGACTGTGCCTTTTCCTTTGATTTTTCCTTCTTTGTCATTTCCGAATGTTACATTACCAGATTTTTTTTCATCAAATGTTACAAACTTGCTTCGGTCTCTAGTAATATGTCTTGAGCACCCACTGTCCACTTACCATTGATTGTTCTTGTTAGAATCCGTCTTGTCAGCCTGCTGCAGTCAAATTCTCCGAAGTTCATTCCTTGTTATTCGCAGTCACTGAGGTTACTGTGGTCCAGAAAAGAGTCATTTTAATTCTTGAGTCCAAGGTTTTGTCTGCAGACTAGAGGAAGGTTCAGTAAGTTTTTATTTTTATGTCATTATCAATAATGTGAAATTGATTCTTCTTCAAAACAGGGTTTTGAAGAAGAAATCATCAGATGTATCTTTTCACCATGTAGTTTCTCAGTTGCAGATGCTGGTTCTCCTTGCCAAAGTTCGATGTTAATTATCCCTGCAAGCAGACAAAGAAAAGCCCTCATTCAAATTCAGCAAATTAAAAAAGGAAATTGGAAAGCAGAGTTTGTAATAATGTGAAAAAGTGATGAGCTAAGACAGGCCACCAATCCCTGCAAAAGACAACAAAGTGTCATTAGTCCAAGATTCAGAAAAGCATGGTAAAGCCAAAGAAAAGCATTGTATTAAATGGTCAAATGTCAAAATGCAGAAACATTATGAGAGTGGGTTGTCAAATAAATTTGAAAAGCAATCTGATTTGATGAGACATTTATTTCATATATAAACATGACAAACAAACTCATTTGCCAAAAATCCGCAAGGCAGAGGTCGAGCTCGAGTTTTTGAAGGCCGTAGACAAGTTTTCATAGTTCTGGACAGTGTTTGGAGGGCGTGCGACCCACTTGAAATGGGTGAGACCCACTTGAGGGGTGCGACCCACTTGAGCGTTTCAGGCAGTGTAAAATTGAACGGGTGAGACCCACTTGGGGGCTGCGACCCACTTAAACCAGCGTGCGACCCACTTAAATCAGCACCCAGAAAATTCGTTTTTTGCGCCCAGATTCGATTCTAGTCGACTCCAAGCGCTTCCAAACAGGTTTTAAATCATTGATCAGTAGATTTTTATCATGCTTGTGATGTTATTGATGTTGAGGGAAGAGCGAAAGTTCCAGATTCTTGTGATGACAGTTCTGCACTGGGTTAAAGGGTGAAGGTCATGGAAGAAAAGCTCCTAAGGGATTTCACTCGAGAGGCTTGTGCTATTTGCAGTTTCGACAAGCAATGTTAAACTCCAAAGCTTTGTGGCAAAATATTTATTTGAAGCAGTTATTCAAGGTTTAACTCTGGAGTCAAATGCAATGATCCACGCAGATCTTGTCAGCCTTTGTCGTGAGATTTTTGTTCACTTTTCCAACCGACATTCTGCACCAAAAGAAGTACCTCTATCGCTGCCTTTTGTTACACAAGATTCCTTCAGTACTTTTGAGACTGTTTTTTCCAAAGCATCTGGTTCAAAAGAGCAAAAAGGTCGATTCTTCAAAACGTGGTCTACATTGGAATTCTCACACGGATAACATTGATTTTCCTCATGTTCCCCATGTTGAAGCGGTGTATTGAAAGGTCAAACTGGCGCATTTGTGACATAGTGGCAAACAGTCTTGCCTGTATGTGATCTTTTCGGTTCTATTTCTTGGATTCGTGCTTTAGTTACTGCATAAAGATAAGACCGCTGGTTAGGCAACGAGAGGTGATCATGCGGATGAGTATTGGCAATTATGAATGGCATGAGTTTTTTCCACAAATAAATGGATATGTATGCAGATATTGCGCTATTTTTATTAAAGATTAGTTCTTATTCAAAGGCAAAGTAAAGTCACACCCAAATTAAACGCAGATTACCAACCTGAGCAGAGATTTTCAAAGGGTAAATGTAACGTGGCAATCAAAGTATGCAGAGGACTTTAAGGAGCAGTGGTTTGGTTTTCATAAGACTAAAACAGATTTAGTTGGTATGGTGAATGGTGAATCTACGTCAAAGGATCATCTATCGAAGGTGAAATGTTGGTGCGTAGTTGTCATTTGCTGGCATGAGGAGAAATCTTGTTATGCCAAATTTGCTGGTATTAAAAATATATTGAGCTATCTTTATAAAAATTGGTTTTTATTTCAAATGGCAAATATAACATGGCAGTCAAGGTTAAAAGCTAAATTAGAAAGAAGACATCGACCATAACAGGAAAATAGGAACCAATCTTCTATTTAAGACTTCAGTTAATGATCTGAGATCCAGTTTGTGTCTTTGAATTGGCCATCAGAGGATTTTAAGGGGAACGATATTCTGTTTTAGAACAAGAGATGACTCTGTTTCTATTTTTGTAACTTCAGGTGAAGCAGCCCCCTTGCTTTGGGTTAATCTGTTTTCTCCTAGGTTAGTTTATTTAATGTATTGAATAATCATTTGTAAGGGGGGGAAGGCAGAGAGTTCTGAGAGCTGGTGGTGAAGAACAGAGTGTTTCATTGTACAGTTTTTGACAGGGATTTAATGAAGAAATATAGCTCTGTTTCCTGAGATTCTTGTGGTGTGGATTTAAAATTTTGTCTTTTCTTATGTTCCATATGTAGCTTGTAATGTTTTACATTTCATTTCATAATCGTTTTCTGTTGAATACCTTTAAGTGAGAAAGGTAGAATACATTTTACTGCTCTACTTTGGGAGGTATTCATTTTCTATGTTTTCTTCAGTTTGATAAGGATTCAATTATTGCCCTTATCAACCTCGCAGCGGTCTTTCACTCCATATAATTCCAATTTGATTGTTAAACTTCATGCTTATCTTGCCTGAGGAGATAATCTGCGTTTTTCATTTTATCTCTGCTCTTGCTGTCTTTGCCCCACACAGCCCAGAAAAACCCAACCATTTATCAAAAAATCCCATTCTTATCAATTTACTAGCCTAAAATCAATATCAGTGTTTCATTTAGGTCATCTCAGATCCTATTGGACATCTTTCACTGAGTTTGACCCGGAGAGAGCCCTCTCCTGTCCTCGTAGGGCTAGCTACGAGGCTAAGCTTGGTTTGATGTAGCCTTGAGTTTTACCTCATTTTAGCCTGAGGTAGATTTGAGCGCTAACAGTTCTGATCCTGAGAAAATAGAACTAGCTTGCACTTATTAGCTTCCTTTTCCATTGCATGCAGTTGTTTGTTCTATAAATTTCCTGAGGAGATGGATCACTGTCTTTAAGAGGACATTCATAATACTTGTGCCCATTTTTATGACAAAAAAAAAATTTGATTGTATTTCGGAATGGATTATGTACACGAGTGAATCCACCATTGTTCTTAATTCCCTTTGAGTTTCCATACTCCAGTCTCCTTATATACGCTCTACACTCCATGGCTTTATGATTGAACCTTTTATAGCAAAAGAAATACCCATGGAAGTAGTATATGTATCTGGTAGAGAAGGTTGTTTGGGGATATATCCATCTAGTCATATGAAAATTCTGTCTTTGGAATCCATTTGATCTGTGTTGGAATGTTGCTTGGTTGTTCACTCCTTTTGTTTCCTGGTGTTTCCTTGTAGTGGGTTTTTTCTACATCTCATGATGATTTGAAGGTTTTCCCACATTTTTTTCTCAGATTGATGGGAGTTAACATTTTCTTTTAGTACAAATTTCACAAATGTAATAGCTTTCTTATCCTCTGCCTTCAAATTGTTGGATTATCCTTCATATCCTATCCCAGCCTTTACAAGAGGAGATATTTGTGCATTTAATATCCGGTCCAATTGTTCATCACCTTTTAACTGCTGAATGTTCATTGTTAAATCAATTTGAGCCTTTTCCAATTTCTTCCTCAGACTAACCACCTCTTCTTCCAATCTTCCACATTCCTGTCATTTCTCTCTTATTTGCTGCAGCAAAATGTATTCTACTTTCCTTGATTCTTCTAGTTCAATTTTCAACTTAATAAAATATTCAGAGTTTGGTTCTTCGTTTACATATTTTAGAAGTATTTCCTTCTGTTTTCTAGTCTTGAGCTTGAGTCTATCAATTTCCCTTAGGGCACTCACCAACTCCCCCTCAAGTTCTACCTCACCTTCTTCTTCAAATTATAGGATATCTTCCTCAAGCTCTTCCTTGGCCATCAAAATGAATTCTGATGTTCCTTCTTCATTTGGGGATTCATCTAAAGTCTCAGATGCACTGTTGTCTTGTTGAGCATAGAATTTTTTTCTATTAAATCTATTTTCTTTCTGCCTATTGCTGAAATTTCTTCTCTTTCCATTTTAACTGATTCTCTATTTTCTTATGAGGAAATTTTTAAGCATAGTGCCCCACTCTTCCACAATTAAAGAACTTAAATGGAATTTTACCTTTGTACTTACCTGTGCCTCTCTCCAATATTCTGACGAATTTGGCTTCTTCTTCATCAGAGCACGAGTATGTACCTTCCTTCTCTTCTATGCACTTTTCTGCCTTAAAGGAAACCTCCCTCATGTTTGAATTCACTTTAGGAATTCTCATCTCATATGTTGTTAGGTTCCCAAGTAATTGGTTTCTGGTTAAGATTTACCAATCTGTTGTTTTTTCTATGGCAGAAACCTTAGGATTAAACCTGGATGGTAGAGATCTCAATATTTTCCGAACTACACCATTTTCTTTAATTTCTTCTCCTAGGCCTATCATGATATTCACAACTTCTGTAACTCTTAAGAATAATGCAGCTATATCTTCATGTTCATTCATTTTTAAGTTTTCAAATGGAGTTCTATGTGCTTGCAGTTTGGCTATCTTCACCTTTGTATTTCCCTCATGAATATTTTCTAATGTATCCCATATTTCTTTGGCAGTATTACTGTGCATTAATTTGATAAATATAGACTCACTCAGACCACTGAAGAGTGCATTCATTGCTTTTGCATTAGCTATGAATTTTTTTTTGGATTCTTTCTCAGTGTCTGTATCCTTTGGTGCATATTTTTCTTCCACAACAACCCAAACTTCTACTCCAAGAGACATTAAGTATGTCCTCATTATTATTTTCCAGAAAGCATAGTTTGTGCTAGTAAATAGATGGGCTTTATTTTTAGAGCATCCTTCTAAGCTAGCCATTTTTGGGGACTAAGGACCTCCTTCTAGTGGTTAAACTGTTTCAGAAGGAACCTGCTTTGATACCAATTGATGAACCCTTAGCTAAACTGAGAGGGTGGGGTGAATCAGTTTAATACATTCATGGACATTAAAAATATTTTCTTTACATCCATTAACTACTTCATTTTATAAGCAACTTAATACATAATGAATCAATAAACTAAATGTGTGGACATCGAGTATTTAAGCAGATTAAAACATCACATCAACACATAATCATCAAGCACATAGACACCAGATATAAGTGGAAACTCATAAGGGATAAAACCACATATTATTATTTTTGTGATGCAAAGGCAAGGTCCTACTCCCTCTCACAACTAATTTTCTGTAGGATCCAATCTACAGGAGGCTACTACCTCAATTTCTGCAAGCTGCAACTTGCAAGGAAGCTCCAACTCCCATCTATTTTCTGCAGGCTACAACCCACAAGAGTATCCTACCTCAACTTCTGCAAGCTACAATTTTCAAGGAAGCTCCAACTCCCATAAATTTTCTACAGGCTACAACCTATAGGGGGCTCCTACCTCACCCAGCTCCAACTGGAAATTTATCAAGCTACAACTTGAAAGGAGACTAAAATCCCCTCACTCAACATGAAAATAAAATTTTGATTTACCTGGATATCAGCTTTGTTTTCTTCCACTTTCTCTTCTACCCTTCCAGCCTTCAAATCTGCTTCATATCAGTTCTAGATGTGCACATTATTTATAACATCTCTCTCACATTCTTCAACACTCTTGATTATTCCACTGTCTAACCTCCCTATGCACACTGATTTTACGTCTTTTATGCAGATAACACCTGATTTTTTTCATTCTACAGGGAATACGAAGTGAACATGCCTATCTCTCTTCCTTCCACCCATTTGATTCCTCATCCTTCAATTAAGGTATATACATCAAAAAAAAAATAGAAATAGTCATTTTAGCACTATTTGGAGTTTTTCCTATGCCTATGGAGACTTGCCTTTGCATCACAAACAATAAAAATAATTAATACATTTACAGTTACAAAAATATTTCACTCAACCCTTTTAGCTCTTTTCTTGCTGTGTATTTGTATTTTCTGTTGTTGTCATTGTCTTTTCTATTTCTGCTGTTATATTCTAAAAATTCTGCATAAATGCATTTTTTCTTGACTCGAACCAGCTATTGTGTTTCCAACAGTGCCACCATATCTCCTTTTGCCCGACTCTTCCTATCTGCCTTCCTTCTCTTGCCCGCAACATTCAGCTTACTCTCCCTTTTACTTTGTGTCAGGTCACTTACCTGAGTCTATTTCCCGTGTTCGGGATTTTGTTCTATTATCAAGGTGTAACCGCTGTTTATCTCTGCACGTAGTGTCAGGTTGTTTCATCTAAGTCTCCTGTCGCGTTTAGACCTTTCTTTTACTTACCCGAGTCAACTTCGTGTTCAAAATTTTCTTTATAAACCGTTGTAAGACCTAGACCTGAAATATATTACAATGGAACTCTGAATAAAATTGCAGCTGACATCCTTTATCGCATTTCAACGTTTCGGTTATTTCTCTTGTTCTTCATTTATATATTGCTCTTCCAAACTTCGATGTGATTTCTCAAAGGGAAACCTTATAGCTCTGGATTTGAAATCCTTTATACTTTTTCTTTGAAACTACACCACATCCAGTACTCTTATCGCATTTCTCATTTCAACGTTGTTATTGTGCGCTATTCCTCTTGAGCTTTGCGATTTATGATATCCGATTGGGTCCCATGCCAGACTTTAACTCATTTATTCTTTGGCTTTGAAGCATATCGCATCCAGGCTCTTTATCGCACTTCACATTTCGATGTTTCAACATGGTTCATGAGTGTTATCCCTTCTGAGATTTTCAATTTTCAATATGAGATTTGGGATAAAGGGTTCAGGTCCCACTGGGGTGCCACATCACTGCCACATCATCATGCCATGTCACTTCTCGCACTTCGCATTTTCTTTGACTCTACAACTTTGCGATATTTCATTCTGCTGCGATTGCGATATGTGATTTCTTTCTACTGAACACTGTCTTGAACGTGCATTTGCACGACTCAACCCTTGACCTGCATTGTTTTGAACGCATATACCAGCCCGACTCTTGAATTGTGCTGAACGTAGATTGCAAACTCGACCCATTCATCTTTTGGTTTCTTTAGTTGCATGCATTCATTCCTTTCCTTCTACGCTGCATGCTGAGCTTGTTTATAGCTTGACCGGACTTGACCCATGCTGCACACTTTTCCTTTGCTTACTTTTCTAAATGTAAATAGCTCAACTTGACTGTGAACTGTAGAGTTTTCTTCTTTGTTTCATGACATTGTCTTTTGCATCTTTTGTTGCTCCTTGCTTCTTTGCTACTCCTTTTCCTTAAATAATAATTCTAAAGTTGCTCCATGCCTCTTTGTTGCTCCTCTCTACTCCTTTGCCTTAGATAATGATTCTAATTCTTCTCCTTGCCTCTTTGCTTCTCCTCTGCCTTAGATTATGCTTATAATGCTACTCATTTTCCTTGTTCCTTTGCTACTCCTTTGCCTTATTTTTTCATAATGTTGCTTCTTTCCTCCTTTTTTCATAATGTTACTGCTTTGTCACTTTTTCGCTCCTCCACTGTACTTTTACCTTCTTTTCCTATTTCTCCTTTATACTCCAGTTGATCCTAATCTGCTCCTTTTTCCTCAATGATAATTATGGTGCTGCTCCTTTGCCATCAATGACAATATTTCCAACGTTATGGATTTCCATTGTATGCTAAACAATAACTTAAATGGTTCGAAACTTTCATCTAATGGAATGAATCTGCAGTTGGAAAATGATGACACAATTGTAAACACAAAGAATATGGGATTTTTGACATCTTTGTTGTCTATGATGTGCTCTCTAGTAGGAGAAAAAGAGAAGCAAAGTATTATAACTCAAATCCCAACTAACTGAACTACCATAAGATATACTAGTGTAATATAGCTAAGAAATAACACAACACAGTTCTTCGGATTGAATATTAAAGAATTAAAAGGAATATATAATTCCATCTAAAACAAAATGTAAAAAAAATAGTGATTTAACTCAATTCTTCATGTTAGTATGAATTTTCTTGCAAGGTGTACCAAATATATCTCACTTAAGTCGCGAGTGACTAGTGACCCTAACAACAATTGCAGTTGCTTATACTTTGAATTTGTAATAAATATGTGAGAAAAACTTGCAAAAAGATAGATGTATGCAAATCTAAAACAATAAACAACAGAAATAAATCCGATGTAATAACCCAATCTTGGAAAATATTTGAAAGAAAATTATATATATTAATGACACCAAATGAAGGAGATTTAAAAATGTTCATAAGTCCCCCTCAATGGGTTGGTTCCTTTATTGTCCTCGTCGCTTCAGTATTCAAATCTTCTTCTCTCTCAAATGTGTAATATCCATAAATTGGGAGAGAAGCAATACAAGACATAAAACTGGTAATATGCAGTAAATGTCAATAGATAAATACATGAGACAGCCATAGAGCCATTCCATTATGATTATTAGCAGAAATGAGTACAAGATCTTGAGGAAAATATCACTCAAGATTGGGAAACCAAGCCTCCCATGAAAGAATACATCAAAATGTGAAATGCTGCTAATACATGAAATGCCAGAATGCTATAACTGCGTTGTTTATGAGAGAATAGCAGTTGAAATATAGAAATATAAATAGATGCTAATAAAATTCTCCAAAATTTCTAAGACAAGAGATCTATGCTCCAAAACTGATTTCCAAGACAACCCAGAAAAGGTTTCTGGAAATACACACTATACAAAAATATCAAATATGGCCCTAGGGATGAATAACCACTGCAACTGAATCATTGATAGGAGGTGGCTGGTATGATATATGAGATGGATGATCCTCATCCAATACATATCCTAAATGAAGGGCTGATCCCCACACAGGAAACCCAACTCCTCCAACTAGGGCAATAAACCCACTGCTGCAACTTCTCTCTAAAATAACGCAGTCCTTGATGGAAACTACATTATAGATGATGTTAGATACTTAGCTTGATGCTAAATACTGAAATGAAGATCAAAGAACTCCCTTACAATCTCCCCGGATGAAAGGCTGCTCCATCCACTGGAAAAATAGCTCAGAAATTGGGTCTATCAACCCTCCACTGCTACACCCATGCAACACAAAAAAAATATGGAATAGAATGCATTGTAGATGAAGACTGAAGCTTGGCCAAATTCCAGATAGTGGTAATGCAGCTCAAGATACCTCTACTGAGTAGGCACTCAAATTCCCTCGAGGATGAGGGTTGGATTTTGCTCGGAAACACCCTTGTGCTAAACATCATTGCAGACCCTACTAAACAGCAAAAGCATGCATAGATATGTCACATGACAAATCCAGATCTAAAAATATCAAAATCAATAAAACAAATCCATGTCTTCTAATGCTGCCATCCTCTTCCTTTTATGCTTGGTGAGCTTCCTCACCCTGGGTCCCACTCATTAAAGGAGTTACTCTCATGCATACACTCCTCCTAAATGAATGCGTTGTCATCCATTAATCCTCCATTATCTCCATAAAAATGTTTTTGATCTGGTCAACTTTGACCCTCTCCACATGTTCTAGCCCCTTTTCACACCTAAGGGTGATTTATTCAACTAAAAATATGATCCACATTCACATGAGAAGTGGTTTTATTCCTTATAAAGAGATTTATGGGTCTCCCTACCCACTTATTCATCTATCTAAGTGAAAAAACAAAAATTTAATATTCCAATTAGCTACAAGCTAATTTTGGAATATTACAGTCCTTCCATACAAAATGTTTCTTGTCCTCATGCAACTGTAAGGACACTGCAAAATTTCCTCAAGGCATGAGAGATGATAAATGTTGGGTGCCTCAACCCAAATGAGAAACTCCAATCTCCATGCTATCATCCAAACAAAGTGAGCCATCCTTGGTAGCTTATAGAAACAATCACCAATCCCCTGCTTCTGCAATGTATAGGGGTTGTATGGCTTAAAATGAGAGGTTAATTTGTTCAATTCACGCTGTCTCTCTCTCCATTTATGATAAATATGGAATTGCTGATCTTGGGCTGCAATAATGTGGTCATTAAGAAGCCAAAAGGTACTTGGACTCTCATGATCCCACTCTTTGGTTCCAGAAACCTTTCTTGCCCAATCCATCCCACATATAGTGAATAGAGTGTCATCACCATATGGGATCCAGAATAAACATGGAATAAGTGTCATGTGACATGCTGGATGGTGACAATAGGCTCTCAAGTGAGACCAACGATGTTCTGCTTCTAGCTGTTTCAAAACATGATATGATAAGTGACCATCCAACCACTTGCTTATTGTCATAAGATTCTCAAAAGCTTGAAAATAGTAAAGGACATTAGGTGTTGGCTGAATATGAACCAAGAAAAAAAAATCTTGCCCAAAGTCCTTTAGAAAGTGGCTATTCCCATCATTGAATGTAGTCCCAAAAGGACCATGAAATCCAAAGAGAGTCTTTCTCTCTTTTGGAGCAATGTGCTGCAAATGTATAGCAAAGGAATGTACATGCATGGTTAGATGATAAATAAACATCAAAACACAATCCTTACCATATATGGTAGAGGTCCATATATGAGCCTTTCCATCTCTCTATCAAAAGGGAAAGTGGCTATAACAAACTTTCAAGGTGGTTTCTTTCCTCCTCCTTCATAGAACAAGCTACATACCTCCTGATATGTTGGAGAACCTCTTCTTTGAGATCCTCCCAATAGAATCCCTCCATGATGTTGTGCTAAAATTCAATGAAATCTACATGTCCTGAAAAGAGTGCCTAATATGCTGCATGTAGAATCTCCTCCTTGAGCTTGGAGTCTCTAGTCAAGTAGATTTGATCATGGAAATAAATGACACCATCAACCACTCTATATCTCTCATCTATCACTTGCTCATCAAGAACCTTACATGTGAATAGGTTCTTGGAATATTCCACCAATAGTTGGGACTCCCAATATGGATCTATGCTCCCCAACAATGACAGTGTTGTTGAAATCTGAGATGAAGCACCTTCCACATCATAGCTCTCCACTTTGACATGCTTAATGCCAAAGCCACATGCTATAGTACTGTTATCCCACTTTTGATTCCTCCTTTGTAGATGATCTTTCCCCAGACAAGATTGAAGTAAATGGAGGTCAACCTCCTCTTGGAAAGTATTGCCCATCCAAAACTTCCATAGTTTGGTCAATGCATACAAGAGTGTCAATAGCCTATTTTCATATGTGGAAGACTCCCTCCTTTGTGGAAGTATCTTTTGTTTCTCCAAAGCCATATAGTACCCCTTTGAAACCCTGCTTGTGCCATCACATACTCCTGAATCATCATATTTCAGCACAAATAGCTGAATGGGAGATGGTAATGTCAATATCAGAAAATTGTTCATCCCTCCTTTGAACCCATCAAAGGTTATCTGTGCTGTGCTAGCTCCTCCCAAGGCTCCTTCCTTAGCCAAATATATCAATGGTGCACCATGTTGAGATAAATCTTTGATCATCTTCCAATCAAGGAGTGTCCCTGGTGGGATGCCTCCATGCAATGAGACATCAATGTCTAGAGTAGACTGTATATGAGAGTGGACTGATTTTTCCTTGCTTTCACTGCGCAAACCAATATCATTATTCTGTGAATAAACCTCCTGTAATGGTTGGGTGTGTATGTTCCCAATCACTTGATGTTGGCCATCCTTCTCATATTCTCCTTCCTTCTGAAAGATATCACAGTCTAAGGTGTTCTTCTCCAATGTAATCAACCCATGCACACCCAATGTCATATTGGTGTCAAGAGTCTTAATCAAAAAGAAATTATCTATCATGGTGTATGTCCCCAAAACTGTGGTCAATGTCAGAACATACTTCCTCCATTGTTTGGTCACACTGCCCATCAATACAGACACATGTTGCTCCTGACCTTCATATTCGAGATCCTTTGGAACTTCTTGCAAAGATACAAGAGCCCCTCTAGTTGAAGCAATTGCTTCATCTCCATCTCCAAATGGTGGTGGATCTCCTCTTGCTTTTACAATGCTAATATCTCCCTCCAATTATTCCCTTCCTTCCTCCTCATCATTGGAGAATACCTCATCATCATTAAGAGATCCTTTGTCCTGGTCTCCTCTTGAAGGAGGAATATTCATGTCTTCCTATTGAGAAGAAAGTTCTTGTTGAAGTGGGGCTTTTTCCCTTGGCAAATAATTATGCAAATTTTTAACCCCCTCAATAGCATTCTAGAGTAGAGTAGGTCTAGTGGATCCTACCAACTCATGTAAAGGTCCTGATTTCTTGGGTTTGGCTAGCTCACCCAAAGAAGTTTCACAATGTTTTTGATCAAATATTTTCACTAACCTCCTAGTGAATTCTACATAAGTATATACATTTGAATGACTTAATGAAGAAGAATCATAAAACCACCAAGCATAAGCCTTAACTTAGACATGGAGCACTGCTACCTTAATGGCCTCCCTTTCTGAAACTTGATGCAGCTGTAAATATGTGTCTAACTTCCTTACCCAAGCCTTAGTTGTGCACTTGGGTGACCCATCAAAAGTAGGCAGAAGGAATCTACCAAAAGTGTGTTGCATGCACCCTTTTCTTCTATTGTGGTTACTGGGTCTTATTTTTTCTTTGATTTGGAAGAACACTTGGAATTTTAGATTCTCCTTGAATCTTCTAGGCTGAGATTCATATTCTTAGAGATAGTCACCCAGAGTCTCCTCCTTTGATGTTTCTCCTTCTTCTTCTTCTTTTGCCAAGAATGTAGGCATGGTACAAATTTGTGGATCTAATGGTGAGGCTGAATACTCACACCCATAATGTGAAATATTGGAGATTTCTTTATGGGAAAACCCTCTTGGAGAATTTCTATATCTCTCCATCCTCATCTCTTTGATGTCTCTGTTAATACCCTGCATACTTTGGAGAAGAAGTTTTGAGAAATCCTTTCCCTTCATTTCTACTGATAATGGAGTCTTGCCTTTGCTTCTTCTATAGATATTCTCCTTTCTATGAGAAGCTTCTTCTTCTTCTAATGACACAGATAAAATGTCTCACAAGCTGAGCCAAGATTATGCTTTGATACCACTGTAATAACCCTAAATTGGGAGAGCAGCAATACAAGACATAAAACTGGTAATATGCAGTAAATGTCAATAGATAAATACATGAGACAACCATAGAGCCATTGAATTATTATTATTAGCATAAATGAGTACAAGATCTTGAGGAAAAGATCACTCAAGATTGGGAAAACAAGCCTCCCATGAAACAATACATCAAAATGTGAAATGTTGCTAATACATGAAATGTTAGAATGCTATAACTGCATTTTATATGAGAGAATAGCAGCTGAAAGATAGAAATATATATAACTACTGATACTAGAGACTAGATATCTATGCTCCAAAACTGATTTCAAAGTCAACCCAGAAAATTTTTCTAGAAATACACACTATACAAAAATAACAGATATGGCCCTAGGGCTGAATAACCATTGTGCCTGAATCACTAATAGGAGGTGGCTGGTTTGATATATGAGATGGTTGATCCTCCTCCAATAGATCTCCTAAACGAAGGGTTGATCCCCACACAGGAAACCCAACTCCTCCAACTAGGGCAATAAACCCACTACTGCAGCTGCTCTTTAAAATAACGCAATCCTTGAGGGAAATTGCAGTGTAGCTAATGGTAGAAACTTAGCCTTATGCTAAATACTAAAATGAAGCTCAAAGAACTTCCTCACAAGCTCCTCAGATGAAAGGATGCTCCCTCCACTGGAAAAATAGCTCAGAAATTGGGTCTATCAACCCTCCACTGCTACACCCCTGCAACACAACACAAATCTGGAATAGACTGTGCTATAGATGAAGACTGAAGCTTGGAAAAATTCTAGATAGTGGTAATGCAGCTCAAGATACCTCTCTTGAGGAGGCACTCGAAGTCCCCCAAGGATAAGGTTGGTATTTCCGCTTGGAAACACCCTTGTGCTAAACAACACTACAAACCCTGCTAAATAGAAAAAGCATGCATAGATATGTCACATGACAAATCCAGATTTTAAAAGATCAAAATCAATAATACAAATCCATGTCTTCTAATGTTTCCATCCTCTTCCTTTTATGCTTGGAGAGCTTCCTCACCCTAGGTCCCACTCATTAAAGGATTTACTCTCATTCATACACTCCTCCTAAATGACTGTGCTGTCCTCCATTAATCCTTTGTTATCTCCATAAAAATGTTGTTGATCTTGTCAAATTTGACCCTGTCCACATGCTCTAGCCCCTTTTCACACCTAAGGGTACTTTATTCAACTAAAAATAAGATCCACATTCACATGAGAAGTGGTTTTATTCCTTATAAGGAGATTTATGGGTCTCCCTACACACTTATTCATCTATGTAAGTGACAAAACAAAACTTTAATATTTCAATTAGCTACAAGCTAATTTTGGAATATTACAAAAATGTGCGAAAACTCAAACAATGTAGAACTCAGAATTGGGAGCTCGAAAGGTATGTGACGATAATGGTGAAGATGATAATGATCATCATAATGAATGAAAAAAACATCTTATTTACAACAAACTATTGGGTTGATATCGAAAATGGATAATAATAAAATATTATTGACCAAAATCTAGTTCTAACCTCTTAGAATACTTTAATATATTTTTGGAGAGGGAAAAGATATTTAAAATGGTTAAATATCTTTATTTAGAAATAATTAACAAATAAAATGATTTATTAATTATTTTGCGAATAATAAGAATGGTGTGAAATGAAATAATTATTAAATAATGATTTAACAATTATTCCAAGGATGGTGTTAACGAAAAATAAATAAATTATGATTTATTTAATTATTCCTAGGTGATTTTCATTATTTGTTTATTTAGAAATAATTAACAAATAAAATGATTTATTAATTATTTTGCGAATAATAAGAATGGTGTGAAATGAAATAATTATCAAACAATGATTTAATAATTATTCCTAGAGAAAATTATATAAATATTAATTATTATCATGGGTTTTAATCAAAAATAACTTAACAAAACTGGTTTATTAAATTATTTCTTATATTGAAAGTGATTTTACTAGGGTAAATTAAGCTCACATGGTGTATTTCGATCCACCTAGCTAGACATGGCTAGGTGATCATTTTTTGGTGATAACAAATCCCCCCCCAACGTACGAATGTTAGGACCAAAATACGTTGTAAGTTACACTTCCACAAGACACCAAAGGGGAGTCAAATGGAGAGAGAGAGACGACTGAAGTAATGCGAGGAAGGAAAAAAATGGAAGGGGCAAGACCTACTAAATTGATATATGTATCATTTTATGTGTGAGTACATGATATCAAATGAGGCGGGGGAGGCATACACATACTCACTGAGATAACTGAGTACAAATAATAATGGTGATCCCATCAATGTGAGATTGAGCTATAAAGTAAATAATACATTATCCACTGGCATCAATGGGCTAAGACATAATGAAATGAATCCCATATACACAGTGCACCTGGAAAAACATAGGCCAAGACTAAATATAATAACATATGAGTACATGAGGCATAATCCCCCTCAACCTCACATGGGGAGGGGGGACTGCAACCAAAGAAGCCCTGTTGAATAGGAAAGGGCTCTGAAGATTTGAATGGACCATCTAAATGATACATTCATGTTGTGGGCACTGCAAGTTGTTGGAACTGAACCCATCAAATTTGCAGAACTGCAGGTAAGGCTGGAACATAATCTGAGGTCATCCAGGAATGTAGGGGGATACCTTAAGAGCCACCCCTCGTGAGCTCTAAAAAATATCACACACACCCTGGAATCACTGGTACAATCTGCTGGATCACCAGACCATTAAGTGTACGATTCACAATCATGCGATAATGAGTTGGAGTCGAGCATGTGAGAAACAACCAAGTCAAAGGGAAATGATGATTCCCTTTGCTTGATCCAAGGCATCGAACAATGATGAAATATGGAACCAAGGTACACCGCACTCTAGACTGGTCTTCTAGAATGAAAGTGTTGAAGTCGAAAAAAGAGGGCTCGCTAGAGATGAGACAATAATGAATCCTCAAATAAGGCATGAGGGATCATAGTAAAGTGACTGATGGACTAACACCAGGGATGATAATGGAGGGACGTAAACTGAGAGGCAGACAGTCGAATTCCCTTGTTAGAGCATAAAAAGCATGGTTGACTTGGAAGCGACTGAATTAATTCCATAGGGGATGGTCAAGTACTCATACATAAGATTTTCGATGATGGATAATATATCTAGAGCTCAATAATAGCAACACGGGATGAATGCATCACAAATATGGATGAAACATTATAACAAGACATAATGGGACTTGGAACAGACTCCACAAATGCAAGGATGACTCATATCGAATGTGCTAAACAAGGGTGACTCGATGATTCTGCCACACAGTATAGGCCTAGGGGGCCCATAAAAACATGAGTAAATAAGGGTTACCCATGATGAAAATATACATCAGATATGACAAGTGCCAAGAAAAAATGTTACTGAAGTACAAATGACTCATATGAATAAGTTCGGTTTGAATTGGTGGCAAAGTGAAACTTCGTGGAAAAAATGGCTTCCAGGTGAAGTGTCAAATTACCAAAAAAAAATTAATACCCATTATAGATTTTGGTGAGAAGAACAAGAATGGCCATCAAACAAAGGATGAAATCTATCAAAGATGACCATCAAACAAAGGATGAAATCTGTCAAAGATGACCCTGACCACCTCCAACAAAAAGGGGTTTACCAAATTAATTGTTCATGCGGAGATTGCTATATTGGGGAAACAGGTAGGACCTTCAAAATAAGGTTTAAAGAACATGGGGTGGACATCAGATTAGGAAGAACTAAAACCTCGGCGTTGGTAGAACACTCCAATAAAAACGCGTCACCACATATGCCTTAAAGATGCAGTGGTCATTACCAATGAGAGACATCATTTTAAATGCAAAGTACGTGAAGCCCTTGAAATCATTAAACACCCCCATAACCTTAATAGAGATGGAGGCTTAGAGATTAGCAGAAATTGGACCCATAGCCTTTGCTGCAAACAATATTACCCTCCCTGGTGTTGTATGGCATCACCTTACCCTTCTACCCTCTTGTCAGTGTCCCTTCCTTGTTTTCCTGTTATATCCATCTCTTATACTCTGACCCTCGTACCTTTATCTTCTACCTACTTTTTTCCCCTTTATCATCTTCTGTCACCCTCCCCTCTAACCTGCTGGATTTATTTTCCTCTTTTAATAAAAAACTCTCCTGGACCTACCTTTCCCCTCCCTCTTTTTCTTTTCTGCCCTTATTATTTAAACCCTGTAGTTAAGCCTCCTGCATTTTAATAAACCCTTTAATACTATTAAAATTAAACCCCTCTAATAATACTAATTAAATAAACCCCCTCTATTTTATTACCCTCGTAAATATATTTATTAAAATATACCCTATTAGTTTCCCTTAGTTTTAGTATACAACCTTCTCATTTTAAACAAACCTCCCCCTTTTAACATTAATAAAGTAAAAAAAAATAATATAATTACTTTAATAAAATAGTGGTAATTAGACACTTCCCCATCTATTTCTACTTATATTTATTACCCTCGTTAATATATTTATTAAATATACCCTATTAGTTGCCCTTAGTTTTAGTATACAACCTTCTCAATTTAAACAAACTTCCCCCTTTTAGCATTAACAAAGTAATTTTTTTTAATATAATTACTTTAATAAAATAGTGGTAATTAGACCCTTAAAAATCAATAATTATAATCTATTACCCTATTACATTATATATTATCAAAAAGCATACATGTCTAATTTTATATTAATAACTCAAATAAACCATAATTGAAAAAAAATTAAATATCACTACTTGAGAAAGAAATAATTATAAATTAAAATATAAATTATTAGTAATAAAAAATATCTCAACCCCTATTATAATATATATTAGCATTATCCTAAAATTCTAAATATTAACATACAATTATTATTTTAAGTAACTTTAATAAACCATAATTATAAATATTTTAATGTAATAAATATAAATAAAATAGGGAATATTGCATTAATTTATTTACAATTATTAAGAGCTAGTCGGCCTTTTCATTTTGATTTCTCTCCACTATTTATTAACCCTGATTTTCTCTCTTCTTAGCAGGTTGTCCTGATGATGAGTCTTGATTTAGACTCGAAACATAGACTAAAAATGACTACTGTGGATATTCTGAGTTTTACATCTGAAAAGCTATTTCTCTTGCGAGAAGCTTATCTGGAATGTATAATGGTAAAACATGTGGCCAAGCCAGGCTCCCAAAATCTCTGACATAGGTAAAAAATTATTCTTCGAACCATTTCCAATGGAGGAGAAATCAGATTGAGCTTCTTTAGACAACTTGGGGGCTTTCTTATTGAACACAACCTGAAATAAAGGGAGCATAACTCCATGGTAGATTTTATAAAAATGGTTTTCATATTTCGACACCCATAACAACCTATGATAGACATGGATGGGGAGAGGGTCTTGGGTAGTCCATTTCCAACCCATGGCTGGAAAATCTGAAGTGAAACGTACATTATCCATAATATAAGCACTCATATAACCCACAGGGTGGTGGCTTGTTGGTGATTGAGTGTTATGTTAAGGCACTCGTTTGTAAAGGTCACCGGTTCAAACCCGGTGGGTGCCCGTCGGGCGTAAGCCTGTGAACCTTGCTGTGTATTGTCAGCGGGGGATGATGCCAGCTAGGAGGGTTTTCATTGGTAGCAGCGCGATGTGATCTTGTGTGGCAGATATGATTGTATGGTTCTAGTTACCGGTTTCCCTCCTCATAACAAAAAAAAAAAGCACTCATATAAAATGGGGGAAAAATTTTGGAGGAAATAGAACGATTTTTTCTATATTCCATAATTTGAGTGGAAATATTGTTGGAAAAAATGGTTCCCCAGTCCATGATATAAGAATATACGACTACTTACATTAGGGGAACCCATTCAACTAAAAATTTGGTAGTATCAGGCTGACCAAAGATCCTAGACATCATTGCAGCAACATAACAGTACGGACTAGCAAGGGAGTCAGTAGAATACATACCCTTATCATCATTTTTGTGTTTATTCGAGTTTCTCCTCCATTTCTTGATAGGATTTGACTTCAACTCATTCTCGTTGGGGAATTGCGCCAAAAATTCTTTGTTGTAGACCTTTTCTGGGTTTGGAATGTGATACATTAACTTCAAGTATTTGGATTTAAAAGAAACTATCATCGTTTCTCCGTTGGTTAAGAAAGTTATGTCCCCAATATTGAGGTTGTCGATTATCCATCTTACCATATCAGTATATAGTATAATTTTGGGGCATGCAACAACCCGGTGTAGAAAATAATTGGCAACTTCTTCTATATTAGCTTCTGAAGAACCAGAAGCATCTGCAGTAACTTTTCATTGAACCCTATGGGGTTTCTCATCCTCAAATAACTTATACATCGCTTCCCAGGAGGAAGAACCACTTTGTGGCCCGCATGTTGTGTCTGTGAATAGAGGAAGCATTTATGTTCTTTCACTTACAGTAGTTGTAGGATTTGTGGGTTCCATAGGCTTCTTAGCTTTCTTCACAGCTTTCGACATCTTCGAACAACTCTGTTTATTTGGACTCGCCTGTGAACAATGAAGAATAATAAGTAGAAATTAGAGGCAATTTTGAATTACAAATATGAAAGTACCGTAATAATGGAAATAATCAAGTGAATGAAACTTGGCACGTGGTTAATACATAAACTCTATTCTCCTTGTAGTAAAATCAATTTTGGAAGTGTGGGTGACAAAACCATTTAAGTTATGGAATTAATGACAGTATGGGTTGATTTCCCCATGTAATCATTCCAACATTTAAACGAGATCCAATTCCATCAAACAAAGGATGAAATCTGTCAAAGATGACCCTGACCACCTCCAACAAAAAGGGGTTTACCCAATTAATTGTTCATGCGGAGATTGCTATATTGGGGAAACAAGTAGGACCTTCAAAATAAGGTTTAAAGAACATGGGGTGGACATCAGATTAGGAATAACTAAAACCTCGGCATTGGCAGAACACTCCAATAAAACGCGTCACCACATATGCCTTGAAGATGCAGTGGTCATTACCAATGAGAAACATCATTTTAAACCCAAAGTACGTGAAGCCCTTGAAATCATTAAACACCCCCATAAACTTAATAGAGATGGAGGCTTAGAGATTAGCAGAAATTGGACGCATAGCCTTTCCCGCAAATAAGCTTACCCTCCATGGTGTTGTATGGCGTCACCTTACCCTTCTGCCCTCTTGTTAGTGTCCCTTCCATGTTTTCCTGTTGTATCCATCTCTTATACTCTGAACCTCGTACCTTTACCTTTTACCTAATTTTTTCCCCTTTATCATCTCCTGTCACCCTCCCCTCTACCCCTGCTGGCTTTCTTTTCCTCTTTTAATAAAAATCTCTCCCGGACCTACCTTGCCCCTCCCTTTTTTTCTTTTCTGCCCTTATTATTTAAACCCTGTAGTTAAGCCTCCTGCATTTTAATAAACCCTTTAATACTATTAAAATTAAACCCCTATAATACTACTAATTAAATAAACCCCCTCTATTTTATTACCCTCGTAAATATATTTATTAAAATATACCCTATTAGTTGCCCTTAGTTTTAGTATACAACCTAATGACCATCAAACAAAGGATGAAATCTGTCAAAGATGACCTTGACCATTTCCAACTCACTATGACCATCAAACAAAGGATGAAATCTGTCAAAGATGACCCTGACCACCTCCAACAAAAAGGGGTTTACAAAATTAATTGTTCATGCGGAGATTGCTATATTGGGGAAACAGGTAAGACCTTCAAAATAAGGTTTAAAAAACATGGAGCGGACATCAGATTAGGAAGAACTAAAACCTCGGCGTTGGCAGAACAATCCAATAAAATGCATCACCACATATGCCTTGAAGATGCAGTGGTCATTACCAATGAGAAACATCATTTTAAACGCAAAGTACGTGAAGCCCTTGAAATCATTAAACACCCCCATAACCTTAATAGAGATGGAGGCTTAGATATTAGCAAAAATTGGACCCATAGCCTTTCCTGCAAATAATCTTACCCTCCTTGGTGCTGTATGGCGTCACCTTACCCTTCTGCCCTCTTGTCAGTGTCCCTTCTGTGTTTTCCTGTTGTATCCATCTCTTATACTCTGACCCTCGTACCTTTACCTTCTACCTACTTTTTCCCCTTTATCATCTCCTGTCACCCTCCCCTCTAACCTGTTGGCTTTCTTTTCCTCTTTTAATAAAAAACTCTCTTGGACCTACCTTTCCCCTCCCTCTTTTTATTTTCTGCCCTCATTTCCAATTCACTATGGTGTTTATGCCTTGGAAAACTATAAACACGCAATATTAGAGTTCAACCAAATTGAATGTTTGAAATTGTTTACAATTTCAAACAGATAATACGACTTGAATAATGTTGCCAATTATTTTACCACTCAAGTTAAAATAAGATCTTTTTGTACATGAAGATGATGATTTTGATGACTTGTTTGGGTCAGCCAACACTTATGCCGCAGTTCATAAGTTAGCAACATCACGCTTCCATCCATTACAGTTGTTAAAGTTTCAATAGTATAGGAAATAAATATTGGAAGGGATTTCTTTGAAAATTATAGAAGTATCCCAACCCATAACACAAAAGGAAGAGGAAAAAGAACATGCACTGTTGAGATTCAACGAGATGATGAGCTTAGTGAAAAGAGTCGCCTTCACTAAGTGGGCCCGTAGGCTATTTTTGGCGCAAGTCTATTTTTAGACATGGTGATCATATTTCAGAAGTTGCAGGATGCTATTTGTGGATGGTTGATCAAGTTGGAAAAATAGATGAAATTCTATTTTTAGAATATTGGGCAAAGTCTATTTATAGATCGTCGATCTAAAAATAGAAGTGTCGATTATTATTAGCTCTTAATAATAATCCGACAATACACAACAAATTATTCTCTTGGAGCACTTAATTTCAGTGCACAGATTTGGCAAATCAGTGGGATGAAGGAATTACACAATTCCTAGGGTTTACTAGTGGTTCATGCATGGAGGACTCAGTTAGAACTGAAGTGGAAAAGTTATGACAAAGTTGGAAGAACAGTTCATGGAGTTGTATTCAGTTTAACTCAGTTAGACTCAGTTGAGCTAGTTGTATATAGTCTAACTGAATGATACACTAGTGAGAGTGGAGTGAATTAATTCACAAATAATAACTCATTAATCAACTGAACAATACAGCAGTTAACTACAGTGCATGTCAGCTCCAGTGGAGACCCAGTGGAGAGATAGGTGAAAGGACAAGATGGACTATCTGTTGTGACTATAGTGATGCATTGATTTCACTACACACACATTGGAGTTGCTAATGAGGATTGCGTATTCAAGGCAAGGGTAATTCGAATTCATTCAGAGCTATTCTTCAGCAGGGATTGCGCAGTGGAGGCAGGCTAGCAGGAGAGCAGAGATCGATGCATGGATTTGCAGATTTCTTCTATGTTAGTGTGTGACAATTGTATTGTACTGAGAGCTTGATGTACTAAGCTTTGTATGAGGATTGTTACATGATCTCCATGATACATAATATATGATAGTTGGGGTTTTCAGCTTCAGGCTTTCCTGTTAAACAACTGTGTTATGTGAGATTGTTTTTATTTATGCTTCACATGTGTTTGTAATTAATTTTTTGCAAAAGATTAACGGTGGAATGATTCTGTATTTTGCAAGAAGTTAAATATTGTGAGATCAGGGGAATCTAGATGTATGCATGCTTAGTGTATACTAATTTCTACATAGTATCAGAGCAGTGTTAATTCTTGAATATTGCAATTGTGAAGAATTGTTGAGTTTGTGCTGGTGGACAATTCGAATTTGCTACAGAAGATTCTTGGTGCAGAAGTTGAGTATACATTGAAATGTATTTCAATGGGTTGCAATTGGAGTATGCCCTTGATGGGAAATCGAATTACATATCCTGGAAGGACAGGATGGAGGCAGTGCTGGAGGATAATGGATTGAAGGAGTTCATCGATAGCGATGTTCCTAAGCCGGGATCTAGCGATGCTCCATTACTTGACGCATCGCAAAAGAAGACAACAAACACAAGAAGAATTCTGTTGGAAGGTGTGAAGGACCATATTGTGTCTAGCCTTCACGGGAAAGCCACTCCATTCTTAATGTGGAAGGATTTGATAGATTTGTTCCAAAGCAGAAGCAACCAGAGGAAGTTGGCGCTTAAAGACAAGCTCAGAAAAATAAAAATGTAGAAGGGCGACAATATTCCAAAATACCTCACAAAGTTTGTCCACTGCAAGGATGAACTAGGAAGTGTGGGGGTTACTGTTGATGATGAAGACTTGGTGAGCTTGGCTCTCCTTGGGCTTTCTAATAGTTGGCATAGCTACGAAGACTCTGTTAATGGACGAGAGACACTGGCGGGATGGGAGCGACTTTGGTCGGATCTTGTTCAGGAGCAGATAAGGGGGGGTACCAGGGATGGCTCTTCGTCGAAGAATGAAGATGAAGAGAATTTTTCTTTGGCTGCAAAAGCAAGGAAAGGGAAGGGGAATAAATTTCCTTCAAAATCTGAAGCTAAAGGCAAGAAGCATGATTTGTCCAAGGTGAAGTGTTTTCACTGTCACGAACATGGGCATTTCGCCACTAACTACCCACGGAAGAAGAAGAACAAGAAGGTTGTTGGAGCTGCAGCTGGAGAGGCATTAGCCTCACAATTTTAACTTGATTTCTCTTTTATCGCATGCTTGGTTTCAAGTTATATGGGATCGGTGTGGTATCTTGATAGTGGTGTGTCTTTCCATATGACGGGAGACAAGGAGTTGTTTAGTGATTTGGAGGAGAAGGACCTCCATATGCATATAGAGATGGGCGACGATGGTCGATACAGTGCGACCAACATTGGGACCATTACCTTTTTGAGAGGGAGACCGGTAATCCATTCTTGTTGAAGGATGCTATGCATGTTCCAGGCTTGAAGAAGAACTTGGTCTCAGAAGCAATGTTGGAAGACAAAGGTTATGATGTTGTTTTCAGTGAGGGAAAAGCCTTCCTTCGACATAAAAAATGGGTCAAACCAAGAAGATAGGGATTCAAGTTAAGAATATCTACAAGCTAGAGGTATATGGTTGCGCTACAATGGTTGACAAAGAAGAAGAAGTGGTGAGCCGGGATGAGGGCGAATTATGGCACAGGAGATTGGGTCATCTTCACCATGGCGCTTTGAAGATTTTGCAACAGATTTATACTAGACTTCCCAAGGGTACTCTTGCACAGTCATATCAGTGCAAGGGATGTAATATGGGTAAGTTTGTGAAGACCACCTTTCATGAGAAGGAGAACCATGCTTCGGTGATCCTGGAGAGAATTCACACAGACGTGTGTGGAACTTTCTCAGTTGCTTCAACAGCAAAACACAGGTATTATGTTATATTTGTTGATGAATATTCTCATAGATGTTGGATCTTCTTCATGCAAAAGAAGAGTGAAACATTCTCAAAGTTCTGTGAGTTTAAAGCATTGGTGGAGAAGGAGTCGGGGAAGCAAGTGAAAGCTCTACAGAGCGATAATGGTGGTGAATAAATCTCAGACTAATTCAAATAATTCTATAGCAAAGAATAAATTCGAAGAGAACTCATAGTGCCTCATAACCCATAGAAGAATGGGGTCACGGAGAGGAAGAACAGAACGATCATGGGTTCTGCACAAGCTATGTTGCATGACTAGGGCCTACCGATGCAATTGTGGGCGGAAGCATGCAACACTGTAGTTTATGTGCAAAAATGTTGTCCTCATAGAGTACTTGGCATGAGTACACCTGAAGAAGCTTTTACTGGTAAGAAGCCTGATATTTCTCATTTGAAGATTTTTGGCTCATCTGTTTACATTCATGTGAAAAAGGACGCCAGGAAGAAGCTGGAGCTGACTCCAGAAGTTGGGATATTTGTGGGGTACATAGAAACACCCTATAATTATTGTGTGTATTTGCCATAAAATCGGATGACTGTGGTGTGACGGGATATAAAATTCAATGAGGTGAAAGCCATGAAGTTGTCGCTTGAGAGGGAGCTACACTTGCATGTAGAGGAGGAAATTCTTCCCAAAGATGAGCCTCTAGATGTGGATAAGCCACAGGAGGAGATTCATGGAGTGGAGGAGTCCACTCATACAGAACCAAACATCAGACGAGGCAAAAAGCATACCATAGAAGCTGACAGACTGAAGCTTGATGCGGCATATACTGTAGGAGTCCCTACATCATAGCGCAGACAGAGACAATCACATGACCGATTTACTGGATACATGGCTCTTACGAGAAAGTGTATTGTGATAGAGCCATCTTATTTTGAAGAAGCAGTGCAGGATCCCACATGGGTAGATGCCATGGTGGAGAAGTATGACTCCATTGTCAGAGACAGTGCTTGGGAGATTATTCCAAGGCCGGTGGGAAAATCAGTTGTAGGATCAAGATGGATCTACAAGGTAAAGCAAGATGTTGATGGGAGTGTCGAGAAGTATAAGGCATGATTTGTTGCCCAGGGCTTCTCACGGATCGAGGGGATTTATTATGAAGAAACTTTTGCACCTGTCGCATGGTATTCTTCCATAAGGACCATCCTTGCTCTCTCAGCGTAGATGGGTTGGCACATTCATCAGATGGATGTGAAGACTGCGTTCCTTAATGGGATCATTGAGAAGGTCTCCCCATTGAGCATCACGAAAAGTTTAGAGATCTTCAACGTGGTCACATGTGCAGGAGCTCAAAGAGCGTTGTATGGGCTGAAACAAGCACCCCGTGCTTGGTACACTCGGATCAAAAGCTATTTCATGGACTTCTGGCTTCATAAAGTGAAATGGAGATGCAAACACAGCAGAATTATGGTGGATGGTAAGCTTTCATCATTGTTCTTCCTGTTAATGATTTAATACTAATGGGTGATGAGAAGTTGATACACTCATGCAAAATGAGATCTTAAAGGTTTCGGGAATGAAGGTTGGAGCTGCTATTAAACATTTCCTTGGATTGAAAATATGGCAGCGGGAAGGTGAACTATTTGTATCTCAAGGCAAGTATGCCCAGGAGATACTAGAGAAGTTTCACATGCAAGGCTGCAAGCCTATCGACACTCCTCTTCCAGGAAATTGGAGGAAAGAGGATGCTACATCAGAAAAGGTATTGAATGCAATTGTTTATCGATAGTTGGTGGGTTCGCTCATGTATTTAGTTAATACAAGACCGGACATATGCTATGCGGTGAACCAACTTTCACAAGCAATGGTTAAGCCTACCAAGCTCTTTTGGAAGGCAGTCAAGCATGTGTAGAGATATCTTAGGGGCACATCTGAGTATGGTTTATGGTATAGACCAACGGATGATTCACGGATGCAGATTGGGTAGGCATCCCAACAGACAGAAAGAGAAAATCAGGAGGGATTTTCAGTATCGGATCTATGGCAGTTTCTTGGTACAGTAGGAAAAAAATATCTGTGGCACTCAATTCAGTGGAAGCAAAATACATGGCAGCAAGTCAAGCTGCATGTGAGGCTATCTGGATGAGGAAGATACTAGTTGGTTTGTTTGGTTCACATTTAGATCCTATAGTGATACATTGTGATAATCAGAGTTGCATTAAACTCTCGATTAATCATGTGTTTCATGATATATCTAAACATATTGATATCCGATATCATCATATCAGAGATTGTGTGCAGCGGAAGGTCATGTTGCTTCAATACATTCCTACAGAAGATCGGGATGTAGATATTCTGATGAAGGCACTCACTAGGAGAAAATTTGAATACCATAGAGGCAGGATCGGGGTGAAAGATAATCCCTATCTTGTTGAAAGGGAGTGTTGAGATTCAACAAGATGATGAGCTTAGTGAAAAGAGTCGCCTTCACTAAGTGGACGTGCAGGCTATTTTTGGCGCAAGTCTATTTTTAGACATGGTGATCATATTTCAGAAGTTACAGGATTCTATTTGTGGATGGTTGATCAAGTTGAAAAAATAGATGAAATTCTATTTTTATAATATTGGGCAAAGTCTATTTATAGATCGTCGATCTAAAAATAGAAGTTTCGATTATTATTAGCTCTTAATAATAATTCGACAATAAACAACAACTTATTCTCTTGGAGCACTTAATGTCAGTGCACAGATTTTTCAAATCAGTGGGCTGAAGGAATTATGCAATTCCTAGGCTTTACTGGTGGTTCATGCATGGAGGACTTAGTTAGAACTGAAGTGGAAAAGTTATGACAGAGTTGGAAGAGTAGTTCATGGATTTGTATTTAGATTAACTCAGTTAGACTCAGTTGAGCTAGTTGTATCTAGTCTAACTGAATGATACACTAGTGAGAGTGGAGTGAACTAATTAGTTTATTAATTCACAAATAATAACTCATTAATCAACTGAACAATATAGCAGTTAACTACAGTGCATGTCAGTTCTAGTGGAGACCGAGTGGAGAGATAGGTGAAAGGGCAAGATGGACTATCTATTGTGACTATAATGATCCATTGATTGCACCACACACACATTGGAGTTGCCAATGAGGATTGTGCATTCAAGGCAAGGGTAATTCGAATTCATTCAGAGCTATTCTTCAACAGGGATTGCGCAGTGGAGGCAGGCTAGTAGGAGGGCAGAGATCAATGCATGGTTTTTCAGATTTCTTCTATGTTAGTGTGTGACGATTGTATTGTACTGAGAGCTTGATGTACTAAGCTCTGTATGAGGATTGTTACATGATCTCCATGATACATAATATATGATAGTTGGGTTTTTCAGCTTTAGGCTTTCCCGTTAAACAAATGTTTTATGTGTGATTGTTTTTATTTATGCTTCACATGTGTTTGTAATTAATTTTCTGCAAAATATTAACAGTGGAATGATTCTGTATTTTTCAAGAAGTTAAATATTGTGAGATCAGGGGAATCTAGATGTATGCATGCTTAGTGTATACTGATTTCTACACTAAGGATACTGAAGTCCTTAGTAAAACTGAAGAGGATAAATATGTTGAAGTTCAAACCATGGAATTATAGTTCCCAAGTAATTTGACTGATGTTTGGAAGGAGTTTTGTAATATTCCCAAAGAGGAAAGAAACAATATATGAACATAAAAATGGAAATAGCAGTGAATAACATTACACCAAAATGTATGAAAAACATTGAACCATTTTATTATGTAAATATGCAGCAAATAAGTACAATATAAGTGGGCACAACTCAGATAATCAAGGCAAGCAAGCCTCCCATGAAAACATATGCCAAATATGAAATGCTGCTACATAGCAGAATACCCTAGAACAAATACAACGCAGATTTAGATGGTGCACTGCTACTGGAAATGTACAATGATATATATCTGCTAATATATGGCTCAAATAATTTGGGGAACAGAGATCTATGGTCCCAAACACATTTTCAAGACAATCCGGAGAGGATTTCCTGAAATATACAAAAATACTAAAATGCTAGAATGCATCCCTATGGCTGAATAGCAGCTGCAACTCAATAACTGGATGGAGATGGCTGAAGATTATGTTTTAATGAATATATCTTCTCCAATAGATCTTTCCAGTGAAAGGCTGATCCCAACACTGAAGTTATCACCCTCCAAATAAAAAAATGAAACCCCAATTCAGATTCTCACAAAAATAATGCAGTCAAAGAGGGAAACTGCAATGTAGATTATGGGGACTGTGTTGGCCTGATACCAAGATGTGAAATATGCTCAAGAATCCTCTTGGCTTATCTCCCAAGAGAAGGAGTCCTTCTCCAATGAAAAACTAGCTCCGGAAGTGGGTTTCTCAACCCTCCACTGCAACACCCTGCAACACAACACAATACTCTGCAGAAACTGTGTTGTAGCTGAAGACTGAAGCTTGGCCTTAAGCCTGAGTGTGGAAAATGAATTGAAATTCTCCCCCAATAGGCCTCTCAAGAAAGGAGATGGGATTCCCGCTCGGGAACACCCGGTGCTAAACAACACAACAATCTCAACTAAATAGCTAAAGAATGCAAAATAGTCATGTAGACCATAAAATCAATAATCAATAGCATCCCTCACTATGGCTTCCTTGCCTTCCTTATAAAAAAATGTTAGCCTTCTTACCTTGGGTCCCACTCATTAGGGTTTCCACCTTCATGGAATCTTCCTCCCACTAACACTGCGTTGTCTCTATTGATGATCCACTCCATCCATACAAGCGTTGTTGAATTAGTCAACTTGACCTTGTCCACATGCATTAGCCCCTGTTCACACATGAGGGTGATTTATCCAGCTATAAAGATGATCCATTTTTTATTTAAGAGGGAGTGTATTCCTACTAAAGAGATTTATGGGCCTCCCTACCCATTTATTTATCTAACTGAATGATAAGAGAAAAATTAATATTCCAATTAGCTACATGCTAATTTAGGAATATTACGAGTTTAATCAAAAACTCCAAGGAGACCAAGAAGTGATGATTACTGGTCATCAACAGATATTGCAATCACCTCAAAGAAAAAGTCAGGACTCGTTTACTTTCGGGCCACCTGACAAGTTAGTTAGCACAGAACATGTGGAATTCATCCTGGCCTTCCCTACTACAAAAATTGTATTGAAAATTGAGGAAATACCTCCTCTGTATATATTATATAGTCCTAAACTTAAATTCGTTATGAGCAGGAAAAGAAAAAGAAGGAGGATAGAGCTGTCTCAACCCCTTGTTCTAGGAGATGTTTCAATGGAGGTAGTCTGGAAAGATTCACAAGTAGATCCTTCTCAGGATCTAAATCGTCTGACCCAATTTGTAGGAGCCTATGCATCTGCTATTATAGATAAGGTCTCTGAAGTTCAACAACTGATTAAAGAAAAGGATGAAATAATCATCTGATTAGAACAGGAACTACAGGAAGAAAATAAAAATGTTAATCAACAACTATAGGTACAGGTATCACAACTCCAAGACAACCTTGATCAATTGAAATTACAACACCAAACTGAAATCGGTGCTAAGGACACACAAATTCATCAATTATAGTTTACTGTTGAGAAATTGAAAGATAATCCAAAAATAGATGAATTTAGGAAAGAAACACTCAAATTGAATACCCTACTAGCACAACAGCAAGTTATTTTTTGTCAAAAGGTTTCAAATATCATTGAATTATGTGAGAAAAGAGATTCACTGATGAATCAAATAGCAGACCAGAGAATTATTTTTGATGAAATAGATGATAAAGTGTCGCAGTATGTCACCTGGAAAGATACTACTAATGGCCAAAAGGCTAATCTTAGCAGGATTTAGGACTCCAAAAGGGAAATCTTATTTATTGACTAGGACATACAATTGAAACATGTTGAAAGGGCCATCTACAGATCTAAATATGTGTCTAATAATATTATTGAAACAGTCAGTCAGAATCTCATCACTGCTAATCTTATTGATAGATGCCCTCTTGGTTCTCTTCCTATTGCTAAAGGTTTGATAAGGCAATGGCAAGAAGTCTCCAAGGTCAAAGAAGAAAGCATCAGAAAGTTGGAAAAGCTAGATTGGGATAAGTATTGGAGATACTTGTTAAAGCCACATAGCCAATAGCTCATGTTGCGTTGTCTTACAGATACTTCTTCCTATATGTTACCTCCACTTTCAGATGTGGTTTTCATTGGACATTTGCGCATCAGGCCAGGCCAAACTCTCAAGGTTAAGCCTATTCTTAACATCCTTCAACTGAAGGAATGAATGGTTGATGAGACAATAGGGAAACCTTCAAGAAAGTCACCCCATTAAATTTTGTTTATGTTTTTGTTGTGAAACCAGCTCCAAAAATAGAAGAAAAGGGATATCAACGCCTTAGAAATAAGCCACTTCGAGGGGGAAACCTCCAATACATTACATGAATGAACAATTCTTGGATGATACAAATGACCAAAACCTCCTTCTATATATAGGAGTCCATGGGGCCACAATATAATCCTTGTGGGGCCACAATGTAATCCTAGCCGACCTATCAATAATAATGTAAGGGCACAATTATAACAATATGGGGGTTACAGGGGTACAACAATGACAATAAGGGGGGATACACTAACATAATAAGGGACTACACTATTAATATAGGGACTTAACATGCCCCTCTCCTTCAAACAAGTGTTGTCCTTAACGCTTGATTATTTCTTGATGCTTCTGTATAAAGTTCTCATCCTCCCATGTGGAATCTTCTACAGGAAAGTTCTTCCACTTGCTGAGATACTCTGAAATTGATCATGCTTGTCGAGTTCTTGTTTCTGTGGCTGCTTCATAACTTCTTTCGATGTGATGTTGATCTTCTTGTTGTTTCATTAGATTCCGCACCAAAGTTCAGTTATCCTTTGAGAGTTGGAGAACTTGTTGTTGATGATTGATTTGATCTTCCACTAATTTATCATCCATATTAGCTATTATTTGATCCTTCAAACCATCCAAATTAGCCTCCATTTCTGCTTTTAAACCATCTATGTCATCTTCAGTTGTTCTTCGTAAGATCGAAACTTGTTGCACTTGGTACCGTAATTTTGATATCTCATACTGCAATTCTTCTTCTTCATGCGTCATAGTATAGCTTTCTGAGGGCTTAATGGATATGGAATTATTTTTAGGAGGCATTTTAGAACCCAATACTGAAATATATGCTCAATAGGCCCTTGGAATCACTTCAAACTAATTTTGTTTTTACACAAGACTTATGCAATTCGGAAACAAATACACACCTTTTTCTTTCTTTTGAGGAGCTTGATATTGAAACTAAATTATCTCTATGATTTCAGATCTTCAATATCTGAAATTTGGCATTGAGGTAGCCCTCTGAATTCTATTTCTAATGCCACAGGTCTTAACTGATTTGGATTCTTGAAGAAAAAGTTGTGCTCAATCTCCTACGATGACCTAATTATGGACTGGTTTAGTAGTGCAAACTTGTACGACTTGCCACATGTTACTGTTTCCTCCTTTGGATCTGAAATTGATAGATAGAAAACTATGGTCCGTTTACTTGTAGCTACTTTTTACAGCATTCCAATCCGATGCTCAGAGGGAGAGCTATGAATATTTTCCCATGATCACTACTTTGAGATGAAATTCAGAAGCCTGAAAAAGCCCTAATTCCACAGATCATATCTCCGAAAATATTGCAAACCAATATCTGAAATTTTGTGAAGATTTTTCCATAGGATTTTGGCTTCGCACTCTAAAAATTTCAGCTTCTGAACCTTCGAGAACAAAATTTATTATGAAAATACCACGATGACCTGTTTAGGTTAAATTTAGGAGCCTGCAAAATGACTTAACTTGCACAAATCATATCTCTGAAAATATTGCAAACCAAGATCTAAAATTTTGCAAAGATGTTCCTCCAGATTTTGGCTTCACACTCTAAAAATTCCAGATTCTGAACCTTCATAGAAAAAAAGTTATAGAGAAAATGCCACGATGACCTGTTTAGAGCAGATAAACCCTAGAATCTCAGAGCTTCGATACCAAATGTTGTGAAACCAGCTCCAAAAATAGAAGAAAAGAGATATCAACGCCTTAGAAATAAGCCACTTCGAGGGGGCAACCTCCAATACATTACATGAATGAACAATTCCTGGATGATACAAATTACCAAAACCTCCTTCTATATATAGGAGTCCATATAATCCTAGTGGGGCCACAATGTAATCCTAGCCGACCTAACAATAATAATTTAAGGGCACAATTATAACAATATGGGGTTACAGGGGTACAACAATAACAATAAGGGGAGCTAAACTAACATAATAAGGGACTACACTATTAATATAGGGACTTAACAGTTTTATTTTCACTTAGTTTAAGGAGAGTTTTTAAAACCTCCTTAGCCTTTATTGTAATTACCATTTTTAAGACTTTCTATTTAATTATATAAACCCCTTCATGTCTTTTAAGAAGGGGTCCTAAAATTTTGAAAGGAATACTTTACGAAAGTCACACTTTTGTACTCTTAAAGTTTTCTTAATAGAAATGGTTGGACCAAATACTGTTTTTCAAATGAGCAGAGTTAGCGTATACATGGTACTTTTATCTTATATGTTAATTTTTTGTTCCAAATGATAAATGGTTAATTTTTCTTATGGTGTTTTGTTTTATGTGTCTTTTTTGAAAACAATCAAGCATTAGTTCACTTTTGAACATGTTAGATTGCTATCTTTTCGTACATATTCAATACATGCAGTAAACATATGTGATATAGTCTTATCCAATCGATTTAATTAACTATTTAATTAAATCAGTTAATTCAAATTGTTTTCATATCTCTAAGTGTTTGTATAATTTGTTAGACTCCTATACCAATAGGTGTCATATTTCATGATTGACTTGATGGGCTATGTAATATGTTCATACCTTTTTCTTGTTGTAGAGGTTTTCCATATTATCAAAAATAAAAAAATTTAAAAAATGTAAAGAGGGTATACCCTAAAAGAAAAATCAAAGAATGAAAAGAATAAAAATGGCCCAAAAAAGTAAAAGAAAATGAACCCCACCAAAAGAAAGGCCAAGGAAAGTGTGCAAGTCTAAATGCCACTACTTTTTTCTCTTTTGTAATAAATAAAATTGTGTGCAACTTGTATTTTATGCCACAATTTATGAACAGTCAAACAATTTAAACTTGGCTAGTTCATCTTTCAATTTTATGTTTTAGAGATAGAGAATAAAATCTGACCAAACTGTTTAATCTTGGCAGATAAGTAGATAGGTAGAGTAAATAAAAGGAGCTCAACATTTTAATCTGAGCCCTTGGATGTAATAAGGTTAGAATTAGATAGATTTCCATATGTAAAAGAAAAATTGTGATAAGGGTTTGCCAGTTTAAGTGCACCCTAATAAAGAAGAAAAAATGGTAGAGTAAAGTAGGTAGGGTAGGTAGATGTTGTTGCAGAATTACATGTGATGAAGAATGGCTTTAGATGTGTTAAATCTTTTACTTTCATCACAACTGCAAAGGCAGACAATACATTGGAAGAATTTCAAGCAAAGCAAAGTCAGATTATTAACTTCCCTTCTCATTTTCCCTAAAAAGTCTCACTAATTTCCCCTAAGTACTAAGGTATTTAAATATTAGAGGGGTTCAAGGCATTTCCTTGACTTTTGGAGGGACCAGACCCTCGGCCCAATAATTGGAAAAGCCTAAGTACTTAAATTCATTCATCATGACATTCATTCACCTCTAAGAAATCTTTTTCTAAGTAAAATCCCATTTTACTTAGGAAAATCATGCAATATTTCACAAAAACCCTATTCATGCAAGCATAAGTTAAATACATTACCTTAATGTTTTATACTTAGCGCTTCTGTTCATTTTTTCATATTAATTTCTAATTTTATTATTTAAATCCCCATACAAATAAACCCTTTCCCGTATTATTTTAATTATATCCCAAATAATTAATATCCCACCCCTTTTGGTTGAGAAATAACCATATAAATGCGTTAATTATGATTAATTAGTCAAATTTCTGATTAATCGTCAAGTGCGTCCTCCCGTCATATAAAAGGGATTAATTAACCCTACAGGTTAATTAATAACATAATCCGCCAATAGAAATGCTCCCGATGTGATTAATTCATAATAAATTGCATTGGGCCCACCTTTTAACTCTCTGCCATCTTCCTCGCTCGACGACCGTTCGATCGACTTGTCTCATATCAACGGTTATTACTCATATCACTAGCCATCCACGTCCGAACGATAACGTGCGATGGCCAAGCAGTTTTCTAGATCGTACAGTGCCACGTGTCGTGCATCGTATGGAATGGCTCACCCTCCGCTCAAAACCACTCTTCCCCAAAATCGGTGCGATGGAAACCGCTTACCGCCTACCTCCCCTGACGAAACCTCTGTACCTGCTGACGTCATCCATTAAAAAATTAAAAACCCACCAACCTTTTGACTTTGTGAATAAAACAAATGTGCCCGCATCGTTTTCATTTTTCTGTGTAACGACCAGAGTCTCATGCAGAAATTACAAAACCAGCTGTCGAATGCCATCAACTCCCACCTTGCTGAGGAAAATTGCAGCCGAGCATTTAGAAATCATCTGCCATAGCTAATACATGTTCCCATTACTGTTCATTTCCCAGAAAATAGGTATTTACCTCAATTCCCATCAAACTCTGTAAAATCCTGGTTTTTGTTTTGAATTCCACACGAGAAACTAAAACAGAGTTCAAAATTGATTTTCATTTTATTCCTCAAGTCCCCGGAACTGCAATTATATTCCTAAACCTGTGATTGTGCCTGTTTTTCATAAAAAAACCTCCAATTCATTTCTGAATCCACAAGAACCAGAAATGGAAATTCTCGTGGCTATGAATGTCACACCCCTCAATGCCCCTCACAAAGATTTAGATTATCTACCTTTAGTAGATAGATATTTCCAAATTAAAGACCTGGTTCTCAGTGAGAATCCCCTTCAAATCTTCTGTCACTGCAAAGATAATTACTTGAAAGGTTATGATATTTTTGGATTATGGGAATCCAATCTTCCCATCTACCTTCTCCCCTCAGTCCACATTTTCCCTGAGATAATCCATTACTGTCATGCAAACTATGATCCCAATCAAAGAGCAGTTTTGTCCTCGAGTTAGACTATCCTTTTTCCCATAACTTCTCAGTCTATCAACGAGATGTTGCAATTTCAACCTGGTCAAGCCCTCACTCCTCTGTCCATGGGAGAATTACTTGAAAAATCTACCAAATTGTCCCATGAAGAGTTAAATCGTCTCTGCCAGACCTTCATGTTACCAGAACATCAGCCCAAAGGTCCTCCCCCTTATGGTTATACCTTTTTCACTGATGTGGGCAGATTTATTCTAAATATGATATCCTCTATAATGGGTTTCAATACTAGTGAGTATGTTGACCAATTAACCCTAGTATTGTTGTCTATTTTCCCCTCTGGACAGCCCCCTGCCGTCAAGTATGATTTTGCTTCCTACATTGCAGACAAAATCCATGATCAGTTCATGAGATTAGAGAATGAAAGAGTGTTCAAGTATTCTTCCATTATTTATCATCTCATGCTTTATTACCAACCTGAAAGTTTCCCTTTCCATGTCAAAAAGCTTGATGCCAAAGGAAATCCTAGGTCTATTATCTTTTGGTCTGCCATTACTCATAATTCCCCTGATTCCCCTTATTCCTACAATGATTTTGTTGACCTATTTGTACACCCTGCAACCACCTTGTTGACAGGAGTTTCTCCTCCAAGGGTCAACAGTGAAATCAAGAAAATTCTTCAACTTTCAAAGCAATATCGGATAGGTGACTGGTACCTATACCAAAATCAAACAGAAATTAGAATATATGGATGTGAGTTATGCCCATTCAAGTTGCCAAAATATGTCCCAATCAGACTCTTTGCAATAGAGTATTTCAGGAAAATGATCAATTCAGATATAGTTCATTTTTGTAATGCAAAGAAAAAGGCTCAACTCAGGATTAAAATTCAGCTAGGTCCCTTTGTCTGCAACTCTAGAGATGCTGGAAAGGAAGCTGAAAGAATATTAGAAGATTATCTTAAATTACAAAAAGTTTCTACTGGGTACCTTATGACCCAAATAGCTTTATTTGTGATAGAAGAATGAAAAACAAACTATCACCATACATTCATCAAAGAATCCCAGAAATTGAACAGTATGCCAATATGGATGAATGGATGGAAGGGACATTGGTAGAACAAGATAGTGAGCAGGTCAATGCTGAAAATGTAATGAAAGACCTTGAAAAAATACTTGACCTAGAATCTTTTGGACAGGTACAGATACCAGGTATTTGTTCTTCTTCTGCTGGGACTTCTCAGCAAAATTTACAGGAAATCATTGCATTGGCTACAGTAGCATCTAAAGGAAAAGAGAAAGAGGCTGATATCCAAATTATAGAAAAATTTACAATGACAAACCAGCCTGAAACTTCTAAAGAACAGGGTCAAGTACATATTCCTCCTACTCAAACCAATGTAGCAGAAGTGTCAATTTTACAAACTCCTCTTAATGTAGAAAAGGGCAAAAAGAGAGATGCTGAAGCAACTACTCCTGTCACTGGATCTTCTGGACAGCCTAATGTTAAAAGACAAAAATTGAATCCTCTTCCAGAAGTGGAATCTATTCATGAATTCCCTGATAGTCAAACACAAGAAGAATTGGGTAGTCAGCAAATAGGTTCAATCAGTGGGACATCCACTACTTTACAGAGAAAAGAGCTGCAAAGACAGCAAAGTGCAGAAGTGTCATCTTTCAAACCACCTATGAAAGATGCCAGGGACATTAAAAGAACATTCATAAATATAAAGGCCAGAAATGATCCACTCAGACTTCAAGTGTACAATCAATGTTTGAAGATGGCTCCTAAGAATCAACAAAGATTGATGTCAGCCTATGACATTCAACAAGGTAAAATGATAATGAGTCACTTCAAACCCAAAGTGCAGCAACCTCAAACCGCTGCAGATTATATTATAACAAATTTTGAAGTCTTAGCAAAGGATATCCATCCTTTGGATCAAATTGAGCTGCATAAACAGACAGGTGAGATGATTTATTCTACTCTAATAGATAAATCAATGATGACCCAATAATTGCAAGATTCTTTGGAGAATACTAATGCTCAACTAAGTCTTAAAAAAACATCTTCTCAGGCTAAAGCCAACAGGGTAAATTTTTTGGAGGAAATCATTATTGGATTGGGTCATGATCCCAAGGATGTCAAAGGTATAGAAACTTTGATCAATAAAACAGATGATGATATTGCAGCCTTGAGAAAACAATTAAAGTTACCAACCTCAAGACATCCACAGACTGTAGAAATTATAACGCAAAATTCTGAAGAAGAATTGATGGACTTTCTCTTGAAACTGAATGAGAAACTTAATGAAATGGAAAAAGAGCTTGAAAAGGCATTGAAAGATAAGCAGTCTAATACTCCAACCTCTACAACTGAAATGATTGCAGGTACTACAACAACAGGTCAGCCAACAGAATTTTCACAGGTAAATACTTCAAATTTAAGTATAGAAGAATTAATAAAGTCAATGGAGGAAATGAAACTCCAAGTGACAGAGCTACAGAGAACAAAGGTGCAACTCACCAGTTTAGATCAAAAATATGATCTCTCGAAAATGAATGTTGCAGATAAAACAAGAGAGGTCAAAAAATTGGAAAAGTTGGTCAGCAAGTTGGAAAAGGATCTCACATTGGAGAAGCCTTTAAAGGAAATAAATGAAATTCTTTGGGACAACATCATCCAGTCAATAAGAGATGTATGGCCCTCAATTCAAATAATGCATGAACAGAATGATTTAGTCAAATTGGCTATAGAAGAAGTCCTAAGAGCAAGAGAAGAATTGGGAAATAGGCCTGATGAAGCCAATGAACTCATCCGTTTTCTAAATACTCATAATAGGCAGCAACTTGAAGAACTTGGCATTCAAGACAGGACAGGAACCATTTTGGAAATAAAAAGAGTTTTTACCAAAAGAACTCTGATGCAGAATTTAGAACGAAGATGTTCTGATATGCAAGAAGAAATTACTGCCTTCAGAAAAAGATTTGATATTTTGTTGAATAAAGGATTGCCCAGTCCTTTAGTTTCAGAAGATGAATTTATGGAACTGGAAAGTTATGTTGAAAAATTGGACAAGCATGCTGACAATCAAGCCAATACCTCAACTAGTTCATCAACAATAGCATTGCCTACAGGAAAAAGTCTTCATGATAGATTGGAAAATTTGTTTTATCTTGAGCATGAAGTAAAGCATTTGTTCCCTGTTCAACCTACTTTCTTTCGGTATACAGAGACTGATGAAACTCTTAGAAAGCTACAAAGAACCAGGATATCGGAAGATAAATGGTGGGAAGAAATGCTAGAACTTTTGTAAAAAAATCCTTACATGAATTTTTGATTATATACTATAGTAAGTCAGTGTAAGAAGGATAGAAGGATGAATAAAGGTCAAAGTGTATCAGAGCAGTCAAAGAGTATCAGTAAGACGGATTAGCCAGCATAGAGTTACTGAAGAGGACAGCAGCAAGCCAAATCATAGGGCTTGCCTCCAGCACATTCTCAAAAGAAGGAAACAGCACAACATCAGTTACCATTTTTCTTATCTACGAGACCATCTGTCTCTATTTTATTGTAATTTACTTATGAGTCATCCTAGATTATATCTCAAGTTGTTATGAGATATTTTTTTGTAACTTTTTGTATAAATACTCCCTCAATCGGAGTATTCAGGGTGGATTTTTTAGACTTTGCTGTAACATTGACTATTTGGAATAAAGTGTTGTTGGAGAAATTTTTTGTAGCTAGCTGGATGAGGAATTGATGCGAAAGAATTTTTACAGGATTCATGTGTCAGACTATGGATCAATAAGTCATCTATCTCTTATGTGTTAAAGTCTTTATATTTGTCTATTATATCATCTGTGTTTCATTTCTGAATGATTAACGTAAAGGAATAAATCAGAAAGTGCTTAAGTGTAATATGATTTTAAACGTTGTTATTCTAAATGTTTTCTTCTAAACTGGTTTAAACAGTGAATTCTTAATTGCTCCTATTTTCTAGTTTAAGCATTTGATTATTTAGTAAAGAATAATTAATTGCTCTTTATTAATAATCACTCAATTTTCCCTCTTTTGAATGTGTTGAAAGATTCTTGATTTCCTTTCATCCATTTGAGTTCATCCCATTCACTTTAAGATCTATAATTGTTCCATGTTTGATTATCTTGCCCTGTGAAACCCTCTTTTGCTAAGAGACTTAATCCAGTTAAGTTATCCTTTTTGACTCCATTAGCCCAATGGACTAAACTACTCAATCTTGCCCTCAGCTATTGAATTCCACCACCCAAATTCAAACAAAACCCTTGGACTTTATAACTAGCCTGATATCTTCTAAAAAAAAGCTAAATTATACAGAGAGAGCCCTCTCCGAGTACAGATTGGCTAGATTCTGTGCCTAAAATTTGGTTTGTGGTTACCTCGGACCCCTTTCCTCTTCCCAACAACTTCAAGGAAAATCTGAGTGATAACATAATCTTTATTTGCATTCACTGAAATATCATCTTTATAAATCACACAGAGAGAATAATTCATCCTGGGATAGATATAGATAGGTATATTTATTTACTTCAAGCTTGTTATCACTCCCATCTACCAAGTTACAATCAGTTATAATACCATTCATTCACCCAATTATATTTCACTGGGAAACTGGTCCCATAAATCTAGTTGAAGCCACCATACCAAATGGATAAGTGACAGTTTTCAAGTCCTCGACCAGGTGGTTTTCCAATGTTATTGCACTGATTTTCAGGGCCTCATCCTTTTTAGTGCTAGAAGGAGGGCCATCAGACTATGAATGGCACCAAAGCTCAATCCAAAAATCAAATACCATCTAAAGAGTCATTCTCCCTCCAAATCTCCTACAACTTCTAGTCTTGGTTCAAGATATTGTAATATTATATCAGAGTTTGTTCAATCTCCCACCAAATCTCCTAGTTCTATTCCTAAATAACTCTCCTCGGATTATACTCTAGAATCACCTGAAGTACAAAACTTAATAAATAAATTGGAATAAATTTCTATTTGGGTAGAGAATGGTGTACTTTCTAAAGCCTTAAAAGGAAGTGTTAATTCAATGTTTGAGGGCACTGGTGTATTAACCCATTCTAAGAGCGAAAAGCTCAGAATAATCCATTTTGAGTTTCCTCTCCATTCTCAGCATAGGAAATCTCCAATATCTGAGACTCAATCATCCATTAGTGAGATTCATTCATCTTCTGCTCCTCAAACTCCATCATTTATTCCTCCTTCTTTTACATCTTCTCAAAAAATTTATTCATCAATTCATACATCTTCTTCTTCCCAAGCTACAAGTGCTACCTGAAGCAGTATTAGTTACATAGTTGTTTCTTCCACACCTACAACCACCACTCGAAATACTTCTTCCAATCCAAATCCTTCTTCAGGGAAAACTAATCTTTTGATTCACATAATGGCAGCTATACCTTGGACGAATCCTTGAGATGTTCAATTACTAGGTCCTCTTCATCCTTTACCTAAGCATCCAGAAAGATAGTTGCCTAATTATTATCTAGATGATGGTCTACCAGTGGAAGAACATCTCCATAATTTTATGCTTTCCATGAATCTTAATGATGTCACTGAAGAAGATTGCATAGTTAGGTTATTTCCCTATAATTTTCAAGGATCAGCTGGATCATGGTATTTCTCACTACCATCAGGCACTATTACTAGCTGGGATATATTTGAAGAACAATTCCTTACTAAATTTGGTGATGATCATACTACTGCTACTCTTATCAATGATATTTCCAATCTCAAAGCAAATACAAGGGAAAAGATCAAATATTTCAACTCCAGATTTAACAAGCTACTCAATAAAATCCCAAACATATCTAAGCCTGGGGTAGATGTAAAAATAGAATGATATCCTCTCTTCCTTCTAATATTTCTATTTTTGTAGATAGATCCAATAAGACTACATTGGTAGAAAATGTGAAAGATGCCCTTTCTGTAGAAAAGAGAATTCTTGCCTTAGAAAATAAAACTACACAGGAGGAAAGAAATACTAAAAAGGTTTCATTTAAGGATGAATCCAAAAATAAAACATCAAAGGGTCCTTATTATCTTGAGGGATTACAAAAGGTTCTCAAAAATATTTCAAATGACATGGTTGAAATAAATAAACAAGTAGTTGAATCTTCTTCGAAGAAACCTTTCAGATCTTTTAATAAAACTCAAGCTTCCCAACCTCAAAATGTAATCTAAAATGTTGAATCAGATCAAGATGAAGCAATATCATCCACAGAAGAATCACAATATGAATAATTAGTCGAAGTTCATGGATTATGGGAGTTTATTCTTCCAACATCTGACAATGAAGATGAACATGAGGCACTTCCAGTTAACACTAGAAGTAAAAATTCTACAGATCTCCCTCGGTCTCCTCAAAAGAAAAATTCTAAATCCTCTGTTGTTAAGGATAAATTTTTTAACCAAATAACTTCGTCTCCTCAATCAAGCCCAACTAATTATACTCTTCCATCTACATCCAAGACATTAGTTGTCTCAGATATCATCGAATATAATATAGTTGAATACATTGAGAAAGTAAAGGCAAATATCTCCATACATGAGTTGAGCATATTAAAACATCAACAAAAAATTTTACTCAAAGAGATAAATGAAATCCCTGCTTTGCCCTTACCTGCACCTATTACTTCCAAAGCCTCAAAAGGAGTTGGCAAACATCCTCATGATCCACCTGAAAAAATTGACGCAAATGATGGTATTCTAATCAAAGACATATCTAATTCGCATACTCTTCATTTCCTTTTATCCTTTGAAGTTGTTAGGTCCCTATATTACTAGTGTAGTCCCTTATTTTTGTTAGTGTAGCCCTCTTATTATTGTTGTTGTACCCCTGTAACCCCAATATTGTTATTATTGTGCCCTTACATTATTATTGTTAGGTCGGCTAGGATTATATTCTGACCCCATGAACTCCTATATATAGAAGGAGGTTTTGTCATTTGTATCATCCAAGAATTGTTCATTTATGTAATGTAAAGGAGGTTTCCCCCTCAAAGTGTCCTATTTCTAAGGCGTTGATATCTCTTTTCTTCTATTTTTGGAGTTGGTTTCATAACATTTGGTATCAGAGCTTTGGATTCTAGGGTTTCGCTGCTCCAAATAGGTCATCGTGGAATTTTTACTATAAAAATTTTTACGAAGGTTAGGAAGCTGAAATTTGTATCACACGAAGCCGAAATCCCGAGGAACCTCGTGTAAAAAGTTTAGATCTTCGTTCGTAATATTTTTGGAGATATGAGTTGTGGAAGTTAGGTTATTTTCAGGCTCCCAAATTTCATCTCAAAGAGGTGACCTTGGGAAAATCTTCATAACTCTCTCTCTGAGCATAGGATTAGAATTCTATAAAATGTGGCAGCAATTAAACGAAATTTAATTTTCATGCTTATCAATTTCAGAGCCAAAGGAGGTAACCATGACATGTGGCACGTCATAAAATTTCGATCTACTGGATCAGTCCATAATTAGGTCATTGTGGGAGATTGGGCATAACATTGTCTTGAAGAATCCAAATCAAGTTAAACCTATGGAATTCGAAAGAATATTGAGAAGGCTACTACAGGACCAAATTTCAGATATTGAAGGTTCAAAATCACAGAGATAAGCCAGTTTCAATATCAAGCTCCTCAAAAGCAAGAAAAAGGTGTGTATTTTTTTCAAATTGCATAAGTCTTTTTTGAAAAATTAGTTTGAATTGATTCCAAGGACATATTGTAGAATAGATATCAGTATTGGGTTCTAAAATTCCCCCTAAAATAATTCAACACCCATTAAGCATTTAGAAGGCTCTACTTTGATTCATGAAGATGAAGAAGTGAAACATGACATATCAAAATTACAAGAGCAAGTGCACCAAATTCCGCTTGCAAAGAGCAACAAAAAATGAAATGGAAGTTTTGAAGAAAGGCGTGGAAGCTAAGATGGATGGTTTGAATAAAGGTGTGGAAGCTAAGATGGATGGTTTGAAGAAAGGCGTGGAAGCTAAGATGGATGGTTTGAAGAAAGGCGTGGAAGCTTAGATGGATGGTTTGAAGAATATCATGGATGGCATGGAAGCTAAGATGGATGACATGGAAGCTAAGATCGATGAAAAAACGGAAAACATGAAGAATGATCTAAAAGCATACATGGAATTGGTGTTGTTTTAATGAAAGAAGGAAGACCCATTTCTTTTGAAAGTCATCCAATCAAAGGAAAGTATTTACAGAAAATTATTTATGAGAAGGAAATGTTAGCAATACTACATTGACTAAACAAATGGCGACCTTACCTAATGGGAATACACTTCAAGGTAAAATTAATAATGATAGTCATAAACACTTTTTGGAACAAAGACTATCTTTAGAAGAGCAGCAAAAATGGGTCACAAAGATGTTGGGTTATGACTTTGAAATCATCTACAAAAAAAGGAAGCTAAATGTTGTTGCAGATGCAATATCAAGAAAGAATGAAGAGGTGCAAGCATTTCTTTGTGGAATTTCTATTATCTAACAAGATTGGATAAACGAAGCAAGGAATGAATGGAAGAAGGGCGAAGAAGTGTGGACACTCATACAAAATTTGCAGCATGATCCTAGTACATATGATACATTTAGTTGTAAAAATGATTCCTTATGGTACAAAGATCGCTTATATCTTTGTAAGAATTCCCAACTAAAAAAAAATATTCTTTTGGAATTGAACACTTCTCCTTTAGGAGGACACTCAGGATTTTTAAAAACTTACCACAGTGTGAAGAAAGAATTTTTTGAGATGGCCTTAAATCTGATATTCAAAATTTTGTGGCAGAATGTTTGGTTTGCCAACAAAATAAAGTTGAGACATTTAAGAACCCGAGTCTTCTACAGTCTTTATCCATTCCAAGTCAACATTAGGAGAATATTTCAATGGATTTTATCACATTTTTACCTAAGTTCGAAGGAAAGAGTGTCATCATGGTGGTAGTTGATAGAATTACCAAATATGCACACTTTTGTGCATTATCTCATCCATTTAAAGCAAGTACAGTTGCTACTGCATTTATGGAAACAATTCAAAATCTACATGGAAACTGAAAGATTATTGTAAGCGACAGAGATCCCATTTTTACACGAAATTTTTGGACGGAGTTATTTTCTTGTTTGGGTACTCATCTAGCTCATAGCTCATCTTATCATCCTCAATCCAATTGGACGGGAGTTATTTTCTTGATCTCTCTTTTCTTCTATTTTTGGAGATGGTTTCATAGCAGAAGTATTTAACAAAAATGGGCATAATTGTCTAATTGACTTTGGAGCCTCTTCGAATATCATTCCATATTATGTTTGTTTGAAGTTGAACATTGCTCCTCAAAAGTCTTCAGTACACATTGTGCAATTAGATAGAACTAAAGTTAAGGTATTATGAGAAATGAATTCAATCCTCATATGACTAGCATCTGATTCAAAATTTCATCAAGTGATTGATATTTTGGTTGCTAATATTCATGAATTTTATGGTTTAATTTTGAGTAGAGATTGGTTAGAGAAACTTCATGGTTATTTTGCTATTGATTGGTCTCATATGTGACTTCCCTATAATGGTAAGCCAAATCAAATTCGATTAGACTGTGAAAAACACATGAAATACTCATTTACCGAGTTCAAAGATGACAATGAACCCGTGGCTTTTACTAATAACATTCTCGACAATTACTCTACTGAATATTTTTTGGGCAATTTTAATGCTCAGAAATCTCCATTTCTCACCAACTCAATTAATTCTCAAGTCGAAATTTTTTCTCAGTCAGAATCTTCAAAATTTATAAATATCATAGATAAAACTTGTATTAAATTTTTTTTATGGACGTTATACTTTGATGGATCAAAATCTGGTGAAGGTGTAGGAGCTGGTTGTATACTAATTAGTATGGAAGGAGAAAAAACAATGTTGGCATGCAGGCTTGAATTTGAATACACAAATAATATTGTAGAATATGAGGCACTGGTCCAAGGCTTGTACAAAGCAATAGATATCGGTGTCAAATATCTTCAAGTCTATGGTGACTCTGAAATAATTATCAAACAGGTAAGAAATATTATTCACTGTATCTCTAGTCATCTCAAGCATTACCAAGCATTAATAAAATCTATTACCTCACATTTCTTAGCATTCAATATCTCATCTATTCCAAGGCTCCAAAATGCAAGCATTGACCTTCTAGCTAATGTAGAATCCAAACTTATTCCTTCAGAGGATTATAGTCCGGATAGATTTTCTATAGAATTGATTTTTCTCCCATTTATTTCTGATAATGTCACTAACTGGAGAGTATTCAACGATGATAAAGTTGTTCTAACCTTTATTACATCAGAAGGGTCATATGATGATCAACTAATTAAGGAAGATGGAAATGAAAGGAAATTGAATCATAAACTTGAAGAGAATACCATACCTAAGTCTGTGGTTAAGCTTTAAGATCTTTATGATCTCAAAGATAGGTTAAATTTTTTTACCAATTCTAAACTACAAAGTTGAAGTTTGGGGTTTGAACTAGTAAACCATAGCATAGATCTCAATCCTCAGAATATTAACTTAGGACTTGGTATTTAGTGTGATGAAATATTAGCCTTCATTCACTTACTGAAGAAATACAAGAATGTATTTACATGGAAATATGAATGTCTCAAAATGTATGATACTTCCATCATCTAACATACTATCCCAATGACATCCACTGAAAAGCCTATACAACAAAAATTAAGGAAAATTCACCTTGATCTTGAAAGTCAAATAAAAAGTGAACTATATAAAATCCTTAAGGAAAATATCATCTTCCATGTTAGGCATTCAAATTGGGTCTCAAAAGTAGTCCTTGTTAGGGAAAATAATGGTGACATTCGCATTTGTATATGTTTTAGGAACTTAAACAAAGCTTCCTTAAAAGACAATTTCCCATTACCACCTATGGAAGAAATTTTGCAATTAGTTGTTGGATCTGAATTAATGTCTTTCCTTGATGGATTTTCAGGCTACAATTAGATTCTGGTTCATCTTGAAGATAGGTTAAAGACTACATTTAGAACTAAATGGGGCACTTATGCCTCCCAAAAAATGCATTTCGGCCTAATCAGTGTAGGAGCAACTTTTCAAAGAGAAAAGGACATTTCTTTCAGAGGACTGATAAATAAAATTGTGGTTGTATACTTAGATTATATAACCATTTATTCCAATAAAATAAGTGACCACTATCGTTATCTTAAGCAAATCCTTGAACACTGTTTAAAATATGGAATTTCTTTAAATCCCAAAATGTCTCATTTCACTTTAAGTGAAGGTAAAATTTTAGGATTTATTGTGTCAAAAGAAGGCATTTGCATATATCCAGAAAGGATAAAGGCAAATTATGAAATATCTCATCCCCATAACAAGAAATCCATGTAGTCCTTTTTATGACAAATAAATTTTGTTAAGAGATTTGTTCCAAACTTTTCCAAAATTGTTTTACCATTGCAAGTAATGATTAAGAAAAATGCACTCTTCAAATGGGGACACAATGATATACAAGCTTTTGATTTAATCAATAAATCCATCGTTAATGCTCCTTCTCTGACTACCCCATATTTTTCTAATCATTTAATTTTGTATACTTTTGCATCTTAAACATCTTATGTTGTTGTGTTAACACAAATCAATGATCAAAAGATTGAAGCACCCTTTTATTTCTTTAGTTCAAATCTTCAAGGTACTGAACTAAATTATTCAGAAGTGGAAAAAAAAGCATTTGATGTTTACAAATATTTAAAGTATTTTGAACCTTTTCTCTTAAAGACACACACCAAGGTAATAGTTCCATTTTCGAGAGTAAGGCAACTACTTATTCAAAAGGAACTAGGAGAAAAGAGAGAAAATTGGGTAACTAATCTCCAAGAATATGACATTGACATAAGACCAGCCAAAATCATTAGAGGGAAAGGTCTTTGCAGATTAATATATGGAGCATCCAGCATATCAGATGATGAAGAGTCAAGTAACACTGTACACATTGTTGAGTTAAGCCTAAACTACTCTGAATCACAGTATGATGATATTATATTTTATTTGAAAAATGGATATGCTCCTACATAACTCAATTATAAAAGAAAAAGTGCTTTAAGATTGAAAGCTAGTCAATATCAGATCATAGACATTGTTTTATTTAGAAAGAACTATGAATCCATACTATTAAGATGCCTTGAAAAGTATGAAGCACAGATGTTTTTGTAGGAACTCCATGATGGACCCGTAGGTGGACATTTTAGAGGAGATACCACTGCACATAAAATCCTTCATGCGGGATATTACTGGCAAACATTGTTTAAAGACTCTCATGCATATGTGAGAAAATGTAAAACATGTCAAATAGTTGCCAAAAGAGAAAGAAAACCAGCCTTACCCTTGCAGCCAGTCAACATTGAACAAACTTTTGGGCAATGGGGATTGGATATCATAGGTGAGATTGTTCCTAACTCATTCAAAAAGCACAGATACATTCTCACTACAACAAATTATTTTACTAAGAGGGTGGAAGCTGTTCCACTAAAGGTAGCTAACTCTGAGGCCACTATGGAATTTATCGATCAATTCATTATTTTCAGGTTTGGCTTACCTAATGCACTTATGTTTGATAATGAAACTTATTTTTTGGGAAACAGTATGATTGACTTTGCTCTCAAAATATGTTTTAAACTTAAATATCCTGTTAACTACTATCCCCAAGGGAATGGTCTAGTAGAATAAAAAAATAAAAATCTCATAAGAATCATAAAAAGGACTATTGATTAGAGCTAGAAAATTTGGCATAAGTCTTTAACACTTTCACTATGGGAAGATAGGATTACTCAGAAGGCCTCTATAATGACTTCTCCATTCAATCTAGTTTATGGGAAAGAAGCTGTAATTCCATCAAATTTATCTCTTCCTTCATTATCCCTAGTTCAATTTATTGATGAAGTACCTTCTTCTTCCTTACAATTAAGAATGTCTCGGATCTTTAAAATCAAAGAGGAAAGAGAAACATCCAAATTAACTCATGCTCGACACCAGCAGATGGTAAAAAATTATTTTGATGCAATTTTTATTTGCCCAAAAACATTTCAAATTGGAGACCTCATCCTTAAGTGCAACAAGGCACATGAGGAAAAAGGTAAGCATACCAAATTCCAAAGAATGTGGCTTGGACCATTTCAAATCATAGAAAAAACTGGCCCATCAACCTTCATGTTACAAGATCTTCAAGGGAGAAAATATTTTCTTCCTGTCAATGGGCTGATTTTGAAAAAATTATTTTCTTAGAAGAAATTTTTCTTCTAAATTTACTATACTTATACTTTTACATTTTTAGGAGAATAATGTTTTATTACATACTTTTGGCTTTTAGCAACACCTCTGAATTATTTTATGACTTTTAATTTTTGTAGGATAAAAATTCTTGAGTAAATAACAACAAAACTTGAAAATATGAATGAATACTATACAACTTTGAAATATTTTTCCATTGAAATTGTAAATTTTATAAACCTAAAGTTTGTAAAGTATTTTTACTTTAATATCGATAAAAAAAGGTTCATCCTTACAAAGTAAAGACTTATTGTCACTAAGCATCCTTAACTCTAATTTTTCATCCAAAACTCTTAAGGAGTTAGTCATACTCCCCAATCTTAAATTTTGCCTTTTTAGAGTGTAATTCAAAAATATATAATACTTAAAATGATAAGAGGTCTCATCACGAGCCTGCTTACCATGTTCATAGGTAAATAATATACTGACATTACCACTACTGCATATCAAACCAGGGTAATGGCTCATGATTATTAAACAATCATAAGACAAGGGGTCTCATCATGAGTTAGTTTTTTCAGTTTAATTATAAACAGTGAATGGCATTGTCACATTCTCGTCCTCAAACCAGGACAATGACTTTTTAAGAACAACAAAAAAACAAGTTATATGATCAAGGATTTATCTCAAAAAATTGTAATTATAGATGGATGGGATATTGAATCATTGATGGTTAAAAGGTAACCTTTTTGAGGCTATGAATGCTTGTTGGCAGCAGTGGCTCTACCTATGACAAAAGGAGTAAATCAAAAGGCTAAGTTACAAAAACACACTTACTTTATATTTTAAACTATTTGATGATTGATATAGAGGAATGAAGATATTTATTTATGAAAGGTTTCTGAAAGATTAACAATAAATATGAGTTCTTTTATTCAAAGTAATTTTATTCATTCAAACATTTTGAAAACAATTTTTGTTTCCTTAAATTATTTTTACTTATTTGAAGATACTAAGAAATTTATTTTTCAGAGATAACTCGTTCTTCCAATGAATCACCAATTGTTGTGCTATTCAAAAACCCCCATTATTTTAGCATAGTTACCTTATGAAAATAATAGGGACCCTTTTAAAAATTTTAGGGTAAAACAAATAAAACCCTTAAGTGATTAATTTAAATAGAAATAGGAATCAAATGGTTTTAAAACATTGAATTTTCGTCTAAAAGACACTTAAGTGGAGAATGTTAAGCAAATCGCAATATCGCAATGAAAGACATATGGCTCCTAAAAGCCACTCAACACAAATTGTGATGATAAATACATCAAAGCACTTTAATAAAGGAAAAATTCATTTTCCCAAACAAATTATATGACAAAGAAATAGCGGGATCCACTTCTGCCACGTAGGAAAATTGCAAATCGCATTTTGCAGTTCTATCCCGACGATATTAAAGTCATCCTCCACATTTCCCTGATGCGATATACTCTTTTGCATCTCACTTTCGCTTCGTGATCACTCTTTCCCTTCATATATTTTCGCCAATATTTCGATTTCAATATCACAAACGGCAAAAGGTATCTAATCGACATTCTATAAAGATTTACACTCCAATAACACTGTGATGCGACAAATCTCATTTAAATGCTAGAATGATTACATGGGAACATCAACCCATACTATCCATTAATGCCATAACTTAAACAGTTTTATAACCCACACTTCCAAAAATGATTTGACTGCAAGGATAATTGAATTTATGTATTAACTGCATGCCAAGTTTCATTCGCTTTATTGTTTCCATTATTACGTTAATTTCATATTTGTAAATAAAAATTTCCTCTTTCTACTTATTATTATTAATTGTTCATAGGCGATTCCAAATAAACAGAGCCCTTTGGAGATGTCGAAAGCCGTGAAGAAAGCTAAGAAACCTATGGCACCCACAAATCCTACAACTACTGTAAGTGAAAGAAGATAAATCCTTCCTCTATTCACAGACACAACATGGGACGCAAATTGGTTCTTCCTCTTGGAAGTGATGTATAAGTTATTTGAGGATGAGAAACCCCATAGGGTTCAATGGAAAGTTACTGTAGATGCTTTTGATTCTTCAGAAGCTACTATAGAAGAAGTTGCCAATTATTTTCTACACCGGGTTGATGCGCGTCCAAAAATTCTACCATATACTGATATGGTAAGATGGATAATTGAGAAAATCAATTTTGGGGATAGAAATTTATTAACTAGCAGAGGAAAGATGATAGGTTCTTTTAAAGCAGAAGACTTGAAGTCAATTTATCACATCCAGACCCAGAAAAGGTCTACGACAAAGAATTTTTGGCATGATTCGCTAACAAGAATGAGTTGAAGTCAAATCCTTTCAAGTAATGGAGGAGTAACCTGAATAAACACAAAAATGATGATAAGGGTATGTATTCTACTGACTCCCTTTCTAGTGCCTACTGTTATTTTGCTGCAATGATTTCTAGGCTCTTTGGTAAGCCTGATACTACCAAATTTTTAGTTGAAGGGGTTCCCCTAATGGAAGCAGTCACAAATTCTTATATCATGGACTGGGGAACCATTTTTTCCAACAATATTGCCACCAATATTTTGGAATATAGAAAAAATCATTCTATTTCCTCCAAAAAATTTCCCCCATTTTATATGAGTGCTTATATTATGGATGCTCAATGTTTCACTTCATATTTTCCAGCCATGGGTTGGAAATGGACTACCCAAGACCCTCTCTCCATTCATGTCTATCATAACATGTTATGGGAGTCTAAATATGGAAACCATTTTTATAAAATCTTCCATGGAGTTTTGATCCCTTTATTTCAGGTTGTGTTCAATGAGAAAGCCCCTAGGTTGTCTAAAGAATCTCAAGCTGATTTCTCCTCTATTGGAAAATGGTTCAGAGAAGAATTGTTTACCTATGTCAGATTGTTTGGGATCCTGGCTCGGCCACATGTTTCACCATTATATGTTCTGGATAAGCTTCTCACAAGAGAAATAACTTATCAAATTGTTAGAAATGGATTAAATAAGTTTATGAAGGAATCTAAGAAAGCATCATGGCCCTCCTTTCCAATTCACGGTGGTGTTTATGCCTTGGAAAACTATAAACACATAAGATTTGAGGTCAACCAAATTAAATGTTTGAAATTGCTTACAATTTCAAACAAATAATACGACCTGAATAAATTTGCCAATGATTTTACCATTCAAGTTAAAATCATACCTTTTGTACAAAGATGATGATTTCAATGACTTGTTTGAGTTAGTCAACACTTATGCTACAGTTCAGAAGTTAGCAACATCACGCCTCCATCCACAACAGCTGTCAAATTTTAAAAAATACAAGAACAAAATATTGGAAGGGATTTATTTGAAAATGCTATAAGTATCCCAACCCATAACACAGAAGGAACATGAAAAATAGTAGGCACCTAAGGATATTGAATTCCTTAGTAAAACTGAAGAGTATAAATATGTTGAAGTTCAAACCATGGATTTAGAGTTCCCAAGTAATTTGAATGATGTATGGAATAATTTTAATCAAAAGCTCCAAGGAGACCAAGAAGTGTTGATTATTGGTCATCAACAGATAGTGCAAATGCCTCAAAGAAAAAGTTAGGACCCGTTTACTGCTGAGCCATCTTAAAATTTAGTTAGAAAAGAACAAGTGGAATTCATCCCAACCTTCCCTACTACAAAAATTGTACTAAAAATTGAGGAAATCCCTCCTCTAGATATATTTTATAGTCCTAAACATAAATCTGTTATTACCAGGAAAAGAAAAAGAAGGAGGACAGAGTAGTCTCAACTCCTTGTTCCAAGAGATGTTTCAATGGAGGTAGTCTGGAAATATTCACAAGCAAATCTTTCTCAAGATCTAACTCATCTGAACCAGTTCGTAGAACCCTATTTATATGCTACTATAGATAAGGCCTCTGAAGTTCAACAACTGATTAAAGAAAAGGATGAAAGAATAATCCAATTAGAATAGGAACTACCAGAAAAAAGCAAATTGTCGACAAAAAACTACAGGTACAAGTATCACAGCTCCAAGAGAGCATTGATCGATTGAAATTACAACACCAAACTGAAATCGGTGCTAAGGACACAGAAATTCATCAATTTTAGTTTATTGTTGAGCAATTGAAAGATAATCTAAAAATAGATGAATTTAGGAAAGAACCACTGGAATTGAATACCCTAATGGCACAACAACAAGTTATTTTTTGTCAAAAGTTGTCAAATATCATTGGATAATGTGAGAAAACGGATTCACTGATGAATCAAATAGTGGACCAGAGAATCAGTTTCAATGAAATCGATGATAAAGTGTCACAGTATGTCACTTGGCAAGATGCAATTGATGGACGAAAAGATAATCTTCCCAGGATTGAGGACTCCAAAAAGAAAATCTTATTTACTGACTGAGACTTATAATTGAAAAATGCTGAAAGGACCATCTACAGAGATAGAGATGTGGCTAATAATATTGTTGAAATCGTAAGTCAGAACCTCATCGCTACCAATCTTATTGATAGATTCCCTCCTGGTTCTCTTCCTATTGTTAAATATTTGATAAGGAAAAGGCAATAAGTCTCCAAGGTCAAAGAGGAAAGCATCAGAAAGTTGGAAAAGATAGATTGGGATAAGTATTGGAAATAATTGGTAAAGCCACATAGCCAATGGCTCATGTTGTGTTGTCTTACAAATACTTTTTCCTATATGTTACCTCCAATTTCAGATGTGGTTTTCTCTAGACAGCTGCGCATCAGGCCAGACAAACCTCGCGAGGTTAAGCATATGCTTAACATCCTTCAATTGAAGGAACGAATGGTTGATGAGACAACAGGGCAACCTTCAAGCAAGTCACCCCATTAAATTATGTTTATGTTTTATTTTCACTTATTTTAAGGAGAGTTGTTTAAACCTCCTCGGATTTTATTATAATTACTATTTTTAAGACTTTATAATTTATTATATAAACCCCTTCATGTCTTTTAATAAGGGGTCTTGAAATTTTGAAAGGAAGACTTCATGGAAGTCACACTTTCATACTCTTAAAGTTTTCTTAATAGAAAGGGTTGGACAATTTTTTTTTTCAAATGAGAAGAGTTAGAGTATACATGGTACTTTTATCCTATATGTTAATTTTCTATTACAAATGACAAATGGTCAATTTTTATTATGGTGATTTGTTTTATGTATCTGTTTTGAAAACAATAAGGAATTAATTCACTTTTGAACATGTTATATTTCTATCTTTTGGTACATATTCAATACATTTAGTAAACTTATGTAATATAATCTTATCCAATTGATTTAATTAACTATTTAATTAAATCAATTATTTCATTTTTTTTCATATCTAAAAGTGTTTGTATAATCTTTATTTGCATTCACTGAAAGATCGCCTTTATAAATCGCACAGAGAGAATAATTCATCCCGGGATAGATATAGATAGGTATATTTATTTACTTCAAGCTTTTTATCACTCCCATATACCAAGTTACAGTCAGTTATAATAGCATCCATTCACCCAATTATATTTCACTAGGAAACTGGTCCCATAAATCTAGTCGGAGCCACCATACCAAATGGATAAGGGATGGTTTTCAAGTCTCCAACCGGGTGGGTTTCCCTGATGTTGTTGCACCGATTTTTGGGGCCTCAACACCTCCAGAGGATGATGATGATATGTAGGGTCATAGGTGACCCCCATGTAAAATGTTATGGACATGCCAAATGTATTTACAATAGTGGACTCTAAGCACATTTTGATGATGTGGTTCGTCTTTTGTTTATGTTATGGTTGTCTTCTTATGGGAAGAATGGATAAAGGATGTAGTTAGAGAAAGGAAATAATGGATTAACAATCTCGTTTGGTACTACATATATGAATGAAATGGATTGAATTTCTAGGTTCTCATACATGGTTTCACTATACCAAAGAGTGGCTTAAGATATAATGAACTGATGCTCATCTAGAAAACAAGATGGTTGAACAACAATAGTGTCGAAGGGACTAGGTTTTTGATGTAATATGAAAGAATGATTAAGTGGATCATACCTATATTTATCTAAAGTGATATGAGACTCTATAGGTTCTTCTAAACGGGGAATAATAATAATGTTACTAGAGTCGACACTAACATATGCACTAGGAGGGTTGGGGATAATTGCTTCTCCTGGACACTAAAAAATGGATGCCACCCTTACCAAAACATTGGGTGTCAATGTAATCTCCACAAGGTGTATATAGTTCGAATTCATGGGTTCGAGGTAAGGGTTTATTGAACCAATTGACCTCACTATGGATGAATTCTATGGACTCCACAACATATTAATCATGGGTTTATTGCAGAAGGAAATACGCACGATGGTTCATATCATCCCAAGAATAATCAAGGGTGGGCATGGCTTCTGTGAGGTCTTCATCTAAATGAAAAATGGAAATATTGGAGGAAGAAGAACCACTTGATGTGGAGGGGCTACCTGAAGCATTTCCATGAGAGACAAGGTTCACATGTGAATTGATAACAGGAGGGGACAAATGGCTAGTAGATGGTATATATACCAATTTTTAGACATCGGTATCTATTGAAGAAGGTTCGACTGAATCAATATGGACGACTTCAAAAGAGTCTCCAGATGAGGATATCATGGATGACGACAGGCAGAGAATAGGAGAAATTATATTTGTCATCTTGAAATCATAAGGAGGAATCACAATTTGTGTTTCATGTTCTAGCTCAATAACGGTTCCAGAATCCACAAGTGAAGAAGTGGTGGAATCATTACGAGCAACCTTTATTTCACGAAGTGCCTAACGGTATAATGAAAATATTCAAGACGATGACAGTTATGGGAATAGTGACCAAATTTGTCACATAAAGCACAAGGGTGATTCGTGCGTAATGATTTTTTTTCTTCGCTGACTCAGGTAAGTTGACTCAGGTAAGGTGACATGGACCTCCAGGATTTTAAAGTCAGGAAATGTATCATCGACCACCTCTTTCAGATGAGGGAGTTCAGGATAATTATTGTTGGCATGCCCAAAAACATCACACAAAGCCCATGGAGGTGTCGGATTTGGAGGCTTAGGAGGAGTTGGAGTTGTTTGGGGTGCCTTGTCTTTATTTCCATTTTCCTGGGCCTTGACACCCTCACTAAATGCTTTCACGATAGGTGTAGGTTCCTACTAAGGTTGTTGTGGAACTAAAGCAAAATAAGGGGAAGGTACAACCCATTGCACTGGGGTCAAATTTTTGTAAGGTTTAAGGTGATCAAGTGGAGTGTTTTCGAGGGGATCAATGCACCAGACTGGCATCCCCAGATCAATGTTGGGTAAAATCAACGTAGCTATGACAAGGACAAAGAAAATTTCTGGCAGGGGAAATAAAAAAGGTATATGACCCAAAGGATAATGGCTTGGCAGAATTGGTCCTGAATGGTTAGGGCCTGGAGGAACTGATCCTTGTTTAAATGGATGAAGAGAGACATCAACAAAAGGAGGTGGTCCTTGAGGAATTATACCTATATGATGGGTTGAATTGGGGAAAGCAAGTTGCAAAGGCACTAGTTGTTGGATGGGAGTACCAACTGCTTGTGAGCAACCCATGATGCTTGCAACATGCAAACACTCAATGGGCTAGGATCAGAAGGGGTAGGTGGTGGACCATAGTAGGCATTAAGAAAGTAAAAATCTTTATAGACTCCTGGTGAGACATTGGTGAGGGACGAGCCAGTCATATCATCAGTCATGGATGAAATGTTGGTTTGAGGAGAATTTTGCGCCATATGATCATAGTAAGTCAGTTGATCAAATGTAAAGATATTTCCTTTGTGGGTAAATCACATCTTACGGAAAACATTAGATGTGACAACTGACATGGAATAGGTGTAACTACGACCCAAAAGGATGTTGTGATCCAGTGGGGCGTTGATGACTTCAATATTAATGGAGATCGTCTTTTCGGAAATAGTGATACGACAATTGTGAATTAAGCCAAGGGATTGAGATGGATGACCATCCCATGCACGAAGAGTGATGGTGGAGGGGGACAGGTTTGGTGAGTTAATTTGTTTCCAAACACTAGCATTCATCATGCATGTGAAGGTGCATTTTTCAATGATACACCGCTATACAATGGTGTTTCTTATTGAGATTGGTATTTGAAAAGCAACGGATGAAGGAAGTGGACGATGTTCTAATTTCTCAATGTCAAATACGATCTTGCAATCATCTGAAGGATCCACAACACCCAGGGAATTAAGTAGAGTTTTCCGTTGGGATGGGCATGACTAGAGAACTTATAGTGTTGACATGGAAGTAGGATATTGCGCCAAGTCATCTACTATGTTGTATGTGTGTGCAGATTTGGCTAAAGAAGCATTATGATGTAATGGTCCTTTGGGGATCTTGGTAATAACATGTTTCTTAGGCTAAGGGATCTGTAAGGTACCATTTTATGATGGAATGGACTCTGTGGAAAATTTTGGTTGGAATCAGTCACAGACTTAGCAGGTGCCTTATCATACTAGCATGAACAAGTCTGAAGATTGACAAGTTTAGTGTTTACAACCTTATTATTCATCATGAGAATCTGATAATCAGTGGAACCAGATTATGGAGTTTGAGGCATTTCCTGACCTTGTGTTATTTGGGCAGCTATGTATCCTTGGTGAGGAAATGGGTTGGTAAGCATTGCCACCTAAGATGAAGCAGAGGCCTGAGGAAGATGAGCCATGGGATGTTGTCCTCTAGAATTTCCTGCTTGGGATTCCCATACTTGACGCATTTGTGGTAAAAGGGGAAAATCACGAGTTTAATTTCCATATATGCGGCAACATTCACAAGGATTTTTCGTACGAAGGGCCTTGTTCTTCTTGGGATGTCCGCCCTATTGCTGGGTTGCAGGAGTAGGCTGATTTCTCTGAGGTTGAATAGGTGGAGTACCTCGGTTACCCTCATTACCTTAGGATGGTTTATTCCTATTACCTTTCCCCTTATGCTTCGTCTTGATGTTGGGGGGATTGGTTGTGCTAGGTTGTTGAGCATACACTTGACCTTGAGGAGGAGGTGGCTGCTATGGAAGAGGTTGAGGAGGCATGGGAGGCTAAGGCACTTGTTTTGGAGGGGATGAAGCATTAGGTGGTGCATAAGGAACATATGGAGGAGGGGAAACATTTTAATAAAAAATTTGAGCAATAGTTGGCCCTCGCATCTGCTGATGCAGTTAGGGAAATTCATATGGTGTGCTTTGACCTAGATAAGGGTTTCCTGGTGGAAGGGGGTAATTGTAGGAGGTACTGGTCACCCCCTGGGGTTGACCATAACGATATGAGGGAGAGCATATGGTTTTTGATAAGGGAGTGAAAGAGATCCAACGATACCGTCGGAAACATGAGATTCCCCTGGTGCATTAGCAGCATCAGGCTGAGGCACATCGGGGAGATTGATATAAAGATAACCATATTGGCCATAGATCAAGTCATACTTTAATGTTATTTGGAGCGCATATTCCTTTGTCTCAGGGAAGTGTGACGTGACATATTTACCTATGGGGGCCAAAAACTATCTAAGAAACCAATCCATATCGACACAATCTTCAAAAGCAGGAGCCCTACATGTGCTCCTCCTTTTGTGCCATTCTTGGAGATGGTCAGAAAGGCGGGTGGCAGAAGTTTGACGAAATGAAGTCAAGAGTTCGGTCCCGGTGTCATAACGAAGAGGTAACTAAAAATATGATAAGGAATCTTTGATGAGAGTCGCAAAATTGGAATGAGAGGCACGAGGTTGGTCGACATACTACTTAGCCACAACTCCAGTAAGCGTGTGTTGGATTAAATGAATACAAATGGAGTCATCGGTAATGGAATTAGAGGAACACCACATGTGAAGTGAGCAAACATGATTAGTGGGGTCTTCTCCAATATTTCCCTCAAACTTGGGAATGTCTGAAGGGATTTTAGTAGGCATAATTGGCCAACTTGGTTAATGGAGAAGGGGATCGTTGATAAGCTGATTAAAATCTTAGAGATTCAAACCAGGCATGAAGGGTAGCAGTGGAGTAGGAGTGGCCATACTATTTTAGGTTCCACTAGTGGTATTGATCTGAAATGGGTTGGCTGACTTGTTATACTATGCAAGCACCTCCCACTCAATTAAAACAAATTAAGATCTTGCTTATACATGCATGTGTGGAATTGCATACTTGAATCAGGTGTATGTGTCTTAATTGTTTTAATGCTTTATGTGTGAGGAATTAAACATTTGTTTAGGCTGAATAAAACCATATACAACAACCATAAATTGCATCAAATTTACAAACAACACATAACTGCAAATTTAATAAAGGTGTTCACCCGTAGGTTGTGGGCTACATCTCCTCGAGCCTTCATCAATCGACTTGACTCTTTGGGATGAAGATGGAAAAATTTGTTTTACAAGTTATTACTCAAATCCAATGGTTTTTTAAGTTTTATTAATGGGTTTAGAATACCATCACACCCCTAGTTTGATTGCTAGATCTCTGGAAATTGACCTAGGCTCCCTTGGGATTGACCTCCTCTGTCAGTGTCCTTAAGCTTCTCCGAGCTTCTCTGTGGCACAAACTGTCTTATAATTCCTTTTCTGTCCATGAAACCTTTTCTACTATCTCCAACATATATCAGTCCTCCAAAATAGGCTGTTCATTTGCTCAAAATGAGCTCTGGCTCCCAAACTAGGCCTCCATCCACTGGTGGCCCTGGGCTCCCTGAAACTTCCTTGTGGCTTATTCAACTCTAGAATTCTCCAAATGGCTCTAAAAATCACTCCAGTTAATTTAAAATTTCCAAAATAGTTAGTATAGACTATTCACTTGCTGAAATTGGCCTCTGGTTGCTCTAGTTAGGCCTCCAACACCTGGTGGTACCCTGTGGCTCTAGGCTCACTGAAAAATTCTTTGTAGCATCTCGGCATCAAAATTATCCAAATGCTTCTTCAAATCCTTCCATTGGATTTAGAAGATTCAAGATAGTCATAATAGGCTACTGGTTTCCTGAGAATGGCCTCTGGCTACCCTGGCTAGGCCTCATTTTCCTATTGGCTCCTGGTGGCCCTTAGAACTTCTCTGAAGCAAAACCATGCTTATAAATCCTTAGATGGCTATGAAAACCTCACCAATTGGTCCATAATGCTCAATATAGTCAAAATTGACTATTCACACTCTCTGAATGGTCGAAAATTAAGTCTCCTACGCATTTTCCCAATTACACCTAGGAAAGCTCCACCAAAAGTGGAGGACTCCACTTAAATGGAGTCAAAATAGTTGATTCCACCTAAATTTAGGCACGCTCCAAAAATGTTTCTAGTCCTAACCATGGCATTTAAATTGACTGTCAGGTGGTTGGACACATGTCATCCCACCTCGCAGTTACAGTTACGGTTAGCGGAACCCACAGTAATAATTGTGGTTTAAACTCTAGTTTAAATTTTGTTAATGCTGACCGTGCAAAGAAACCGTCGGGGTAATGATTACATGTGATAAGGTTTGCAAAGTGTTTAATGTCGAAGGTTGTAACTGCGCGGATAAATAGCACTGACCATTGCCATGTGACAAGTCTTTAACATAAAACTTGCGGAAATGTGGTTAGAGGTTATGCCTTAACTGTCGGGTGATATCATTTGTGGTTTGCATTTAAACTCTAATGTGACCACGATCTATGGGACTGCTAGCGGGTTGGGACCACCGACGGTCCCCAACCCCCAATGCTCTTTTCCATAAACTTCATAATAAACCCGCATACCATAGTTGTTAAGTAACATGTGTGGCTCGAGCAGTAAGTCGTGGGCATGCTCTGCCAGAGGTCGTGGGGCCGAGCCCTACGGACCTTCACCCCAAAATTATAATATGAATTGTTGGTTCCACGTGGCGACCTCCAGGATTTCCACGTGGCACCCTTTGATTGGACCAACAAATTCTTACACCCAATAACAATTCGACACTTGTCAACATCTAACTGGCCCAGAAGGAATGTTTCAGGGAACATTTCAAGGAATATTCTTGGAATATTCCCTCAAATATTATTTTTTGATGATTGTACCTTTGTCCAGTCAACTCTGGTCAAATGTCAAAATTTTGTAGTTTACTATACTTTTCAAAACGCAATAACTTCTTCATACAGTGTCGATTTTTCGAACCGTTCACGACATCAGAATCATGAAGACGAGATCTATCCGATCTCCCAAGTTTGGCACACTTTTTAACACCTTGAAATTTGAGCTATCACTTAGGTCATGATCCAAATCTGATCAATCCTCCTAATTGGGAATCTTTTGGACCCCAAAATACTTGATTACATGTTCAATATATGAGAGTACAACACCCTCACCTTTCCAACCTCCATCCACTTTTCCTTGCTTGGCTTAGTGCCTTTGAGCCCAACTCGAATGTAGTCAACACTTCCCCTCTTGGATGCTCTTGTCCTCCAATCAAGAATTGCATTTTACTTGAGCTCATCCAGAAATTCTGGCAAGAAATATTCAATTGAAGGTAGTTTAACATTACTTCCTTGATCATCAATCAAAGGTGGCTCATACAAACGTAATTTTTCAAAATAAACAACTGAATACATTTGCATATGTACAAAGGAATGTATGTCTTACTGGGTCAAGAAGTAAAACTACTTCTTACCAAGCCATTTCCATGGTGATTCTTCGTGCTGAAAATCTTCTTCTTGTGAATCATCTGGACTCACATCAATGATGGAATCTTTGGTTCCATGCTTGCCAGTATTTTTATCCTCTTGCTTCAAATGCTTGGGATGATTGGTTGGATGCAGTGTCCAACATTGGGCAATAATATGTCCCTTTTTCTGGCATTGTGTGAAAATATTTTGCATCTTTTGTTCAAGTTGCCTTCACTTTTACTGTTTCCTGTATGCCTTCATTCTCTTCCAGCATTTTGAAAATTCATGGTTACACAAACGGCAGTAGGAAAAACAACTCTTTCTTCCATTCATGAATGCAGATTTTTCATTCTTAACATAATCATAAACAACTTGAATATGGGAAGAATTATACCTCGAATGTTGCTTTGCATGTCCATCTTTTTTACCTTCTTGAGGAGATGAACTTGAAGAGGTTCCAACTCTCTTTTGAAGACCAACATCAGTGTTCATGTCTTGATAGCTGTCAGAACTCCCTTTCTCGCCATAAGCTGCATGTCTACAAACATCTTACTGCAACATGGGTTTCAAACAATGGAATTCGTCCTGAATACAAACTTGACATGTTTGTGGGTTTGAACCGGCAACAAAATTTCTTCTTGGAACTGTCTCAAGTGCCTTCATGGCTTTGGAGTTTTCGCCATAAGGTTGAACATAGCCTAGAGCAAACTTCTTAGGCCTTTTCTCAACCATAATAGGCTCAATCATGCCTTGTGCATGTTTGCTTATACCCTTGCCTTCATAGCCCATTTTTAACATCAATTTGGACCCTATACCTCTAGTGTGTTTTTCAAATGAACCTACACATTTATCTGAAGAGGAAATTGAAGACAAATTTGAGTGGTTTACCTCTTCTTCAAGCATGTGCTTGGTTAAGGCCTATTGGGCATGAAGGAGTTGCATCTCTATCTCATGCTTTCTTTGAAGAAGTCCTTCTTTCTCTTGCTTCATACCAACCAATCACTCATGAAGTCTAGTGCTTTCCCTTACATCTTCATACAGACTTTGCACCATATCCTTCAGGATGTAGAAGTCCTGCTTCATCTCTTTATCAAAGAGTCTTGCAAAGGAGGAGGATTTAAAAACCTCACTTGATGAAGTTGTAATCACAATGTAAATGAATTAAAGAACTTCAACGAAAATTCACAAAGCTTCAAAAATAATTTGGTTGTAGATTCAATCTCTTCTCTACAACTTGTATCTCTTCTTCAAGCAGCCTCTTTTGCAAACAATCCCTCTTGTGCTTCAAGGGGTGCCTTGAGGTCCTTTGGGTAAGGAGAATGCTTTCAGCCTTTTTCCTTCTTATCATCTTTTGGACTTAGCTAGCAGTAGCTCCCCTTCACCTCTAGCAAACTCAAACTTGTAAACATCATTCAATTTGAAAACAGTTAAATTCTTTGCACTGTTAAACACCCTTCAAGTCAAACAAGCAAGAAAGAAACCTAGTGCTCTGATACCACTTGATTTGAAATGGGTTGGCTGACTTGTTATGCTATGCAAGCACCGCCCACTCAATTAAAACAAATTAAGTTATTGCTTATACATGCATGTGCAGAATTGCATACTTAAATCATGTGTATGTGTTTTAACTGTTTTAATGCTTTATGTGTGAGGAATTAAACATTTGTTTAGGTTGAATAAAAGTATATACAACAACCATAAATTGTAGTAAATTTACAAACAACACATAACAACAAATTTAATAAAGGATTTCACCCGTATGTCGTGGGCTACGCTTCCTTGAGCCTTCGTAAATCGACTTGACTCTTTGGGATTAAGATGGAAAAAATTCTTTTACAAGTTACTACTCAACTACAATGGTTGTTTAAGTTGTACCAATGGGTTTAGAATACCATCACACCCTTGGTTTTTCTGCTAGATCTCTGGAAATGGACCTAGGCTCCCTTGGGCTTGACCTCCTCTGTAAGTGTCCTTAAGATTCCCTGAGCTTCTATGTGGCACAAACTGTCTTAGAAGTCCTTTTTTTTCCCTAAAACCTTTTTTACTGTCTTCAGTATATATCAGTCATCCAAAATAGGTTGTTAATTTTCTCAAAATGAGTTCTGGCTCCCCAATATAGGCATCCATCCATTGGTGGTCATGGGATCCCCGAAACTTCCCTGTGGCTTCTTCAGCTCTAGAAGTCTCCAAATGGCTCTAAAAATCCATCCAATTGATTTAGAATGTCCAAAATAGTCAGAATAGACTATTCACTTGTTGAAATTGGCCTCTGGTTGCTCTGGTTAGGCCTCCAACACCTGGTGGCACCCTATGGCTCTGGGCTCACTGAAAAATTCTTTTTAGCATCTCGGCCTTTAGAAGTCTTAAAATTCTTCTATAAATCCTTCCATTGGATTTAGAAGGTTCAATATAGTCATAATAGTCTACTATTTTCCTGAGAATGGCCTATGGTTGCCCTGGCTAAGCCTCATTCTCCTGGTGGCTCTTGGTGGCCCTAGTGGCCCTTGGAACTTCTCTGAAGAAAAATCACGCTTAGAAGTCCTCGACTGGCTCTGGAAACCTCACCAATGGCTCCAAAATTCTCAAGATAGTTGAAATTGACTATTCACACTCTCTGAATGGTCTAAAATTGAGTCTCCTACTCATTTTCCCAGTTACACCTAGGAAAACTCCACCAAAAGTGGAGGACTCCACTTAACTGGAGTCAAAATAGTTGATTCCTCCTAAACTTGGGTGTGCTCCAAAAATGCCGCCATTCCTGACCATGGCATTTAAATATATTGTCAAGAGGTTGGACATGTGTCATTCCACCCTGCGATTACAGTTATGGTTGGCGGAACCCACGGTAATAATTGTGGTTTAAACTCCAGTTTAAATGTTGTTAACACTGACCGTGCAGAGAAACCGTCGGAGTAATGGTTACATGTGACAAGGTTTGCAAAGTGTTTAATGTTGGAGGTTGTAACCGCGCGAATAAATAACACTGACCGCTTCCATGTGACAAGTCTTTAACATAAAAATTGTGGAAATGTGGTTGGAGGTTACACCTTAACCGTTAGGTGATAGCATTTGTGGTTTGCATTTAAACTGTAATGTGAATCTAATACAAGAAAAACCGTCCTATCAAATAAAATGACCTCTATCCTAAAGGTGATATAATTCCTCAACAATACTAAATCTACTATTTTAGATGGCCTTCCAAAGAGGAAGGTGTGGTAGAGAACCAATTATTGCCCACAAATAGTCCTATAATGTGGTTTCCTAAGATTGGTCACTGCGGTTACCTTCGTACCATGGGGGTGGTCGAGTCTTGAGCTTCTTGGTGATCATAAAATGCACAGAATTCCCTACCACGGGTTGGGTAGCCCCGAGAAAAGCCACTCGCGTGATGTCCTAGCCTAACCCCCTCTGAATCAAGTTTCTGACGCACTCCTTCTTTGACCATGGGATGGTGAAGGATTTTAAGCTCCCTAAAAACTCAACTTCTATGTCTCAATGTAAATTATCGATGGGTGTTATTGGAAGCCTATCCCACTGATCCTACACCTAAATACACAATTTTTTTGGCCCTAATGCCCAAGTGGGCTTAATCTATGTGTGTTATATTATTAAGTGTGGTTTTTAAAGTCTTGAATTGGAGGTGTTAACCAATTTCGTGTTTTCTTAGGGTGCGTATGTGTGTGAAAAAATGTGTTTAATGGATGAGTAAATTGAGAATGTTTTGTGATGCCATATGCTGCAGAAATGAAATGTTGAAATATGGCAGAAAAATAAACAGAAAATCAAGAACAAACTCCACCCAAAGATGTCTCTCAAACAGCTAGGAAAAAAAAGGAAAACAAGCTACTTGAAAAAACATAAAAAGGGGCTACAAGATCTAATGTCAATGGGACTGGGATCTAAGGCTCTATGCTGTTAAAAATGATGCAGACAAACAACAAAAAAAAGAGGTGAGATCTACTACAATGGATAGGTAAGAAGCTCATCAAATCAATGATACTCAAGGGGATCCTATAGGGAAATGAAAAAGAAAACTCAAAATGGAGTTATTTTGGCTAAAAAACCTATCCAAACAGGTTGTAATAAAATGGATTAGACCCTAAAACAATGGCTGAAAGTACTGAAAATCCTAGACTCCTTACTTAGTTGATCCCTTCCTAGAAAGGTGGAAGTGTACTATAAAACCTAGGGGGCTTGTTTCTACCTAAAAGAGACAAACTATGTAGATCTGGGCCTAAGGAGGGTTGAAACAGAAGTCAAAAATCCCAAAACAGTGCTCTCAGCAAACCCTGAAAATTTCAGAAAAAAAAAAAAAAAAATCTAAAAACACAGGTTCTGACTTGTTTTTGAAGGAAAATGCAATTTTGGGCCAAATAGGGCGTTCTGCTCCTCAGAACGGACTTCTAGGGCTGAAAAGTGAATTTTGGTCTTCGCGACTCTTGGGTAGCGAGTCTCACACAAATTTTTCGTCCCCTGCTCGACTGGTACTAGTGACTTGCGGAAAACACCAGAAGATCACCAGTAACTAAAAATTTGATAGACTAATGGAGAGAAATCTATAAATAGAAAAACAAAAGCTAAAAATAGTTGTAGAAAACCTTGAAATTTTTTAAGCAAAACTCACCCAAGAAATTGAAGTTGTTACACCAATCGGCGTCATCATTTTTTGATGACAAATGTAACTAAAACCCCAGTGGAGTCGCCATTTGTTAGTATGAAATTTCTTGGAAGGTGTATCGAAAAGATCACACTTAAGTCATGAGTGACTAGTGACTCTAACAACAATTGTGGCTTATTATACTTCAAATTTGCAACAAATATGTGAGAAAAACATGCAAAAAGATAGATGTATAAAAATCTAAAAGAATAAACAACATAAATAAATCTGATGTAATATCCCAATCTTGGAAAAGATTTGAAAGAAAAATATATATATATTAATGACACCTAGTGAAGGATATTTACAAAGGTTTGTAAGTCCACCTCAATGGGATAGGTCCTTTGATGTCCTCATTGCTTCAATATTTAGATCTTCTTCTCTCTCAAATGTGTGAAAACCCAAACAATGTAGAACTCATAAATGGGAGCTCGTAAGGTATGTGACAATAATGATGACGATGATAATGATCATGGTGAGAAATCAATGAAAACCCCTCTTATTTATAGCAAAGTATTGGGTTGATCTCGAAAATGGAGAATAATAAAATATTATTGACCAAAATCTAGATCTAACCGCTTGGAATACTTTATTATATTCTTGGAGAGGGTAAAGATATTTAAAATGGTTAAATATATTTATTTAGAAATAATTAACAAGTAAAATGATTTATTACTTAATTCGCAAATAGCAAGAAAGGTGTGAAATGAAATCATTATTAAATAATGATTTAACAATTATTCCAATGATGGTGTTTAGGAAAAATAAATAAATTATGATTTATTTAATTTTTCCTAGGTGATTTAGTCAAATGTGACAAGGAATAATTATCAAACAATGATTTAATAATTATTCCTAGAGAAAATTAAATAAATATTAATTATTCTCATGGGTTTTAATCGAAAATAAATTAATAAAAGTGGTTTATTAAATTATTTCTTAAACTGAAAGTGATTTTATTATGGTAAAATTAAACTCACATGGTGTATTTCGATCCACCTAATTAGACATGACTAGGTGATCATTTTTTGGTGATAACACTTCATCTTTACAAATGCTTCCCAAATGTTGAAATGCATTACCCATAGGACTATATGATGTGTACCTAATAAGTAGACACACGCACAATTCCAAGGCACGTAGATGAGCCGAGGCATGAAAACTAGCACACAGCCGAGCAATCCAGCAAAAACCAAACAAAATATCAATAAAAATAAATCTAACAATTACCCGAAATTGACAACAATAAAAAAAAACCATACTTACAGAGAAAATTCCTCTAATGCACCGATATGCCAACTGAATAACTACAAGAACTAACAACGAACGAAAACCAATTTTTGAACCAACAACTCTAGAAAATTCTGCAACGGTCTGATGACCATCATATATATAATATATATATATATATATATATATATATATATATATATATATATATATATATATATATATATATATATATATATACATTTTTTATGTTGAAAAGTCAACAAGAAACGTGTGGCTAACTTAATTTTCCCTTAATTAAATTGGACAATAAATTGTAATATTGTCTCATAATAAATTTTTATAGTTAACTGAGTATGATAGACTCAGTTAGCTCATGAAATTCGAGTTGGGGGTGGTTGGTGAGGCATGTAGAGTGATTCTATTTGTTTTATATTTCAAGTTGCAGCTAGTGTATTAGTTTAATGCATGAGAAATCAGTTAACTCAATTAAGTGAGTTAAAGTCAGTCTAACTAGTTGTAACTGATTGTTACACTAGTGAGAGGTCAAGTGAATTAAATCATATTTAATTCACATGCAGTGATATTTAAAGTGACTGATGATTTACTATTAATAGTTGCATGCATGTCAGTTCTGATGAAGACCCAGTTGAGACAGAGGATAAAGGGATGTTAACTATTAGTTGTATTATTAACGGATTGCAGAGCGCAATAAAAACAACCATTTGGATGCCCGTGATGTATTGCACAGTTTTTGAAGGTTGAAATTCCTAAATAATAGGGATTTAATTCTCTTAGAATTGTGCAAGCAAGGAAGGCTAAGCAGAGGCAGGAAATTGGCTAAGTGTTGGTTGATTTTGTGCGGATCAGTATGAGACAACTGGTAGAGTACAACAGACTCTTGTGAGAAGAGTGAATTATTGTTTCATGATTCCTTTCTTGAATATAGAATAGAGATAAAGGGGTTTTGAGCAGCAAGCTTTCCCCAGGAAAAATATCTGTGTTGTGCGACTGATTTTCTTCTTTCTCTTGGTTTGATTGTGCGATCGTGTTTATTTTCTGCAAATATTGTATAAGGATTCAGTATGTTGTTTTAGTATATTGAATGATCGGATTGAATCCATTGGTATACATATTGTTTTCATAATTTCTACATGGTATCAGAGCGCCAGAAATCACTATAGTGGAGAAGAAACTGAGCTTGTGTTTAAGAGCATTTGAATTTGCAAAAATATACTTTGGTGCGACAGGGAAATCAAGATGGCTTTCAATGGATTAATATTCGAATATGCACTTGAGGGAAGTTCTAATTATATTTCATGGAAATACAAAATGGAGGTAGTTCTAGAGGACAACAGGTTGAAAGAATTTATCGACATTGATATTTCAAAGCTCGCAGTAGCATACATCACTCTTCTTGATGCTTGGAAAAATAAGGTTGAAAAGGCGATGAGGATCTTATTAGAGGGAGTTCAAGATCACATTGTCTTGAGTCTCCATGGAAAGGTGACTCCATATGAAATGTGGAAGGCCTTGACAGATCTGTTTCAGAATAGCAGTGACAATAGAAAATTGGCACTGAAGGACAAGCTCTGGAAAATCAAAATGGAGAAAAGCTACACTATTCCGAAATACTTGACCAATTTCATCCAATGTCAGGATGAGCTTGGAAGTGTCAAGATTATTGTAGTGGATGATGACTTGGTGAACCTAACACTTCTAGGCCTTCCAAAGAGCTGGCATAGTTATCAGGTCTATGTCGATGGGAGGGAGAAGCTACCAGATTGGGAGCAACTTTGGTTGGATTTGGCACAAGAATAATTCAGGAAGAATACCTAGGATGGATCCTCATCCAAGACAGATGATGAGGAAAATTGTGCCTTGGATGGTAAGGCAAAGAAGGGGAAGGGAAAGAAATCCTATTCCAAATCTGAGACCGACAAAGAAAGCAAGAAGCGTGACATGTCCAGAGTGAAATATTTTCGCTATCACGGGCATGGAAATTATGCCACTAATTGTCCATAGAAGAATAACAACAACAATAAGGCTTCAAGATCTACAGCGGGTGATGCTTTGGCTTCACAGTTTGAGTTGGGCTTCTCACTCATCGCATGTATGGTGTCTAGCGTGATGGGATCAGTGTGGTACTTGGATAGTGGTGCATCTTTCCACATGAAAGGAGACAAATAACTCTTTAGTAGCTCAACGGAGAAGGATATTCAAATGCACATCGAGATGGGTGATGACGGGAGGTATCGCTACCAAGATTGGTACTGTTACTTTCCAGAGACAATCAGGTAAACCTTTCTTATTAAAAGCTGCCATGCATGTACCAGGGTTGAAAAAGAATTTAGTTTCAGTTGCTATGTTGGAGGATAGAGGATACAATGTGGTTTTCAGTGAAGGGAAATCATTCCTTTATCACAAAGCCACAGTGCAGGTTAATGATATTGGGGTTTGTGTGAAGAACCTCTAAAACATTGATGTAGATGTTTGTGCAACATTGATGAGTAAAGCAGATAGAGTGGTGAGTCGAGATGAGGGTGAGTTATGGCATAAGAGATTGGGACATCTACACCACAGTGTCTTGAAGGCCATGCAGCATATTTCTATGGGGATTCTAAAGGGTACTCTTACATAGATAGAAACATGCAAGGGATGTACCATGGGGAAGTATATAAAGGCCACTTTTCACGAGAAGGAGAACCGAGCAGTGGAAATCCTTAAGGGATTTCATTCAGATGTGTGTGGACCATTATCTACGGCTTCTACAGCAAAGCATGGGTATTATGTGATTTTTGTTGATGATTTTTCTAGAAAGTGTTGGGTCTACTTCATTCAGAAGAAAGACTAGACATTCTCAAAATTTTGTGAGTTCAAAGCACTAATTGAGAAAGACATAGGGAAGTAGGCAAAGGCTCTGAGGAGCAACAATGGTGATGAGTACATCTCCAATGAATTCAAGAACTTATGTGCCAAAGAAGGAATTCAGAGAGAGTTTATTGCGCCTCATTACCCATAACAGAATGGGGTTGCAGAAAGAAAGAACGGAACAGTTGTGGGTGTGACACGAGCTATGTTACATGATCGGGGCTTACCGTTGCATCTTTGGGCATAGGCATGCAACACAGTGGTATTTTTGCAAAACTGTGATCCTCATCGAATACTTGGAATGAGTACACCATAGGAAGTTTTTTCTAGAAAGAAACCTGATGTTTCATATTTTAAAATTTTTGGCTCATCTGTCTATTTCCATGTGACCAAAGATTCCAGAAAGAAGCTAGAGCCAACAACAGATATTGGGATATTTGTGGGGTACACTAATACTCCCCACAACTATCGGGTGTATTTTCCAAACAACAAGATGGTAGTTGTCAGACGAGATGTAAAATTTGATGAGGAGAAAGCCATGCGATTGTCCCTTGAGAGGGAGTTTGATTTGCATGTATATGAGGAGCTCTTGGTTCAAAAGGATGAAATTCAAGATGTGGAGCAGCCACATGAGGAGGATCATGGAGTGGAAGAAACCACTCATGCAGATCCATCCACCAGACATGGTAGGAGGTGCACCATAGAGGCTGACAGATTGAGACTTGATGCGGGAGAACATGTAGGAGCACCTACATCACATCATAGATAGAGACAGTCACCAGACAGGTATACTAGATACATGGCTCTTATGAGAAAGTGTGTTGTGACAGAACCATCCTCTTTTGAGGAAGCAGTGCAACAACCAACTTGGGTTGACACCATGGTTGAGGAGTATGACTCCATTGTCAGGAACAATGCATGGGAAGTTGTCCCAAGACCAGTTGGGAAGTCAGTGATTGTATCTAGATGGATCTATAAGGTGAATTAGGCAGCAGATGGGAGTGTGGAGAAGTACAAGGCTATATTTGTAGCCCGAGGATTCTCACATGTTGAGGGGATTGACTATGAGGATACCTTTGCACGAGTTGCACGATACTTATCGATTAGATCTATCCTTGCACTCTCATCGCAGATGGGTTGGAAGATACATAAGATGGATGTGAATACTACATTTCTCAATGGAGTTATTGAGGAAGAAGTGTACATTGAGCAGCCAGAAGGTTTTGAGACCTTTGACAGGGAGTCGCATGTGTGCAGACTCAAGAGAGCACTGTATGGGTTGAAGAAAGAACCTTGTGCTTGGTACACCAGGATTGAAAACTGTTTCACCAGGTTGGGCTTCATGAAGAGTGAAGCGGATGCGAACCTGTACCATATTGTGGTTGATGGTAAGATTTTTATTATCGTACTTTATGTTGATGATCTTATTATGACAGGTGATGAGAAACTCATAAATTCTTGCAAATAGGATCTTGTAAGAGAGTTTGAGATGAAGGACATGGGACTCCTTCATTATTTCCTTGGTTTGGAGATATGACAGTGGGATGGGGAGCTATGTATTTCTCAAGGCAAGTATGCTAAAAAGATTATAAGGAAGTTCCACATGGAGAGTTGTAAACCCATGGAGACTCCTCTTGTAGGAAACTGGAGGAATGAGGATTCTACTTCAGGTGAGGTAGTGGACGCTACTGTTTACAGGAAGCTTGTGGGTTCACTCATGTACTTGGTGAACACACGACCAAACATATGCTACGCAGTTAACCAGCTTAGTTAAGCCATGGCTAAGCCGACCAATCTCTTTTGGAAGGCAGGGAAGCATGTCTTGAGATATATTAGGGGCACTACAAAGTATAGATTATGGTATAGACGGAAAGAGGGAGTGAAGCTTCAAGGCTTCACCGATGCAGATTGGGTAGGCATTCCATCAGACAGGAAGAGCACATCAGGAGGGATCTTCAGCATAGGATCGACAACAGTTTCTTGGTACAACAGGAAGCAAAGATCAGTTACACTCAATTCAACTGAGGTAGAGTACATGGCATCCAGTCAGACAACATGTGAGGCCATCTGGATGAGTAATATACTTGTTGGCTTGTTTGGTCATCAAATGGATCCGACAGTGATACATTGTGATAACAAGAGTTGCATAAAACTATCGGTTAATCCAATATCCCATGACAGGTCTAAGCATATTGACATCTAGTACCATCATCTCAGAGTTTGTGTTCAAAGACGCATTATGTTACTTCAGTACATTCCCATGGAGGATCAAGATGCGGATATCCTGACGAAGGCGCTCGCCAAGAGAAAATTCGTATACCATAGAGGTAGGATCGGGGTAGCTGATAATCCCTTTCTTGTTGAGAGGGAGTGTTGAAAAGTCAATAAGAAATGTGTGTATAATTTAATTTTCCCTTAATTAAATTGGGAAATAAATTGTAATCTTATCTCATAATCACTTGTAGTAGTTAACTAAGTGTGATAGACTCAGTTAGCTCTTGAAATTCGAGTTGAGGGTGGTTGGTGAGGCATGTAGAGTGGTTCTATTTGGTTTAGAGTTCAGTTGCAATTAGTGTATTAGTTTAATGCATGAGAAATCAGTTAACTCAATTAAGTGAGTTAAAGTTAGTCTAACTAGTTGTAACTGATTGTTGCACTAGTGAGAGGTCAAGTGAATTAAATCAAATTTAATTCACATGCAGTGATCTATCAAGTGACTGATGATTTACTATTAATAGTTGCATGCATGCCAATTCTGATGAAGACCCAGTTGAGACAGAGGTTAAAGGGATGTTAACTATTAGTTGTATTATTAACGGATTGTAGAGCGCAATCAAAACAACCATTTGGATGCCCATGATGTATTTCACAGTCTTGGAAGGTTAAAATTCCTAAATAATAGGGATTTAATTCTCTTAGAATTGCACAAGCAAGGTAAGCTAAGAAGAGGCAGGAAATTGGCTAAGTGTTGGTTGATTTTGTCCAGATCAGTGTGAGACAGTTGGCAGAGTGCAACAGACTCTTGTTAGAAGAGTGAATTTTATTGTTTCATGATTTCTTGGTTGAATATACAACAGTGATAGAGGGGTTTTGAGAAGCAAGCTTTCCCCAGGAAAAATATATGTGTTGTGCGATTGATTTGCTTCTTTATCTTATTTGGTGTTATTGTGTGATCATGTTTATTTTCCACAAATATTGAAGAAGGATTCAATATCTTGTTTTAGAATATTACATGATCAGATTGAATCCATTGGTATACATATTCTTTGTATAATTTATACATTTTCGGCCGAATAATTTTTTCAGCCGAAAAATATTTATTGCCTAATAATTTTTTCAGCTGAAAAAATAAGGTTATGAATTTTTCGTGTGTAATTCTCACAAAAGTGTAAACCAACTTCACATTTTCACCCATATATATATATATATATATATATATATATATATATATATATATATATATATATATATATATATATATAATGGGGAACCCTTGAATACTTCCCCACATTTCGTGGATGGTAAACCAGGTAAACTACCACCCATAATTACGGGGCCTAGCCCCAAGGTAATCGAAGAAATTTTGTTACATATTATTTTGTTGCATCCAAGAAAATGATGTCAAATATGGATCTTTCGATATCAAAAGAATTATTTTCATCAATCCCTCAAGAATATGGAATAATTACCTCTCCATAAAAGGTTAGAATCTTGAATTACATAATTTAAAAACCTTATTTTTGGAGACCATCACAAGTTTGAACATTTTAACCTGTTACATTTCACCTTGCATTGCTAATATCTTATGTTGCAATTGCAACTTTCTTTATCAAAAAGTGTGTCAGTATTTTCACGTGGGTAAAAATTAAAAAGGTTCACGAAGCTTCCTTTCTAGAAGCCTCATGGAGGTATCTTATCCGTTATGTGTGGATATGAGCTTGCATTTATGATCCCATACCTACCATGATGGATATAATCCCTACCATAGTGGATTTCATCATACCTAAATGAATCTTTAACTTCCATCCTTAGCCTATAAGTACAACACACTCAAAACGAAAATGGGTTGGATTTTATAATTTTGAAATATACGTTCACTCTGCTAAAGTATCTATTGAAGAATTTTGAATGCAAGTTTGGAATTGATGACTATTGGGAGGGATCTATAAACATCAAGGAATTGGTTGTAACTCTCTCATTTTCCTTATTAATACAAAAAATATTTCTTTCTCACATATGTTATTTTATTGTGAAAATATTGTAATGGGCCTCCTTCATCATCCATTTAGAATATGTTGAGTATTTTATATATCAAATTCTTAGATCAACTGTTTGTTGGTGATAGTGCATATTTTGGCTTTGAGGATCAAAGGCTGAATGGGAGCTACAACAAACAAAGAATGAGCGAGGACAAACTTTATATTACTAGGCATGTCCATGTTTATATTTTCAATAGTATTCTAGGGAAAGCTTGTATATTTTTATGTATTTTGTTCTAGTGTTTGGTTTTCAAACCTAAGGTGATCGCTCTTGTCCACAAGAAAAATTATTTTGTCAACAAAATTGGCAACCATACCAGGGAATGACTTGTTCTTCGATGGTATTCCTTGTTTTATTAAGTTGAAATATTTTTTGAGTCCCTAGTGAACCCTATTTTATTCTAAAACCCCAAATATTTTAAATCTTTTGAAAAAGAAAATTCTTGAATTTCACGCCCACCACACTCTATTGTGGGAGATAGTGCCTCCAATCGCACTGTACTATTTTCTAAGATACAACTATTCATGTTCATCACACTGTTATGTATTGAATACATGTGTCAATCCTGGAAAATTGAAAAATTATTAGGTATTTTCCCTGTTTGATTTGAGATTTTTCTTTTGTTGAGGCTTTGAATTATTCTTGATATGTCATAGGTCGAACTCTTCAATTTTTATTTTTATTTTTGATATCTTGTTGTGAAAAATATTTTTGTTATTGTGAAAAGTTTACATTTTAATTCCTTTGACCTAATTAGTTTTTATTTATTGCTTTAAGTATTTACAGTCTTCTTCTGCATTGGAATTACTTTGTCAAATAATTTTTTTTGTTGGAGTGCTTTATGAAAAGAGTTCTTATTCCTTTCCATAGAATATTTATTTTTTAGAAAGAAAAATATTATATTGTAGTTCATGGGTGAAGTGTCATGTATCCTATAGTTTCTTTGATTTTCATTCAGAGTGTTGCTCATGTTTATTTCTTTGAATGTTACACTTGTTCTTTTCTTGAAACCTCTCACTCCTTACTATAGTTAGTATTCATTGAATTGAAAAAGATTGCATTTTCATTTTCATTGCATTAGATTTGGAGTAAAGTCATAATATCGTCGGTTTCATATTCATGGACCTTCTCGAGTAAAAAACAACATAAAATCAATGCTTAATAAAACCAATTACACATTTTTATATTTCTATGGTAGCTACAACAACATTAGCTTAAGTGTAGGTCTTTGGAATAGGTGTTGAGTAAACACTCCAAAGTTACAAACAAACATAGAAGCTTGTGATAGGGAATCAAATCCATTTACTACATCACATTTCTGTGAAACTCCTCTTACACATGAGTCAAGCATGAGGTCACATTGGACCCAGTGAAGTAATCTATCAAGCTTTGTTGGTTACATTGGTAGTGATCTGCACACAGTAAAAACGGTGTCAAAAGTTACTTGGGGGTCACTTGAGAGGACTAACTCATTTTGAGGGGATTTTAGGCTTTGATACCCTACCATTGCATGTATATCTAACTATTGATTGTCCCCCCAGGTCGAGTTACTATAGGTGTTGACCTTATTGACCATAATCCTATGGCTATTACACAAGGTGACGATAAGGATAAAGTCCTTGTTGTACATGGGAAAGACTTTGGCTAGACTCACTCGAGCCTTATTGGAGGGTACTTCACTATATGTGAAGAAACTTGCACTAGGTTTGGACCATTAAGAAGGTTTTCAGTATAACTAGTTCCACCCACTCTATCTCTAGCCACTTTTCATATTGATCTCTATGATGCTAGAATTCATCACCAACTAGTGTGGTCACTGTGAAAAGGTTATTTGTGTGGTTTACTTCCTTAGATTTACTATCATGTGTTGTTTTTTTTTGTTTAGTAGAACTTAGGTTAAGTTTGATGGCAATAGTTCCAAAGTTTACTAGTCAAGGAACCCCTTTTAATGGGGATCCTAGTCCTTTCCATTCTTTGGAAATATTGGTTCTCCTTACATGGCTATGTTGTCCCTTATTAGATTCACTATAGGTTTACCGATATGGTTGTTTTCAATTTTTTTGGTCCCAAATACCCAAGTTGTTCCACCTCAACCATGTTCTCCACCTATAAAACACCAACCTCACATTTACCCTTTACCTTCTTCACCCATCATGCCTTCTTCCCTTTCTTCTTCTTTTCCTGGTGAAAGTCTTAATGCTAGTAACCTGAAATCTAAGAAGAATAAGAAATGGAAGAAGAAGAAGAATAAAAAGAAAAATAATCAAGAGGTCAACCAACCAACCATTATTATGAGTGTTGATAATGTTGAGGAACCCTCCAACATACATCACAAGCCCAAATTCTATTAAAATATTTGTAAGGGTGACCACCTTCTTAAGGTTTGTTTTGGTATTCCTAAAGTATTAGAAGTTTGGTCTAAGGATTCTCATAAAATCATTTTTGGTCCTTCAACTAGTGATTATAATGTTCTAGGGAAAAAGGGTAAAGTTAGGTTTCCTTCTAGGTTATGCGAAGGGAGTCATCAAAATTACCTTTTCCCTCATATGGATGAAGCCTCGAAATTGTTGGAAAACCTTACTATTTCTCAGTAGCAACTTCCAATTGGTTACCGTAATATTTCTCCCAACCCAGCATCAGTTGATGAAGTGGTTGACTGGCTTCCATGTTTGGTCAATCCCACCCTCCCTTTAGAGAGTGAAGTTAGTATCAATTAGATTATTCTTGTTCATTCATATCTTTCCTAACAAGAGGGAGTTTCTCTCATTCCCACAAAACCCCCTCCAAGTACTGAGGTCATTTCCTTTGATTGCAATATACTTACAAAGCCTCATCTCCATTCTTTCATCCATTTCCAAATAATTTTGAAGGCTTGTGATAAGAACATATATCACACTATTGTATATGAAGATGCTTATGTTAGCATCATATCCTCAAATTCTTGGCAAGCATTAGGTTCCTCTTAGCTCGTGTTTGTTACTTAGAATCTATTGGATTTTAATAGAAGATTCAATGAACCTTTAGGGATCCTTCCTTAGATACCCATTACCTTGGAAGGAAAATATATCTGTATAGATGTTATGGTAGTCCAAGGACCTTTGGATTTCAATTTTCTCCTTTGGAAAGACTATGTCTATGCCATGAAAGTTGTTGTGTTCACACTCTTTCGTGCGATGTATTTCCCTCATAATGGAAACATTGTGATTTTTCAATAGCTTTCATTTGTTGGTCCTGATATGACCGCCAACCATCCAACGTTCTTGAATGTTCCCTATACACAAGTGGTATCCCCCCCACCATAGGTTAATTATGTGGAAACTTGTCCCATGCCTTCACTTACCAATGAAAAAGAGCCTCTCACTATATGCTCGACTTATTTTGAGTTAGATCTAGTATTTGACATGGTGAACCCTTCAATGGGGACATTGGAGATTTATTTTCCTACCCTTATTGAGTCCCTTGACATGTATTCCTTTCAGATAATTGTGCTTCCATCTAATGAATACCTCTTGGAATCCATTATTGAGGTGTGTCCCTTGGCATGTATTTCTTCTAGATATTTTCCTCTCAGAATCCATGATCAAGGTCTTAGGAGCATAGTTCCTTTTTTGTGCCAATCTCGTTAAAAAATGAAACAAGTCACATGAGCATAGTGCCTTTCCTTTGTCAATCTCATTAAATAATGAAACATGTCTCCCTCCATATAGTTTGGGGGCATATTTTGCTAGTCATCATGCTAGCATCAAACCACTATATTATGTTGTTATGTTTGGGGCATGATACCTATCTCAAGCATAGTTTCTCTTTGTTTCAATATTGTGTAAAAATGAAACCTATCTCAAGCATTGTTTTTTTATGTTTCAAAATTGTGTAAAAATGAAACCTATTTCAAGCATAATTTTATCTTTGTTTCAAGATTGCATAAAAATGAAACCTATCTCTAGCTTACTCTTTGTTCCTTCTCGTGCTCATAAATACATGAGAATAAGTTATTGAGTATACTTTATCACCTTTTCGAGCTTGAAAAAACTATACGAAAAATGAACTTTGTGGAGTTTCTTTTAGGCTCTTTTCAAACTCTTTAAATATGAAAAGATAACTGAGAAAACTTTTTTTTTCACACTCATAAAAGTATTTGAAATAATTATATCTAGTATAAGTTTAACTCATTTCCATATTGAGTGGACTAACTATGAAAAAAGAATATTTTAGCCAATCATGATTAAAATAGTTCTCCCTTGTATTGTTTTACCATTTTTTTCTGTCCTCGAGAAACTAAATTTACGAAAAAGAACATTCTGAAGTTTCCTTTTTATTTCTTTTTCAAACTCTCTAAACATGAAAAAGAAGTCAATTTATCCCTTCATTGGACTCGTAAAATGTAAACAATGTAGGACTTATCCATTATGATGATACCAAACCAATCATTCCTATGGTTCATTAAAAATACACTAAAGGACTCATCCGAAGGATGAGATTATACTTCAAGCATATGTAATCCTCCTATAGCTTGTGTAAAAATAAAGAGGTACTTCCCATAAATGGTGGGGGAAATTGGGAAAGAGTTATATAAACTATGTATTTGAAAAGGTGACGAATCACTCTTTAACATGACACTCCTTCACTCTTAGTATCAAGTTTGGGTTGGGAATTCCATGTGTCTCTTTATTGATCATGGCCCATTGAAATTATTCATATTGGTATTTGTTCCCATTTTTATTCAAGTACTTTCAAGTAAATTTTTTTGTTGTCAATATGTTAAAGAGAAGTTCAACCTAAGTCAAACAATCTTGTAGGCTTAAAAGCCTTACATCATGTCAACCATCCCTGAGTTAGTCCTGAACCACTCATGCTTTTTTCCATTTCAAACCTTGACACATATTTCGTGTCGTTGATGGGTGATACACATGGAACATTTTAAGCATGGAATTTTATCATAAAGTTTAGAAACTTTGGTGAATACTACTAATCTCTAATATGCAAATTGTAAAATGTTTGGTGATATTTTTGTAAAAATATTTATATTTCTAATGATTTTATATTTGTTTATACAAAATTTTGGAAAATTTTAAGGTAAAATAATATTTTACCATAAAACTTGGGAATTTTTTTTTTAGAAAAAATGGAAATTAGCAAATATTATTTATGGAAAAACCATGCAAAATTAGCCCAACTACGAATATTAGCCCCTAAAATTTTCCCTGGGGATACATCAAAGCCTTCTTATGATGGATCACTTCCTATCAACTTCAACACATTATCTAGGAAGTTGATTGAGAAACCTTTCAGTACCTTGAAACTTGCATGCCTCCATGGCAGGTCTCCTCACTTTTGATGACATGTTTACATCATTGGCCTTTGATCAAATGATTCTATGGGTGTTCGACTTCAGATCACTTATTCACACCACATATAATGTACTAGAGTACCTTTAGGGTTGTTATTTTTATTGGTGGTTCCTCTCACATTTGTTAAATATGAATATCATCATTGACAGGTAATCAAATGGTTTCTACCATGTTCGACCTCAAGACATTTATTCATATGGTTAGATTCGTACTACCGATACATAGAGATGAAGACCCTAAATCTTGCCTGATATATCCAATTTGCGTGGAGTTTTGAGTATTCATGACTATGACATAGATACATAATGTATGTCTAGTGGCTATGTTCATACCGAGTCTTCTAAGCAAGGATCCACAATGTATGTCTGGTGGCCATGGCCTCTCTTTATCGACATGGATCTTTGTACATTTCCATACTTATACTTAGAGTTACTTGTATGATGAGTATGGGAATGCCTACCTCATAGATAATCATATGATGTTATTGTGCTATAATATTTTTATTGTTGACTTATAGGTTTCCAACCAATTGTTCCTTGATTCGAACCTTTGAATGATAAAGCACTTAAGTGTAATATTCCCAAATGGGAAAAGCAGGAATATACTGCAAAACCATGGAAATAACGGTATAAAATTTAGATTAAAATAGGAGACCAATATGGAGACTTTATAATCATTAAAAAAACAAAAAAATATACAAAATAAATGGGCCATAAGATGTACAACAAGATAGAATAAGCCTCTAATGGACAAAACCCTCAAAGGGGTGCTGCTACTTTATATCAAAGAGCTGGAAGACTACTACAGCGCAGTTTTGAAAGCATTGCTACAGAAAATTAGTATACAAAATATCATGGGCTTATATATGCCACAAAAGATAGATCTAATATAGATCTAGGCACTATACAACCTCCAATGAAGAACCCCCCAATGGTTTTCAACAAAACACCATGTACAAGATCTAAATCAAAGCCCTAGCGCTAAAGATTCACTGCAACATGTAGATCTGGAAAGTGTGGTTGATCTGATATAATAAATATTGCATCCTCCTCCAATGGATCTCCTATATGAAAGGCTGATCACTTCACTAACAAATATCCTCTCCAAATGATGTGCCAAAACCACCTTGCAACACCTCCCTCAAAATAACACAGATCTGGAAAGTAACTTCGTTGTAGGGGAAAATAAATATGTGGCCTGATGCCAATATCTGAAAATATGCACAAGTTCCTTCCTTACTATCCTCCCAATGGAAAGGAACCCTTCTCCACTGAAAATAAGTACTGAAGTGACCCAAAGATGGTCTCCACTGCTGCACCCTAAAAAACAACTCAACCCTCAACAGGATCTGCGTTGTAGATGTAAGATGAAGCTTTGGCCAAATGTCTGATAGTGGAAGTGAAGTACAAGACTCCTCCAAGAGCTTCTCAATGGAAGAGGTGGGATTCCCGATGAGGAACACCAAGTGCTAAACAACACTTGTAATCTTAGCTAAACAGCCAAAGAAAGCTATATGTCTAAACATACCATATATTCAGAAATATCATATACCAATACATAATGAATATGGTTGCCATCCTCTTCCTTTTATAAGATATGAGCTTCCAAACCCTATTCCTCATTCATTTATGACCCTACTTCCATGCAAGGTGTCTCCATATAAAACTGCATTGTCCCTCATTGATTGCCACTCCTCCATGACAACGTTGTTGATTTGGTCAAAGTTGACCCAGTCAAGATGTTCTAGCCCTTTTTCACACCGAAGGGTGCTTAATTAAGCTGACAAGATGTTTTCCTTTTACATTGGCATTGATTTTTTCATTATTAAGGAGACTTATGGACCTCCATTGTCCTCTTATTCATAAAACAAAGTAGCAAAACAAAAATTAATATTCCAACTAGCTCATAGCTAATTGGGAATATTACAGTCCTCCCTTCCCAAATGTTGCTTGTCCTCAAGCAACTGTCAAGGTGAGTGCTGCAACTCATCTCCTCCGTAATTGGGGACACCATCATGTGATAATATTCCCTCATAAGCTAATTGTCTCCCAATCCATCCCTCCATGAAATTCTCCTCCAAAGTTCTCATGAGATGCAAATGATTCATTCCACAAGGAAGCAATAGATCCAATAAAACAAACATGGTTTGCCCAATGTTCTCCCTGAAACATGTAGCATAATGAACATGGAAAATCTCTCTCCCATAGGGCACACACATTCCTCCCATCCTCCCTCCAATCATTCCCATAAAAAGAATAATCACATCATCAATGTATGGGATCAAAACTAAGTACATACAAACAGAAATATGTAAAAATGGAGGTGGGTCATAGTCCCACATGTGGAACCAGCGTAGTAAATATCCTGACTGCAACAAATAATGATATGGTAAGTTTTTTCCCCGCCACTTACTTTCTGCCCAAGTCTTCTCACAATGGCTAAAAGTGTGAGATGTGTTTGGTGCTTTTGGAGTGCACCCACAATGATACAACATCTCCCTATATCCTCAAAGGGAGTAGCCATGTTCAAAAATGTTTATGGCCCAAAGTTGGCCATGAAGCTTATATGGAAGAATGATATTCCTTGGATCAGTGGCCTGCATATACATGGTAAATAAATGCAAGTAATCATCAAATGAAACATCATGTACATAAGCATTTTTCTTACCAAAATTTCTGCTCATACAAATGGAGTGGTCCATAGATAGATCCCCTCTCATTCCAAACGAGGAAATAGGTGGTTGTGATAACTCCTTCATTGATTTATGTATCTCTTCCAACTCCACATGGTTCATGCATCTTTGAAAATTCTAATATAGTTCCTCTTCAAAGCCTTTCCAAGTGTATCTCTCCACGATAGTGTTGTAGGCCTTCATGGAATAAGTATGGTTGAAAAGGAATTCTTCATGTGCTCTTTGTAGCAACTTCTCCTTGATCTTGGAGGCTCTAGATAAGAATATCCTACCATGATAATAGATTACTTCATCTTGGACTGAATAGCCCTCTTCATGTAGCTGGTCATCAAGCATCATGCATGTAAAAAGATCCTTAGAATAATCCACCAACAATTGGGATTTCCAATATGGATCAATCTTCCATAGTGACAGTGTTGATGATCTATCACAAAGAACATCTATCATATGGTTGCCCTTCTCCTTGATATCTCCCATGCCAAAGGTAAATATTGGAAGGTTGTTATCCATCCCATGCTTTTTCTCCCACAACACAGAATCTGAAATGAGAGTTGGTAATGATGATGTTGGGAGAATGTATCCCTCCTCCTTGAGTCTACCCAAGACTCTCATCGCTATATCTTGGCCTTCTAATGCTCCCATTCCTTCAAGATCTATGAATGGTGCATCATGATGTGAGACATGTCTCACCAAATCTGGATTAGGTGGCCTCCCAGGGGCTTTTCCACAAGATAGTGATGTCTCATGGAATAATATCATATGCAAAATACATGGAACTATCATTTCCCTGCTTCCACTACGCAAATCCAACTCTGTTTCTTGTGTGGAAGTTTCAGGATATTTGGGTGCCACTCTTAATGATGCAAGAGTATCTCTAATTGGAGAAATTGCTCCATCCTCACCTCCTGGTGGTGGTGGATCATCTCCTGCTATTCCAATGATGTGACCCATCTCTTGATTTTTTTCTTCCTCCTCCTCATCATCTGAGAAGACCTCTATGTATTGTGCCTTTCCTGTTGCACATTTATGTGCGGGTGCCCACGATTCTTGGCATGTGAAGTAAAGCTTCCTCCTCCTCAAATCTCTTCGAACATCATCATCAAGAGGTTTTTTGTATTGGCTCTCCTTTGAAATAGGAACCTTCTCATCTTTTCCCTTTGATGGAAAAGAGGGCTTATGCTGAAATGTTGCCTTTGCTTGTGGCAAGGCATCTTAAAGATCTCTGACCCTTTCAATCACATCTTGAAGGGTAGTGGGCTTGGTAGACTTAACCAACCCATGAAGAGGTTCATCTAACCCATCAATTAACATATAGACCCTTCTTACTGCAGATAAATCAGGAACCATAACAAAATTCTTAAAAAATCATAAATATAAGTTTCTAGATTACCTGATTGATTTAGCTTTGCAAGCCGATGAATGGTGCTTCAAGATCTCTTCTATTAAACCTCTCCACCAACCTCCTTGTGAACTCTGAATATGCAGTCACATTGGCATGACCCAATGTAGACAAGCCATGGAACCACCAATCATGTGCTTCACCCTCAAGGTGCAGCGATACTATCTTAATGGCCTCCATCTTTGGAACTTTGTTCAACTGGAAGTAGATGTCAAGCTTCTCTACCCATGATTTGGCAGTGCATTTAGATGACCCATCAAAGTTGAGTAAGAAAAATCTACCCATAGTGCGGTGTAGATCATGATTCTAAATGAATCCTCCACATCTATTGTGATGTTTAGGTCTCCTATTGTCCTTGATTTGAAAAAATTCTTGAAAAATAAAATGGTCCTTGAATCTCTGATTTTGAGACTCATACTCCATGAAATAGTCTTCAGGGGATTATTTTTCTTGAAACCCTTCATTTCCCACTACCAAGAATGTAGGCATTGTAGAGCATTGGGAAACTTGTTGTTGCTGCACTGGTTGATCACTCCAGTGATAAGAAATGTCAGAGCCTTCACCATCTTGAAATCCTTTAGGGGATTCCTTGTATATATCCATTCTCATCTCCTTTATTTCTCTAACAATGTCTTGCGTAGCTTTGAGAAGAATCTTAGGAAACACTTTCTCTTCATCTTCTCCTCCAGATAAAGGGGTTTTACCCTTGTCTTCTTTGTCATTTTTATAATAAAAATTCTGGTGTCCTCTTCTTTGATACCTCTTCTCCCTATCAGTAAGAGGATCTTCTTCTTCAGATGAAATATTTCCTTTTCAAGTTGCACCGGTTGTGCCAAGATTATGCTCGGATACCACTGTAATATTCCCAAATGGGAAAAGAAGGAATATAGTGCAAAACCATGGAAATAGCAGTGTAAACATTAGATCAAAATAGGAGACCAATATGGAGACCTTATAATCATTAAAAAATCAACAAAATATGCATAATAAATGGGCCATAAGATGTACACCAAGATAGAATAAGCCTCCAATGGACAAAACCCTCAAAGGCGTGCTGCTACTATATATCAAAGAGCTGGAAGACTGCTACAGCGTGGTTTTAAAAGCACTGCTATAGAATATGAGTATACAAAATATCATGGGCTGATATATGCCACAAAATATAGATCTAATACAGATCTAGGCACTATACAACTTACAATAAAGAACCCCTTAAGGGTTTTCAGCAAAACACCATGTACAAGATCTGAATCAAAGCCCTAGGGCTGAAGATTCATTGCAACATGTAGATCTGGAAAGTGTGGCTGATATGATATAATAAATAGTGCAGCCTCCTCTAATGGATATCCTAGATGAAAGGTTGATCCCTTCACTAGAAAATCTCCTTTCCAAATGGTGTGCCAAAACCACCTTGCAACTCCTCCCTCAAAATAACGCAGATTTGGAAAGAAATTGCGTTGTAGGGGAAAATAAATATGTGGCTTGATGCTAAGATTTGAAAATATGCACAAGGGCCTTCCTTACTTTCCTCCCAATGGAAAGGAACCCTTCTCCACTGAAAATAAGTACTTAAGTGACCCAAATATAGTCTCCACTATTGCAACCTACAAAAAAACTCAACCCTCAACAGGATCTGTGCTGTAGATGTAAGTTGAAGCTTTGGCCAAATTCCTGATAGTGGAAGTGAAGTACAAGACTCCTCCAAGAGATTCTCAATGGAAGAGGTGGGATTCGCCATCAGGAACACCCAATGCGAAACAGCACTTGCAATCTTAGCCAAACAACCAAAGAAAGCTATATGTCTAAACAAACCATATATTTAGAAATATCATATACCACTACATAATGAATATGGTTGCCATTCTCTTCCTTTTATAAGATATGAGCTTCCAAACCCTAAGCCCCATTCATTTATGACCCTACTTCCATGCAAGGTGTGTCCATATAAAATTGTTTTGTCCCTCATTGATTGCCACTCCTCCATGACAGCGTTGTTGATTTGGTCAAAGTTGACCTAGTCAAGATGTTCCAGCCCCTTTTCAAACCTAAGGGTGCTTAATTAAGCTGCCAATATTTTTTCATTTTACATTGGAATTGATTTATTCATTATTAAGGAGACTTATGGACCTCCATTGTTCTCTTATTCATAAAATAAAGCAGCAAAACAAAAATTAATATTCCAACTAGCTCATGGCTAATTGGGAATATTACATTAAGTAATTGTACCTTTTCTCACTTCATACTTTAGGGGGAAATCTATTACACGTTATTTTTTTGCATCCAGGAAAATGAGTTCAAATTTAGATCTTTCTTTATCTGAATAACTATTTTCATCAATCCCTGAAGAAGATGGAAGAAATACCTCTCCATAAAATATAAGAATCATGGATTACATACCTTAAAACCCTTATTTTTATATATCGTCATAGGTTACAACATTTTAACCTGCGACATCATACCTTGCAGCTAATATGTTCATTGATATCACAATTTTATTTATCAAAAAGTGTGTCGGTCTTTTCACGTGGGTATTGATCTTAATATGGAAAAACTATTTTTGTTGTGCTAGCTTCCTCATCAGTATTAAGTAAAAGCGTGCTTAAAGATAGACTCAAATAACAAGTTATGAGAGGATTTATGTGTCAAATTTTTGTTTCTTTTATGAGTAATTCATTAATTAAATTAGCTTTTAAAAATAAATAACAACAAGTAAATTGCATAGAATACAATACACAACAAACATATAACACAGAGTTGATAACGGAGTTCACTCCTCCTGGGCTACATCTCTATGGACCTACTTCAATTGTTTTTCCCTCTTTGGATTAATGGTCATTTCTTTGATTACATGCACCTACAGTGCTTCAATGGCTCAGAAACCTACTCCATTGGATTCAAAAGATCCAAAAACCCCTAAGTAGCCTCTTCTAGCTCTGCAAATGGTCTTCAAGTGATCTAGACATGGCCTCCTCTCCTAGTGGCCCTGGGCATATTTAATCTTCAAAGTGGAAAAATCACTTACAAAATTGCTCCTATGCCTCTGCAACCTACACCATCATGCACAGAGCATCCAAATCAACTAGGATTGACTCTTGCCTAATTTGGTCGAAATATACCAAAGTTATGGCTTATTTAGTTTTTCCTAGAAAAGCTCCTCTAAATCTGGAGAAACTCCAGTTAACCCTGATAATTATGGAGCTAGCATTAAATTTGGTGGCCTTCGCAAACTTAATCCATAATTAAAGGTCAGATTAATTAAATATAAGTGGGATTTTTAGGCGCAGTTAGGTGTGTTAATCGTGAAAAAAGAATCCACATTAACAAAATGTATTAGTGTTTAAACTTGGTTTAAGGGTTAAATTAACCCGCATTTAAAGCTAATCTCTGCTTATTTGTTTCTAGCCTCCGCCACAATCAAAACCATTGGTCATATGTGATGTGCGTTAGGTTTTTCCCCACGGGGCTGGCCCCCATATCCCTCCCCCATAACTTAATATACAACATAAATAATAGTTGTAACCCATACATAATAAGACTTAAGGCGTGAGTATAATGGTAAGGTTGTGCGTTGGTGTGGGGGAGGTCATGGAGTTGAGCTCGACCTCCGTCCATCCACCATATAAAACGTTTTCCACCATATAATATGCAATTTGACCTTTGAACTTAACCAAAATTTGGCCTTTGGGAGGGGCACATGGCGGCCTCTGGGCTAGCCACGTGTCAGCATCCCATTGTTTCCTCAAAAACCAACCATAAACTACCACATAGCCCAGAAATTCGGGTCAACCATCATTCAATAAGTGTTAGCACACCATTTTCCATAGGAAAACCAAATATTTGATCCCTTTGACCCTCTTTGACCTTTTTTTTTTAAATTCGCATGTTTGGCAAAGCGGACAATGGGATCTAACTTTCTCATACAGACTCTATTTTGAGCGAAACAAAGTGTGCCATAATCAGGAAGATGAGACCTATCCAGTCGTTATGGTTTCGAGTGATTCTAAGCACTTTAAATTTTTAGCAAATTTTTTCCCCCAATTCAATTTCTGATCAGGTAAAAAATAAAAAGGTTCAAGAAGCTTCCTTTCTAGAAGCCTCGTGGAGGTATCTTATCTGTTCTATGTGGATATGAACTTGCATTTAAAATTTTATCCCTACCATGATGGAAATAGTCCCTACCATAGTAGATCTCATCTTACCTAAATGGATCTCTAGCTTCCACCATTGGCCTATAAATACAACACACTCAAAAGGAAAAGGGGTTGGATTTTATACTTTTGAAATATACTTTCACTTTGCTAAAGTATCCATTTAAGGCTTTGGGAGGAGGCTATAAACATCAAGTCAATAGTTGTAACTCTCTCCTTTTCCTTATTAATACAAAATATATGTATTTCCCACATATGTTGTTTTATTGTGAAAATAGTGTAATGGAACTCCTTGATCATCCATTTAGAATTTGATTAGTATTTTATATATCAAATGATTTGATTAGTTATTTGTTGGTGATATTTCATATTTTGGATTTGAGGATCAAAGGGAGGATGGGAGTTAAAACAAACAAATAACGAGTGAGGACAAACTTGAGCGATGAACTGTGTAAACAAATTTGAAACATCGAAATCCCAAATCTAATGCAATGAATCCTGAGGCTAGTCTACATCCAATCTCAATTCGGAGAAGCCTAAATTATAAAATACTTTCTATGTACAAAAGGGAAATATTCAATGGAGTTTTCATATTTGAACGATGCCAGTTAAAAATTACAAAGAAGAAATTTGACCTTGCATTGTCATTTTTCTTCACATTATTTTTCTTCCTAAAGATGAACTGCACAAGCAAGTTCGAAACATTGAAATACTAAATCTAATGCGATGAATCCTGAAGCTAGTCTACATCCAATCTCATATCGCAAAAGCCTAAATTCTGAAATATTTTCCCTATACGGAAGGGAAATGTTCAATGAAGTTCACAAATTTGAATGATGTCTGTTAAAAATTACAAAGAAGAAATATGACCTTGAATTGTCATTTTTCTTCACATTATTTTTCTTCATGAAGATGAACTGCACAAACAAGTTTGAAACATTGAAATCCTAAATCTAAAGTGATGAATCCTGAAGCTAGTCTACATCCAATCTCAAATTGCAGAAACCTAAATTCTGAAATACTTTCCCCATACGAAAGGGAAATATTCAATGAAGTTCGCAAATTTGAACGATGTTGGTTAAAAATTGAAAAGAAGATGATATGACCTTGCATTTTAATTTTTCTTCACATTCTTTTTCTTCCTAAAGATGAACTGCACAAGCAAGTTCGAAATGTCGAAATATTAAATATAATGTGATGAATCCTGAATCTAGTCTACATCCAATCTCAAATCGCAGAAGCCTAAATTATGAAATATTTTCCCTCTACAGAAGTGAAATATTCAATGAAGTTCACATATTTGAATGATGCTAGGTAAAAATTGCAAAGAAGAAATATGACCTCTCATTGTCATTTTCTTCACATTCTTTTTCTTCCTAAAGATGAACTGCATAAGTAAGTTTGAAACACTGAAATCCTAAATCTAATGTGATGAATACTGATGCTAGTCTACATCTAATCTCAAATCGCAGAAGCCTTAATTATGAAATACTTTCCCTTTATGGAAGGGAAATATTCAATGAATTTCGCATATTTGAACGATGTCAAAGAAGGACAAGTAGAAAGACAAGACAATTGCTTTATTTTATATACTTTCCACCCCGGGAAGTAAGGCAACCAACATTGGATTAGGAAGATGGAAGCCTAAATTATAAAATACTTTCTATGTACAAAAGGGAAATATTCAATGGAGTTTGCATATTTGAACAATGCCAGTTAAAAATTACAAAGAAGAAATTTGACCTTGCATTGTCATTTTTCTTCACATTATTTTTCTTCCTAAAGATGAACTGCACAAGCAAGTTCGAAACATTGAAATACTAAATCTAATGCGATGAATCCTGAAGCTAGTCTACATCCAATCTCATATCGCAAAAGCCTAAATTCTGAAATATTTTCCCTATACGGAGGGGAAATGTTCAATGAAGTTCACAAATTTGAATGATGTCTGTTAAAAATTACAAAGAAGAAATATGACCTTGAATTGTCATTTTTCTTCACATTATTTTTCTTCATGAAGATGAACTGCACAAACAAGTTTGAAACATTGAAATCCTAAATCTAAAGTGATGAATCCTGAAGCTAGTCTACATCCAATCTCAAATTGCAGAAACCTAAATTCTGAAATACTTTCCCCATACGAAAGGGAAATATTCAATGAAGTTCGCAAATTTGAACGATGCTGGTTAAAAATTGAAAAGAAGATGATATGACCTTGCATTTTAATTTTTCTTCACATTCTTTTTCTTCCTAAAGATGAACTGCACAAGCAAGTTCGAAATGTCGAAATCTTAAATATAATGTGATGAATCCTGAATCTAGTCTACATCCAATCTCAAATCGCAGAAGCCTAAATTATGAAATATTTTCCCTCTACAGAAGTGAAATATTCAATGAAGTTCACATATTTGAATGATGCTAGGTAAAAATTGCAAAGAAGAAATATGACCTCTCATTGTCATTTTCTTCACATTCTTTTTCTTCCTAAAGATGAACTGCATAAGTAAGTTTGAAACACTGAAATCCTAAATCTAATGTGATGAATACTGATGCTAGTCTACATCTAATCTCAAATCGCAGAAGCCTTAATTATGAAATACTTTCCCTTTATGGAAGGGAAATATTCAATGAATTTCGCATATTTGAACGATGTCGAAGAAGGACAAGTAGAAAGACAAGACAATTGCTTTATTTTATATACTTTCCACCCCGGGAAGTAAGGCAGCCAGCATTGGATTAGGAAGATGGAAGAACCCCAGTTGCCAACAGGCGAGGTTGAGCCAAGTTCCCCATCATAGCTAGACAGAAGTTCCCCTTCAATGGCCGATAGGAAGGAGAAGGAGAAGGAGTTCACTCATCGATACAACGAACAAGATTTAGTATATTACCATTTGACCCTCGTTCCCACCATGGGGAGGATATTGAGCAATTTTTCTTCACATTCTTTTTCTTCCCGAAGATGAACTGCACAATCAAGTTTGAAATGTCGAAATGTTAGATCTAATGCAATGAATCCTAAAGCTAGTATACATCCAATCACAAATCATAGAAGCCTAAATTCAAAAATACTTTCCTTGTACGAAAAGGAAATATTCAATGAAGTTCGCAAATTTGAACGATGCTGGTTAAAATTGCAAAGAAGAAATCTAACCATGGATTTTCATTTTTCTTCACATTCTTTTTCTTCCTGAAGATGAACTGCACAAGCAAGTTCGAAACATCAAAATCCTAAATCTAATGCGATGAACCCTGAAGCTAGTCTACATCCAAACTTCAAAATACTAGGTATGTCCATGTTTAAATTTTCAACAATATTCTAGGGAAAGCTTAAATATTTTTGTGTTTTTTATTCTAGTGTTTGGTTTTCGAACCTAGGGAGATCGCTCTTGTCTGCAAGTGTGATTTGTCCGTCAACAGAGTTGAACCTATGATACAAAAAAAACTAGCAACAATATCAAATAACTTCATGTTTGGCTCTAGACCACTTAAGCCAACCCATGGAGCTTGGTTATAATGATGAACATGGAAGGAATTATACATCCCCTTCATTTTGAGCAGCACATAATAAAATGTTCCAATGATACAATTCTTTGTGAAATTCTATTTTTTCATTGTTTAATTACATTTTTTAATGGATGAATGGATTCAATGCGTTGAAAATCTCGTTGAGCACTTAGATTGTGTAGACTACACAACTTAAACTTGTAATTCTACCAAATCATTACTAGATTTCAAACAAAATTTACATATAAATATCCATGAAAAAGGGACTTAACATAGAATAATTAGACTACTCAAAATGTTTTAACATAAAGATTTTTTTTAATTGCTTTATATAATATATACATAATTGACATTGGCATAAGCATTGGCTTATTTTAAATATACATTTCTATTATACTGAGAAATATCTATATATAATATTCAAATATTACTTAACCAGAAATATTTTATTTATAGCTCATATTACTTACCTATAAATATTAAATATTTTATTTGTAACTTATATTTTTTTATTATTAATATTTTTAAATGTGAAATTTTATATATATTTCAACTTCAAATAGAACACAAAAAAAAACATTATTACTTATCATCCTCTATTAAACTCTAAAATGTAGATTTTCAATATAATAAAGTAGAAAATAAAAAAATTTAAGGATATATTATAATGACAAGTAACCTATTTAATTTAAAATTTGATGAATAATTACAGAACCATAAATTTATTTTTAAAAAGTTATCTATTTTTAATAAACACAAATAAAAACTAAAATATTGTTATATAAAAATTGGCTAACCGGGTAACCACAGGAAAATTGTGGTTCGAAAAATAATTATTTTTTAGAATCAATGCAGTTTATTATTCTTTTTCTTGTGGTTCGAAAAATAATTATTTTTGAGAATCAATGTAGTTTATTATTGTTTTTGTGTAACTGATTATTTTTTATAAACATAAATAAAAAGTTATAAAAGAATTGGTAATATGTTTTGAGGAGGTTCAAGTTTAAAGTTGATTAATCATCATTATAACTTTTAGTTTAGTGTCAATATTTTGCAAGTTAAAACATAGCAAGCTGGAGGTTAGTGTCCATTTGAACAAGCTGGAGATCTGAACTAGCATGCCAGAGGTGTGAATTTCTGTCTAAATGTTTTCTGTTCTTTTAGCTTTATCGCAATATATCAACAAAATATTACTAAAACAAAAAAAGCTGGTCAAAAAATTTCCCATTCACAAAATAGTTTATTCTCAAAATCAATGTAAAATTATGAATCTTACTTGTACCAAATGTGGTGAAAGAATTTCTTTACCAAAGATGTGGTCAAAGAATTTCTTTACCTACTAGAATTCTTAATCGATTACAACTTGGGTTAAGTGATGTAATGTAAGGATCAACCTAATCACAATATTTTTTTTGTCATATTCTATAATAGTACATACAAAAATGATTTAATACTAAATTGCGTTGGTGGTGTAAAAGGTTGTTAATAGAGTTTGTAATATTAAAATGTTGTAATGTATTTCAAATATATAAATATAATATAAATATGATAGTTATATTTAATAGAAAAGAGTAATATATGTGATTTTCTTCCTATTTATTTACACTTTTAAGCTTTGGAACATTTGAAAATCATCTTTCTTTATGTTTTCTATAAGTTAAGTTGTTTTTTAATTATTTATCCAATTATATATTTAAAGAGTTATTTCAGGGTTAAGTGTAGTAATAAGAAACGAGACTAATGACAATGAAAAAAAAAATTATCTTGAAAAGTTTGAAATCAAAATTTATATCAAAATCGATATTTTGTTTCTAATAAAAAAACTAAAACTATATAACTTACTAATATTTCCAAGTTGACAATCCGTAGAGTGACTGTAAAACTTTGTAAACCAAAAGACTATCATGAAACCTATGAAGAAACAAAAGGATCCACCTTGATGGGGTCATCAACTTGTTTACTAGTATTACTTAGGCTATGTGGTGGGGTGAGTTGGGATTCAATGCACTCAATTCCTAGGGACAAATCTTTCATCTTCAACTGCATCTCATCTAACATAAGTATATATTTGTCTTTGGCATCATTAGAAACTAGGAGGACCTTTCCTAAAAGTGTCTTCATTTACAAATGTATCTATAATATGTAGGTATTGATTTATTCTTCTACTGCTATTGATCGGGATCTTGGGGAAGGCCCCCAAGATTAAATAAAACCACAAAGAATTTTTTTATTAAAACAAAGAATAAGTGTAGAAGCTACATTGTGGTGGACAATCTGTCCTTTTACAAGATGCGACTTTTTACTTATAGCATTTTTTAGTTACAATGCCACAAATAAATTCCATGGGTGGGTAAAAATCATGGGTGAATGAATACCATGGGAAGATGTCACTTACAATACCATGGGTGGATACATAACATGGGTGGATGCCATTTACAATACCATGGGTAAATTCCATGTGTGGATGAATACCATGGGTGGATACATACCATGGGTGAATGAATACCATGGATAGATGTCACTTACAATACCATGGGCGGATAAATACCATAGGGTGGATGAATACCATGGGTGTAGGCCACTTTCCATTCGGATCATTCATTCCCCCTTAAGAAGCAATGGTCCCCATTGTGTGAAGTTCCTCCTTAGAAGTCTTTGTTGAATATGAAGAGTCATTGAAGAGAAGGGTTTTGTGTGGTTAACCCATAACCGTGATGAACGAAGATCCGAGGATAAAGATACCCCATAATGCTTATCACCAACTGTGATACTGATAGTGTGTGGCCTAGCAAATGGACTTAGATATAGTGTGGGTTTTTGGATGACCCCTAACCATGAAAAATGAAGATTTGAGGTCAGAGATACCCTGTAATGCTTGTGACCAAATGTGATGTGAACAATTTGCAACCTAACAAATGGACTTTGATGAAGTGTGGGTTTGTGGGTGACCCACAACCATGACAAACGAAAATCCGAGGATAGAGATACCCTGTAATTCTTGTGACTAATTATGATACTAACAGTGTTCGGCCTAGCAAATGGACTTCGATGAGAAGGATTTTGTGTGGTTGACCCATAACTATGAGGTTGACTATTGATGAAGTAGCAGGTGCTCACATAGCCTCGGGTGGGAGGGCACGTCTCCAAAGAACCAAAGCCGAATGTTGATATGCTGAAACTGTTGAATGTGAAGCAGGTGCCTACTAAAGCAAGGTGGGAGGGCACGTCTCCAAAGGGAACCTGCTACAAATGTTGCTCCAAATTTAAAATGGTCATAACTCAATAAATATAGCTCATAATCTTTAATATAACCTATTTTTGGAAATAAAATGATCATTATGTATCTTCTCATGTGTTTGAAATCGTTATCTAGAGACTCTGGAAACTCATATTCTCACTACAAATGTCTCGCCATCACAAAAAATTTTAAAAAATAGTTGATTTTAAATCAGCGATAACTCCCTCGTCCACACTTTGATTCGACTAATTTTTTTTTTTTTTTAATCGAGTGATTTTTCAAGGGGATATCAGATCTATAATCATTTCTTTGAAAATTTTCATTTAAAACTGAAAAAAAAATGATAGGATAGTCGTCGTCCACGAATTTTCGTTAGAAAAATTTCTGCAGCACACTGATTTTAAATCAACGATATCTCCCTCATCCAGACACCGATTCGATTGATTGTTTTTTTGAAATTGGTTATTTTTCACAAGGAATATAGATCTGATATTTGTTTCTGAAAATTTGGACCAATATTTTCAAATCTGCTCTACAAACTTGTTGCCCAAAAAATTCCTACAAAAAAATGAAAAAAAAAACAAAAATTCTCCCGGCTTTGCCCAAGAAAGTGCTATGTGGAGGTTGTGGAACTTGCATGGAGTTTGCTAAATATAGATGAAAAATGTTGAAACTAAAATATGCTTCAAATCAACATTCTCATGGATTCGTAACCTAAATCTGATACCACTGATCCGAATCTTGAGGGGAGGTTCCCAATATCTAAAAAATTCAAATGCCAACAAAATGAGAGAACACACAGTAAATAAAACCACAAAGAATTTTTTTATTAAAACAAATAATAACTATAGAAGTTACATTGTGGTGGACAATTTTTCCTTTTACAATATGCGACTTGTCACTTATAACATTTTTTAGTTACAATACCACAAGTAAATTACATGGGTGGGTAAATACCATGGGTGAATGAATACCATGGGCATATGTCACTTACAATACCATGGGTGATGAATACCATGGGTGGATTCCATTTACAATACCATGGGTAAATTCCATGTGTAGATGAATACCATGGGTGGATACATACCATGGGGAATGAGTACCATGGATAGATGTCACTTACAATACCATGGGTGGATAAATACCATGGGTGGATGAATACCATGGGTGTAGGTCATTTTCCATTCGAATCATGCACCCTGTGTCTGGGAATCATGCAACCACGTCCAAGAAAAATTCATAATATAAACGATATTATCTCTCTCCCATGGCTTCTCATTATGTCTCTTGCAGTTGTTGCAGCATTTCCATGTGGATTTGTTTTCTAAAATGTTTTGCTAAGGAATTTGCTTGAGATTTAGTGCATGAACCTCCTTTGAATACATAAATTCCTACATGGAGACTTCTATTGTGGCCTCTCTACCTCATCATTGTTGAAGTCAAAAGTTGGGACATAATCCGGGGATGGATTGTGTATAGGGAGGAAACATCATAAGAGCACCAAATACAAAAGGAATACCAAGAAGGGATAAGCCAACACAAAGGCCATTTAAAATACTTTCATAACATTTTGGAAAACCAAATGGGAAGAAGGAGATGCGTTATAGTTGGAGGCTAAAACATTTTGATCTTGCAATATGGGATCAAGGAAACAACCAACATGCCTAGAGAAAGAGATGAGGGTCAAACATTATAGAGTTAGGAAATACTTTGAGACCAATGGTAATGTATAAGAGGGGATATCACCATTAGAGTGGTTTCCATGAATAAAATCCTCCAAATCATTAAACTAGTTGAACCATTATTGTATCATTCTCCTTGCTCATGGAAGCAGGCCTTGGGATCAATGTCAAGCATTGATGAAGCATACATCATATTTAGGTTGGATGTTCAATTATTGGAGGGACAACATGGCATGTCCTCCCCATTCATTTCTTGGTGGGACGTGTTAGTATCTATGAGTCGACATTGATCAAATGTACTCTTTCCATATGATTGATAAGGTCATTAGGTCAATTTGTTACATTTTCAAATAAAATTTGGCATCTCTTCGTTGTCAAATGATCATTGGTTATTGTCTAGTTCAGTACCACTCCCTCCACTTTCTCATGGTCATTATAAGAGTTAATGTCATCATTTAGGTGTCCTAGGTCATCATAAGAGTTAATGTGCCATCATATAGGTCATGGTCTAGGATTTTCATTTGATTTTCATCATAATGTCAGTCATCAAAAGCAAAAACAAAGTTATGTCCATTCTTTGGGTCAGCATCATGGAAGTTGGATCATCAAACAAGCCATCAGTGACAAAGACACGACCTAGAGAAGAAATTTAAAATACCTGTAGTGGAGGTAAGAGGTTGGTGTTTTCCCCTGAAATAGCAGATATGCCTAGACCTAGAACTAGGGCTCAAGAAAATATGTTCCCTAGGAAGACTTGTTGAATTTTGTAGCATAGAAAAGTGTTCTAAGTCTCAAACTTTGTGAGGAGACGTGGACATCAGTATTACAAAGAACCCTGAAACCATTTGTGGAAATTCTACTCAGTTCATGTCTTATTAAAATAATTAATTATTTTAATGGAGACCCTAAGTCTAAACTTAGGGAAATCAAATAATTAAAGAGTTTTAGTAATACAGAGTGTGAATTTTCTAGAAAACGAAGATCAAGTCAAGTTTTAATCTTAGCCAACGAGATCAATTATGAAGGAATAGAATTTTATCTCAGTGGTAGAGTTGCAGGGCAGATAGTTGCAGAAGCAGAAGGAGAAGGTGGGAGTCAGCAGTGACTGAGATCGAGGACAGAGGGACATAGTGGGTCACTAGAGGCAGCGCAAAGATGAAACGTAGTGATCCCACACAGAGCCTACGTAGACTTACACATTCTAGTGTAGGGACTGTGCAGAGAAACACGCTGATAGGCATAGAGGAGAGCAAAGGTTGATCTGAGTGTCACGAAATTTTTGGGAGGAGCCGAGAATTATATCTCAGGTGTTTTCATATCTTATCTCCCAATGTATTCCTTGTAAAGATTCATTTGTTGAAGAATATTAATAAAACCTTCATCCGCTGTGTTTTTTCCAGGTACATTTGTCCAAAAATAATTGTCTACATGTGATTGGTTCTTATGCTTATGTTCTTCACTATTTACTTCTCTGCATATATAATTGTGAATGTTGCAGTAGTATTTATTTCGAAGTTTAATAATAAATTTGTGTAATTAACTTATTTTTTAGAGTTTTAATTAGCGATTAAACCTCTTAATATTTAATTTTCAATCTGGGGCTCGTAAGCTTCAATTTGTACTGCAATTTTGGCTCAGCTTATGATCAGAGCATATAAATTCCTTGTTAATGACTATTAATTAGACACTCTTCTATCAATTAAATAAAATATCACTCATCTCTCTCTTCCTTGAATTAAATCAACCAAATTGAATCAATCTAAAATTAAATTCATATAAAAATAAATCCAATCTACATCTGAGCAATATTAATCACAATCCAAGAAATGAAAATTACTATTTAAAAGATATTAATCTCAATCTAAGTAATGGAAATCTTAATCTAAATACTAAGATCTCTTTAATATAAATACAAGAATCTTAAATAAATCAAGATTAGTTTAAAATGATACCAAACTTATGCTAAATCTTAATCCCAATAAAATTCACTCTCATTCAAATTATCTTAAACTAAGGCAATGAACAAACAAGACTTCAACTAATCTAGTTCCCAGAATGCATAAAAAAAATCAAATAAGCATTCAAACTAACCTCTATCACCACTCTGCAATTGCTTCAAATAAACTAAGTAAACCAAGATTCTAATTGACATGATTTCAGATCTAAAAGACTGCAAAATAAGAAGTTATTTTATCCTTATATTACTTTAATCAAACTTAGGAAATCATTCAAACATAAGCACATTGACTAATGGTTATACCAGTAACTATTACAATTATAATGAATTGCAAAACTAAACAACAACTCCAAAAAATGATTCAATGGTCGCGTTGCATTGCTTTCAAATACTTGGTTGCCAAAACACAATGTTACAAGAAATTATAGTGGATCAGTAAGGTACATAATCGATTTCAATTCATATTTAAAAGGAATGGAGTCATCGATCTCTTGTTTATCCAATTAAGAAGCACCTTTAAATATTCCAATCGTAAAACTGTAACAAAGGGGTTATTCTTGAAATAAAATCATTGATCAACACCATTAATTTTGGCATGAAACGAGTTTGAGAGGAAGTATCTATTTAATTTCAAGAAAATAAATTATAGTCTTGAGTACAAAATTGTAATTATGAGATTTAATTAGAAAATGCTTTCAATATATAATCCCTACACCTAGATCTATCCTATGATGTTTTTCATAACTTACTTCCAGGATATGGTAGGCCTTTGCCACTCTCAGAGCAAGTCTAAACTAAATCAATGCCTAAAGATTAAGCAAAACCATAACATTTACAAAGAATTCATGGCAAAGTCAAATTATATTAAGATTCAAATCATAAGTTCACTTACATACATTCCTTCAACCATTTGTCTCATGTTCACACATTGCCTTAATCCTCCTTCAAAAACTTCCCAAGCTTACAATACAAACCATGATTGAGCCATTTATAAGATTTAGAAGGTGGATTAGTCATTTTTCTCAATCCTGGAAAATTGAACAATTTTAACAAACTGACCTCAAAGAGATTAGCATATCTTCCTAACCATGATGAATTTTGGAAAACGGTTTGGAGGGAGCCTAATTTGTTATATTTTCAAATAAAAACTCTCTTTGATTTTTCTCATTCGAATCCATATCCTCGAAAATTGAGCCCAAGGTTGGTTTTCTGGATCTTTTTGCAAGGTTCTAGAATCCTGGAAAACAATCATTTTTTACCAATCTGCCTCCAAGACCCACATATCAATTTTAGAATAATTTGAATCTAGAGAAACCATTTTGGATATACATAATTTCTTATATTTTAACAAACCCATTTTCTTATATTTTCAATATTCACCTTGAGTTGCACACAGATCGAGGTCAAACTTGGTAGTTTGGAAACTTTGCACATTTTGAGCAAATTTGTTAATCAAATCCTAGGGACCCACTTGTGCAACTTGGATGCAATCCAAGGCATGGGAAGGTATTAAAACATTATTTTGATCAATAATCTCCCTCTTTTTTCCCCGAAAGCGTGTCGGGACGTCGAAACTCCAAATTGGACATTTTTGTACTCTACTTGCAATAACCAGTTTAATTGTCTTGTGAAGAATTTCAACAATGGAAACCTACGACAAATCAACTTAGAAAAAACGTCATTAGAAAATCATGAATAAATCATCTCTAATCATAGAAAATATAAGAAAACTAATGATAATCAACCACAAGACGGAAGTCATGAATTGGTGACAAGTGATGGAATTATGGTGTGAAATGAGTGTAAAGATGTTGGAATTTAGGTTATGAATGGCGGTAATATATAGTGGAAGATTAGGCATATTTGAGGCCCAAAATCCCCCCATTCCTGAGGGTTTTCATGTCCTCATTCAAACAAATCTCTTGCTCATTGATAGATTCTTAACATTGTTTTGTAGATGATGGTTCTTGTGGGACAACATTGCTTGGATATTTAAAGGTGTTGGTTCTTGTGGAGCAGCACTGCTTGAATACTTGGAGGTGCTGGTTTGTTAAGAAACCAACTCCAAAAATAGATGAAAAGAGATATCAACAACTTAGAAATAACCCACTTCAAGGGGGAAACCTCCTTTACATTACATAAATGAACAATTATTGGATGATACAAATGAAAAAACCTCCTTCTATATATAGGAGTCCATGGGGTCGCAATATAATCTTAGTCATCCTAACATGGCACAATATTAAAAAAATTGGGGTTACAGGGTACAACAATAACAATCAGGTGGTTACACTAACAAAAATAAGGGACTACACTAGTAATATAGGGACCTAACATGCCCCTCTCCTTCAAAAAAGTGTTGTCCTCAATGCTTGAGTAGCTTTGGATGCTTATGTATAAAATGTTCATCCTCCCATGTAGAATCTTCAGTGGGTAAGCTCTTCCACTCGATGAGATACTCTGAAATTGATCGATTTCGTAGCTATCAAGTTGTTGTTTATGTGACTACTTCAGGTTCCAATATGATTTTTCCTTCCTTATCAAGTTCTGGCAATATTGTTTGAACTAGAAGTTTGTCACATATAACCTTCCTTAAGCATGAAACATGTAAAACCGAATGCACTCGCAAAGAAGCAGGAAGCTCCTATTTGTATGCCATAGTACCAATATTTTGTAACACCTTGTAAGGACCATATTACTTTGGCAATAATTTATTATGCTTCTTAGCTTTCTTGAGGGACATTTGTTTGTGTGGTTGTAACCGTAAAAATACCCACTCTCCTACATCAAAACTTCTCTCACTGCGATGTTGATATGCTTGTTCTTTCATTCGATTTTGTGCCAAATTTAGGTTATCCTTTAAGAGTTGGAGAACTTCTTGTCGATGCTTGATATGATCTTCCACTGCTTGAACCTTAGAATTTTATCTTAAAGATGATGTGATGGACGGTGGATGATATCCATAAAGTGGCATAAATGGGGTCATTTTTGATGCAGTATGGAAGGAAATGTTATACCACAATTCAACAAGAGGTAGCCACTTGACCCATTGTATTTTCTTATCAGATACAAAAAAATGAAGATATCCTTCCAAACATTTATTCACTATATCAGTTTCACCATCAGATTGAGGATGATAATATGAGCTATGAGCTAGTTGAGTACCCACACAAGAAAACAATTTCGTCAAAAAATTTCCAGTAAAAATGGGATCTTTGTCA